>CM019755.1:9538593-9906224 GCA_009761765.1 Phenacoccus solenopsis | reverse complement strand
CAAATTTGTGGGAACTTGAAACTTACCAATGGTGTAGAAACCTCTGGTAAGTAGGTAACAATTACTTTTCAAAAACAATTTAGAGGGGTAATTTATATCAATATTTCGCCTTCCCCAATTCTAGTGAATAATTAAAAAAAAAACTGAATTCAGTCAGTGTTCATTAATTCAAATTTAAAAACAAATCCGACAAAATTGAAACAATTTGTAAAAATTTTGTAAATGGTCTGAAAAAAAGATCATCTTGAATGTTACCTCCTAAAAAAATGATTCTACGCCACTGAAATTTACTTCCTCGACCTCAGTGATATCTTTTTCATTTTCATGGACAAAGAAATATGAAAAAATCGCCATATAAACAAAATAAGGTTTGGCATTTCAATATGCTACATTCAAGCAGCAAATGGTTATTGATAGGCTCTCTTATAGTTTTCAATTCATAGAATTTTATTAGCTAGTGCGCTACAACCTTAACAGGACTTTTCTTAAGTTATATACAGCACACCTAATATACCTAGTAGATGGTGGCAGAATGGCGACATCCCAAGATAACATGTTTATATGCGAATTATGCATATACCCATGCGAGGTAATGTTGTCAATATTCAACCCTGAAGCGCCACCTCTAAATACCTTTTTTTTTACCTGAAATTTTTTCTGTGGTGTTTTCTAAGTAAAAGGAACACTTCTAGGCGGTAAGACATCAAAATTTCAAACTTCAAATTTTTTGCATATAAATTTGACGCACCCTAGTCTATATATATATGTATAAAACCAAATAAACCGAGATCATTTCCATATATAGTAATTGCGAGATCATGAGATTTTGCCGGATCTCACAACGTTATACATAGCGCACGTTGTTTGCGAGGTGCAGTATATCGTGTATGCAAGTTTTCAGCCGGATCTCGGTTTAGCTATGATTTACATAAGGATATATATATATATATTCGACTATCCTTATTTACAGGCATAACATCAGGAAACTTAATAAATTTGCGAGTAATTTGATGCTGGAAAATAACTAGTATCACGCGAGTATCAAATCTACGAGTAATTTGATACTAGAAAATAACTAGCATCACGCGAGTATCAAATCTACGAGTAATTTGATACTAGAAAATAACTAGCATCACGCTAGTATCAAATCTGCTAGTAATTTGATGCTAGAAAATAACTAGCATCACGCTAGTATCAAATCTGCTAGTAATTTGATGCTAGAAAATAACTAGCATCACGCTAGTATCAAATCTGCTAGTAATTTGATGCTAGAAAATAACTACAAGTATCAAATCTCCTAGTAATTTGATACTAGAAAATAACTAGCACTACGCGAGTATCAAATCTCCTAGTAATTTGATACTAGCAAATGACTAACATTACGCTAGTAAATAGAAGCTAGAGTAAAAACGCGAGTAAGATGCTAGCTTTTTGCTAGTATTCGAGTAAGATGCTAGTAAATAACTAGTATTTTGTCAAGCGGGTACTCGCGGACATTAAAAAAAATATTTTTGAAATAATTATTATTGATAAACAGATTATAAAAAGATCAAAATAACGTCCGTTTCATATTCAGTATTAATTTTAAAATTCACTTGTACTTTAAGTTATTTTTAATAGACTATGTAACTAGATCAATGAATAAAAGTTGAAAATTTGAAAGGAAAATCCAACTATAAAATGGCGACGAATCCGATCAAATGTAATTCAAAACGATCATCGGTATAAACCTGAAATAAGACATATTTGTAAACGGTTTCTTGGTAGAACACAAGCACATTTTTTCAACAATTCTTCATTTCCCTTTACTTTCGTATTATCTTCCCAACTGATGTGAAGACGCGTTTGATCTTCGTAAAAATATTCCTGTTCGAAAACAATGCAATATTCATTTTTATAGAAGAAAATAAAATATTGGGTTTCGGGATCAGATTCATTTGGTTGGAACATGATCCATGACGCTTGATTATCGTGATTCATCTTTATCAGCAGTGATATGAGAAAAGGAGCCTTATGTGGAGCACTCTTATTCCAATATTTCCTTTTCCCATAGCCCCATTTTGAGTTTATATAACTTCGAAATTCATTTAAATCGTTTTCCAAGTCTCGTTTGAGTAGCGAATTTTTTCCTTCGCATTTCACGAATTTTACTAACGAGGTATAAATTTTCTGTATTTTTTTCATATGAGTTACGTAAGTGCAGTAGAAGTAGGTGGATTGGTGTACGTTTAAGATTTCATTTTTGATCTCTTCGTTGGGTAACTGTAGTTTATATTTTGTTGATGAACTTGGCAGTGGCGAGTCTTCGGTCAGCGAAAGATATCCATAAGCGTACAGAATGGAGATGATGACATTGTACATATCCATAGTTATTTTTAAATCCGAACTGAAATTGTCGCTGAAAAGCAGGCTCATGATGTTCGAAAACATTTTCACGCTGTTGAAACTATGCAACGATAGTGTTTCTCGCTCAACTTCGACGTAATCGTGATAGCAAGTTAGTATTCGAAATAATTGCGATATTTTACTGTATCTCATTATCTCTGCAAGTATGTTGACTGATTTCATATTAGACCAGTAAGTATCAATTCGACCTTTATTGACGAAATTAACGATCGACCATGGATTATAGAGGACTTCCTTTGGTTCGTAATTTTTGCTTCATCAATTATACCCGCCATACCACTCTTTCGCCAATGTAATGGATCTACCGGTGATATCTAATAACTGTACGACCTCATCTTGGGCGAATCCGAAAGCAAAGCATGTGTTTTTTTCTAGCAAGCTGTAGTCGACTACGCCAGATAAGGCTGGTTGTGGAAAACATACCTTGAAGCCGAGTGTTCCGGTTAGTACAGCGTTTCGAATATATTCGTTGTTTTTTAACGTTCTGGTCATAAAGCTGGACATGAAATTGTGAATATATGGCGCCTGTTCCGACCCAGCTGCTACGTAAATACCTTTCGCCCAGTAGTCGTAGTTGTCGATGAAAATGAACACTTTAGTTTAAATTCACTTACCGCCTAAGCCGAACGTTAGTGTCTGTCTTAATCGTATGGTATTCGAGTTCATCTAACGATCGTGACGGTCAAAAAGTTTCCTCCTGAGCCTTTTTTACTCTCCCACCTTTTTACTTGGCTGATAATACATCTTCCAGTATTTACTTTTCCTTTATACTTCTCAACTTCTTTTCTAGACTTTGATAAGATGAATTTAATGAGAATGTTATGTTTGAGAGCTGTCAATTAGGACGGCTTTTTAAACGACACAAAGGGTATCGCGCCATCGCCGGCGGGGTACACCATTTCGCAGTTAATGTTTCAAAAGACATGGACACCGGTGGCGCGTAAAAAAGCTCTCGCTTCGGGCACCAAGCATCGTGCAAAAACCAGCTGAAAAAAATCGCGTATTATTCAAAGTGTATCCTTTTTGCCGCCGTGTAAAATTAGAACAACACCGTTGATTACACTCGTTATTAACATTTCCAACAGGCTCGTTATTTTACAAGCCTCTTGAAAAGTACCAACAAACAACCAAAAAAAAAAAACGTTCTGAAAAGGTATCCGCATCAACTATCCTGTATCCAGAGCGTCGAAATTAACACCTTCATTTTTTTTCGGCCAAATACCGCGGTTCCTCTTCATTCTTTCATCTAGCTCGATAATTTCGCTTCGCGTTGTACATGAGAAAGAAGAACGAAAGACTCCTCGATTAACGCGATACTCGAGGCTTTTTTCTTATTTTTTAAATCACTTTTAAAAACTTCGCCGTATCTATAAATAAACTTTTATCGGGAAATGATCGACCAATAATGACTTTCGATTTAAACTTTTCTGCTCGGCTGCAAGTTACGCGCGTAAAATTAATTGATACCGAAGTACATTGCCGTTAAAAAGTTAACGTTACAAATTTCACCGAATAGATAGCGATCTCATAACGGTAGGAAATTATCTTCGAATGCATTAACACGAAGAAAGGGGCAACGAGGGGGTTAAAAAAAATAGTAGGGCCTCTTTCAAATTTAATACCGTAAAGATTATTGGTAAATTTTTCCCAAGGGTTAAATTTCTTTATAAGTAATGAATAAATGAAAAAAAATTTGACAAAATCGACCACAAAATTTCTAATATTACATTAATGGATTTACTAACGAAAAAATACTGTTCCAAGATTTATATGTATCTCACAAATAGGGCAAGAGGATTTAAACTAATTTGATAGAAAAAACTTCATAGAGGAGAAGACTGGAGGGTGCACTTAAACTTTATATCATAAAACTTATGCAAAACAATATCACCATCAAAAAAAGGGGGAGGGGGACAAAGTAGAAACTCCAACGAATTTTCAGACAAATGATCTGAATTTTTTTGGTTCGAATAATTCAATACGCAACAAGGCATTAAGCAAAAGGAATGATTTCAATATTGGACTCATTTTTAGGTGATATGGGGAGGGGCACGGCGTTTATTTTCATTATTGTTTGAAGCCTCTTTCTAAAGTGAGTTTTTAATATAAGCAATAGCTACAACGGCCTACCTAATTTGAGAGGTGAAGGTGGGAAAAGAAGGAAGTCTTCATATCTATATACATTTTAAGTTATATAACAAATTCTCAACTTTTCGATAATCCGCCATTTTGAATAATTTTGACTCAAATTCAAGATGTCATATTCTAGTACTAAACCAACTCCACACACAAAGTTTGACCTTTCTAGATTCTATTGGTAAGGAGATATGAAAGATGCAATAAATTTTATGACTCAAAACTTCCTCCAAAAAATATTTTTTGTTACAACTTCTCTCCAAACGCACTTGGAAGATGAAATTTGGATATGTTAGAGTCTATAACTTACTCATTTATATGAGATCAAAAACAAAAATTTTGAGTCATTTGTCACCCATCCAGCCTTCTTCAAAATTTAAGTGATCTGCTATTTTGAGGTGTATCGAAAAAACAAAAAATGAATTCTTTCGCATCTGTAAGAAAAATTACTCACCAAATTTTGGGCGATTTTCATCAATACCTGCTGGCGCTACGTGTGGAGAAAAATATATATACCATTGAGTTGGATATTTGCCAGATGACTAAAAAATGTAAGCAGCCATGCCGCATTACTGGAGCTGAGTTTTTAATTGGAGCTTGTTTTGATTTACTAATAACCTTGCTTAACCGTTCATGACTACAGGCCACACCCAATACCAAGTCTGAAAACCCCTACCCTATCATTTCCAAAAACACTTAAGAAGTTGAATTTGGCACAAATGTAGTATTTCTTGCCATGAAATAATCATGTGAACACATATTTCTCAAATTATAACTATTTGAGGGCTCAAATTATCTTCAAATCTTGATAATCCGCCATTTTGGATCCATTTTGACTCAAATTTAAGAGGTTATATTCTGGTCACAAACTAATCCTACACACAAAGTTTGACCATTCTAGGCCGATTTGGTGATGAGATATGGAAGATTCATGAAATTTCCTGCAGCAATTTCCCCTCCAAAAGCCGTTTTTTGCTCTAACTCCCCTCCAAAATCACTGAGGAAGCTAAAATCAAAATACGTTTGTCACTTGGGCTCATTTTATCATATGACACAGCAATAAAAAATTTTCGACCCCTCCTGTACCCCCACCACTATTTTAGGTTGATAACCCGCCTTCCCCCTCCAACATCATGTATGGAAGTGAATTCGGGATATAGTATACAACTTATCCCCAATAACCATATGAATTCATATTAATTACATTTTTACCAACTTGAGGCTCCTCAAGCTCTACTCAAAATTTTGATAATCCGCCATTTTGAATCCATTTTGATCCAAATTCAAGAGGTCATATTGTGGTCACCAACTAACCTCACACACAAAATTTGACCTCTTTAACTTGATTTGGTGGGGAGATATGGAAGATTCAAGAAATTTCATGACTCAAAACTTCCTCAAAAAGCCGTTTTTTGATCTAACTCCTCTCAATATGCACTTAGAAGCTGAAATTTGGATATGTTAGTATCCGTGACTCACTCTTTCATATGAAATCAAAAACGAAAAATTTGAGCTATTTGCCCCTTCTCCAGCCCCTCAAAATTTGAGTGATCCGCCATTTTGAAATTTATCGAAAAAACAAAAAAACTATTTTTGCGTATTTCAAGAAGAGTTCCTCACCGAATTTTGAGCGAATTTTATCCACACCCGCCTGCGCAAGGCGAGTGACACAAAAAACAATTTCCTCAAAAACAGGTTTTTGCTAACTCTCCTCAAAATGCACTTAGGAAGCTCAAATTTAAATATGTTGGTGTCCGTGACTCACTCTTTCATATGAGATCAAAAACGAAAAATTTGAGTTATTTGCCTCTTCTCCAGCCTCCCTCAAAATTTGAGTGATCCGCCATTTTGAAATTTTTCGAAAAAACAAAAAAAGTGTTTCTGCGCATTTTCAAGAAGAGTTCCTCACCAAATTTTTAGCGAATTTTATGAATACTCGCCGGCGCTACACGTGGGGGAAAAAAATATATATAGCCTATATACCAAAAAGTTGGACATTTGCCGGATTATTACAAATGGTCTGAAACCCAAAGCTTTGAAAACCCCATCCTCCCCCAACTCCCTTCACAAATCGGGTAGGCTGTAATAATTATCGTCTTTATTGAAAACTCAGCTATAAAAGATATTTGAGCGAGTTTTGACTCGTAAACTTTCATGAATCTTACATATTTCTTTAGCAAATCCACTTAAAAATATCAATCTTTTTGTGTAGGGTTATTCGTGAAATACAGTATGATCTCGTTATTTCGATTTCTGTAGTTATCACAAATTCAACTTGACAGGTGATGTTAGAAGGAATATACACGTATTCGGATAAATAAAATGATTAAGAAATTGAAATTTCAAAAAATTTTCGAGGGTATGAAAATGCTTGAGATGGAAAAGAGATAATAAACTCAAAAAAATATGGATATAATTTAACTCCTTCAATTTTATGAATACTACAAAACGCATTGAAAAAACAGATTCACTACCGAGTACCTCAAAATACAGGAACTGAGGTATAAGAAATAAATTTCGAAGTCATTATCATACAAAAACGAATTTATTTCTAAATAGTTTGGTGCATATTTGCAGTAGTTATACGCGATGTTGAGAAATGACAGACCGAATTCCAAATTTGAGAGTATGTGTGGGAGTTTCTTCAAAAACATGAGGATTGTTTGCAAACCAAATACGCAGATTCTGAAAATTACAATAGGTAAGTATATCCAGATAGATGAAACCATACCTTATATGAAAAAAATATAGTCGGAATATTTCACTCTCAACATCCCTTCGAAAAGTTTACCAGAACCATTCGCAGTAACCGTAATGGGACGAATAATCGACAAAAATTCTAGCCTCTCTCACCTCTCTCATCTCATCTAATTCACTAATAACCCAATTCCAACGAAACTTTCCCAGAACGCCGGAAAATTACACGAAAATCGTTACCGTCTTCGTTAACCCTACACAACGACTCTTCAATAAAACGGTCAACCAGGCAACCATTTCGAGCGGACCAACAACCTCTTGTAAAATTAAAGAGTCGAGCCCGATTCGCGAACCCGATTAATAATGTAATAACGCGACCGCTAGTCCCGTAGATAAAATATGAAGCCGACGAACTAGCGAATAATTACTATGCATCGGCTACCGCGTGTATTTACGGCAATTGTGTATGCAATTTTATTAACAACGCGGATGCGTTTCGGTTAACTCACAACGTAAACGTTTAGCGCGTAAAGTAAGAGATATGAAGTTAGCCGGTCGTAACAATAAAGCTCCTACGATAAGCGACTGGTATTTACACGAAAATGGTTCACTACACAGGAGCTCATTACGCGCGATGGCCGCGTAAAAACGCCTCAGTTGATTGGAATTTTTGGTACGAAAGCGTCCAATATCTAATTTCCTCATGCTATAACGGAGAACGGCTGTGATGAATTTTATTTTCTTGTTTCGACGTGCTTTCCGGCGAATTCGCGATATGTAAGACGTTCCATACTTTAGAATTTTCTCGACTTCGTTTCTCCCCTCGTTGCTACTTTCGTAACGGAATTTCCGACATAGGCGAAATTTAATAAAATACTTTACCCTGATATTCTTCCTTTTAAAATTACCACATTCCGTAATACGACACGAAAAATGGCATCTAAAGTTCGCTGGAGGCATCGTTTACCAAGTTTCCAGTTTTCATTTATTTTGCTTGGGTTATTAGCATCGTTAACAATAAGATTTAATTCTTTAGAGGCGCATACCTGTAACAAAGAAAATAAAACGTTTATGTTACTACCAGTTAATTGTTGAAGATGTGAAACTCAATTAAAGCCTTTGAAATATTAAATTCACACTAAACGAGTTCCAATATAGGTACACGTACAGGGTGTTTCATCTCAATCTGAGCTCCTTCATAACACATATAAGGTTACTCATATGACACTCACGTACGATGGTTTGCCCACTTTATTCGATGAAGGGGCTGAGATGAAAGAATACAATTTTTATAACTTTTTTCACTCTTTTCAACGGACTTCACTTTTGAATGAAACCTTCTCGGAATGAAGAATCGTGAAGAAAAAATGTATGGGAACAAAGATGTAGGAAATTTTATTTTCTTTAACTTTCTTCCTGTCCATTTTGCAAACAGTTTCGCGGAAAGTTGAGCTTTCGATCTTTGAAGCTTTTTTAGTGACAGATTGACTCTAAATTTGGAGGATGAGGAGGATAAGTACAAGAAGTTGAGCTTAAGAGCAATATAGTTTTTGAAGTCGATCCGTCCTCTAACGGAAACTTTCCAACTATGAAGCTTTTCCACTTGGCAAATATTTCTGGAATAAAGGGTGGAGAAAAAAAAGTGCATCTTTTTTGTCAAAGATACCACATTCTGTACTCTACGTTTTGATGTCAGTTCTACGTTCCTATCAACATCAAATGTTGAGATCAAAATTCAACAAAAAAGATCAGGGAAAACACATGAAAAAAATAATTTCCCCACATTTGAAAGCACATTTACCCACAAAATATAACAAAGAATGAATAGAGAGCTTATACAAAAATTTAAAATTAAAGCTCAATAGGACATTTTTTAAAGGTGATTGACAATTTTTTGCGTAATTTTTCACACATTTTTCATTAGAGCTCCCCGCCACTCTCTTCACTGAGTCCAATTTTTTGTCAGTAATACTGCACTATATACAATAAGTTTTGGTGCAAACAGCATATCTACTTGAATAACGAAATAACAATGTTCCAAGTTGATCATCACCAGAGTTTAAGAAAAATTCAAACTCATGTATCCCAGCTCTTTCAACAAATAGGGTGGACAAACCATCATACATGAGCGTCATATGAGTAATCCTACATGTAATATGAAGCAACTGAGATAGAAGTGTAATATGAATTACAAAAAATTCTTCAAATATTTGAGTATTGAAGAAAAATCATTGAAGCTGATTTCCTCATTCTAAGCTACCTCATTTAAAATATTTTTCATCCTCTACCCACCATCCCTCCTTCAGGTTCCGAATTCTATAATTCATCGACCCCCGTGAGTACAGCGACCGCGTATTTCACATTTATCTATCGTTATTTGCCGCCTAAATCGCAAACAACGATAGGTTACTGGCTCGCTACAAGGCTGCGTAATGTGTATCGTATTATCGTTACCTAATGTAATTCATATTTCATGGCGACGTCGCCGCAGCGGGGTTCATTGTGAAACCGCCGCTCGTTGAATTTATAGACGTTGTATTTCGTCGCAAAAACAATTCCTTTATGAACGTTTCCCTTCGTCTCTAGTTTTTTCATTCCAAAAAGGAATTTTCGGTTCACCAAAACGTTTTCCGTTCTTTACACAATACGTTCTTTGTTCTAACTAAATTTCAACGCGAGATTTTCCGTCGACGAGGATGTTCAAAAGATTAAGTAACTTTTTCGGTGCGAGGAAAAAAAATACTTCGTTGCGAAAATAAACTTCCGCGAAATCAAATTTCCTTGAAATACAAAATGAGCGACGAAAATAATAAGATGAGATGTACCAGTGTTGAGAAAGTTATCTAATTGCGTTTATGAAACACCCTTATTATCGGCGTTTGATCGTGAAATTTCAACGCCGAAATTTGAAAGTATCAGATAAGTTTCATAATTGAATCGGTACAAGTACAAACACGTTAAGTCACATTTTCAAAATTTTTCAGGACGAAAAAAATGTTTCACGTTGACATATCAATGCTTGAAATTCGCATGATATTGTATACTTATATATTTTCGGGTGTGGAATACGATGTTGCAACGGTTTTTTCCTAACTGTTCATGGAAGAGAGTTATCTCAATTTTTAATATGGACTTGACCTGCTTTTGTGCGTTATTCCTCCTAAAACCGTTCCTAATGGTAGATTTTGCAAAAAAATTCAAAATCTGTTTCTAAGGTACAAAATGCACAATATGAACCAGAAATGCAAAAAATTCGAATTTATTTTAAAAAATTAAAAAATGATAGAAATTTTTTTTGTAATAATCTAAAATATTAAAAATTAACAACAAAAACCCGATTAATATCGAAATTTCTACTCAAAAGTTTCGGTTCCTTCTTCTTTGTTGGAAGTCTTCAATTTGAAAATTTTCTTCCAAAATTACAACGATTTGGTTGACAGATATTTCTCAAATTTCTTCAAATCCTTCATTTTTTCGATATTGATTTCGCGTTTTCTGGAGTACGCAGGTTTCAAGGGCTCGAAATACCTTCGGATATCTTCTAACTGCAGTAAAGTTATTGAAAACTTACGTGCACTCAAAATTGAACTCTTTCACTGCTTTTGGTTTACCCTCTTGTATTGTTGATGGAAAATGTTTGACTTTATCAATTTTCATTTGAATAATATTTCGTTTATATCGCATTTTTACCGGGCTTCGTTTTGCTTTACCAGCCATTATTTCTTCCATTATAGACAATAAAAAGTAATAATTTTCAAACAAACCGATAAATAAAAAAAACGTAAGTAGCCATGCCGCATTACTGGAGCTGAGTTTTTAACTGGGGCTTATTTTGATTTAGTAATAACCTTGCTTAACCGTTCATCACTACAGGCCACACCCAATACCAAGTCTGAAAACCCCTACGCTATCCTTTCCAAAAACACTTTAGAAATTCAATTTGGCACAAATGTAGTATTTCTTGCCATGAAATAATCATGCGAACACATATTTCTCAAATTATAACTATTTGAGGGTCCTCAAATTATCTTCAAATTTTGTAAATCCGCCATTTTGGATCCATTTTGACTCAAATTTAAGTGGTTATATTCTGGTCACAAACTAATCCTACACACAAAGTTTGACCATTCTAGGCCGATTTGGTGATGAGATATGGAAGATTCATGAAATTTCCTGCAGCAATTTCCCCTCCAAAAGCCGTTTTTTGCTCTAACTCCCCTCCAAAATCACTGAGGAAGCTAAAATCAAAATACGTTTGTCACTTGGGCTCATTTTATCATATGACACAGCAATAAAAAATTTTCGACCCCTCCTGTACCCCCACCACTATTTTAGGTTGGTAACCCCGCCTTCCCCCTCCAACATCATGTATGGAAGTGAATTCGGGATATAGTATACAACTTATCCCCAATAACCATATGAATTCATATTAATTACATTTTTACCAACTTGAGGCTCCTCAAGCTCTACTCAAAATTTTGATAATCCGCCATTTTGAATCCATTTTGATCCAAATTCAAGAGGTCATATTGTGGTCACCAACTAACCTCACACACAAAATTTGACCTCTTTAACTTGATTTGGTGGGGAGATATGGAAGATTCAAGAAATTTCATGACTCAAAACTTCCTCAAAAAGCCGTTTTTTGATCTAACTCCTCTCAATATGCACTCAAGAAGCTGAAATTTGGATATGTTAGTATCCGTGACTCACTCTTTCATATGAAATCAAAAACGAAAAATTTGAGCTATTTGCCCCTTCTCCAGCCCCCTCAAAATTTGAGTGATCCGCCATTTTGAAATTTATCGAAAAAACAAAAGAACTATTTTTGCGCATTTTCAAGGAGAGTCTCTCACCAAATTTTGAGCGAATTTTATGAATACTCGCCGGTGCTACGCGTGGGGGAAAAAATATATATGTATACCAAAAAGTTGGACATTTGCCAGATGATTACAAATGGTGTGAAACGCAAAGATTTGAAGACCCCACCCTCCCCCGACCATCCCATCTCAAATCAGGTAGGCTGTAATAGCTATTGTTTTGTTAAAAACTCAGCTAATTAGTATTTTAACACAGTTACTCACACATAATGTTGCATAGTAAACAGATGACAGAAACTCATGAAAACATGATGGACTTGACCTGTTTCTGTGCGCTGAAAAATTGAAATGCGTTTTTTTGCGTCATAGTTGCACGAGTCGAGCCAATATTTTTACTGGTGATGCGCCTTCGTGATGTGACAATATTTCGACAAAAAAGTAATTTTGCCAAAAATGGTGACTTAACCTGTTTGTACTTGTACCCATTTAATTCAGGGCGTGAAATCTTCATTCGAAATTTCTGTCCATTTTGAGAAAGTTCGAAATAGAGCTGAGAAAGTGAATTTTTAAAAGTCCATTTAAGGCCATTTATACAGAATAACAAATTGTTCACCATTTTCAAGAAACCGTAAAAATGATGTTTTCAAATAATCAAAAAAATTTGGGACATTCTGGATTAAAGATAAAACAAGAATCGATTTTTTCCTCATTTTGACACAATAAAACATAGACTTATAATAATTTTTTAAAAACCAAAATGTAATAAAATTTTCTATTTTAAAATTTATAGACTTTTGATCAATTGTGATGAAATTTATAATTAAGGTTAGGTGATTGTGTGATCAGAAACTTTCACTACGTTCATTGGAAGTCATTAGAGAACTGGCTCATCCTTTCTTGTGAGAACAGAAAAAGGTCACAGGAGAGGGAAGGGATCACAAAAAATCTTACGACTAATATTGTTATAGCAACTCAACCACGTTAGTTAAGTTGCATAATCATATACTTCAAGTTCTGTATTTACGGCGTTCAGTTATGTGATTTTATTAACATAGAATAGTATGCGTTAGAAGAGTTGCATAATCATATCCTTCGAAAATTTATATTTGCGGCATTCGATTATGCAATTTAATTAACGTCGATTATCGACAAACGCAAGAAGCATTTATAAGCGTTAAAACTCCTGGAATAGCTGTGGTGAAAAAAAAAAGACGAATCCTAAAACCGAATATTTAGCAGGACTCGATAGATGAAATTTTCCTCAGTTCCATTAAATGAACACGAAGAACACCCTAATAGCTTAAAAATTACCACCTCTCCCACGTTCACGATACTGTAAGTCTTGCTGGTGGATTTCTTCTGCGTTCCTAGCGGCAAAAAAGACGCTTCTGTGCGAGCGCGTTGCACTCGAGCTAATTAGATTTTTAAGTATTCGCCATATTCGGCGAGTTAATTTTCTAAATGGAAGCCATGGCATGGGGCCCCATCTAGATATGGAGGGCGTTAATTTACTAACACGCCCGTCGTTAATGATCCGTTAACGCTCTATATCTTTCAAAATTGCCGCCAAATTATTACGAACGATTGCTAAACTTACAACTTCGAAGTACTTCGGGCAACCCGATGCAGGCGTTAGCGCAAGACGACTTATGGCGCGAACTAATTAGATAAATTTCATTCGCCGCGATCGCTTACGCGGCTGGCTCCAATGTTCGTCTCGCGAGTTTGATTTTCGGCCAGCCGCGCATTTAATAGGTTGCACGAGCGGTGTCTTCTTCACGCGATTAATTACGTTCAATTTAATTAACGTCTAGCCGCAATTGCTTTCGAACGATTAAGTTGAAAGATAGAACGTTATAATTGTTATCCAGCGCGCCATTCGAATCGCTCGAACGCTTCGCCGGCCGTACATAACGTGGCGTAGAAAAAACTCGCAGAACGCTTATAAATTAAGAAAAGACGGCGGAGAAAAAAACCCACGCCGAAAGTCTTCCCGCCCCACACAGTAACGCGGACTCGAGTCGTAAAACTCGTTTAAAACATTTAAGCCGAGAACCACCCTAGCCCCCTTTCGCGTATTCGTGTTAAGTTGCGAGAGACTTTAAAGCGGTGCCTAATTAATTTCGAATGGCGTTATTTTTGCGTATTTTTCCAACATCACCGCCGTCCTTACATTAGCCATTAAAACGCCTATATACGCCACTGATCGCCCAGACAACTCTGCAGCAATTTGCTGCTTTTCGAGGTCGTTATAAAAAATGTAAGCAGACACGTCGCAGTACTGGGGCTGAATTCATAATAAGAGCTAGTCCAGACTAGAAAATAATGCTGGTAAATCTTTGCATACACACTACGGGATATGTTCCACTTCTTGCTACCAATAATTACATGTCTCTAGAATTTAGATTTTTCTCCTCAGAAGTGAAATTGATGAGGCAAGCTCGGATTAAAAAGGGCTAGGGATGTTATAGCCTTGGTTTCCACCGTTTGAAGCTCTTTTGCTTCGCAATGTATGATTTTTGACAATGTCAAAACTAGATGCATTAAAATATATTGAAAATGTTAATGAAGTGCATTACTTCCCTCATCTTTTATTTGAAAAGAAAATGTATATTACGCTGGTTAGAATTTTGGAATTAAATGTATTGCGAACGATTGAAGACATAAAAAGATTAAATTTAAAACAAATTAGGTAGGTTGAAATGGTTATCGTTTTTATGAAAAACTCTGCCAAAAATATATATTCTGAACCTCTCAATAGATTTTTTGAATACCAAATTTTGAAGATCAAAAATTTCCATGAAATTAGAAAGAATCTAGAATTTTCAAGAAAAAGAACAAGAAATGTTTTCAAGTTTCACAAGCATGATTTTTGAAAAAAATTCAAAAAATTTTTAAATAAAAAAAAAAATATTAAAAAAAAAATAAGCAGCCATGCCGCATTACTGGAGCTGAGTTTTTAACTGGGGCTTGTTTTGATTTAGTAATAACCATGCTCAACTGTTCATCACTACAGGCCACACCCAATACCAAGTCTGAAAACCCCTACCCTATCCTTTCCAAAAACACTTAAGAAGTTCAATTTGGCACAAATGTAGTATTTCTTGCCATGAAATAATCATGCGAACACATATTTCTCAAATTATAACTATTTGAGGGTCCTCAAATTATCTTCAAATTTTGTAAATCCGCCATTTTGGATCCATTTTGACTCAAATTTAAGTGGTTATATTCTGGTCACAAACTAATCCTACACACAAAGTTTGACCATTCTAGGCCGATTTGGTGATGAGATATGGAAGATTCATGAAATTTCCTGCAGCAATTTCCCCTCCAAAAGCCGTTTTTTGCTCTAACTCCCCTCCAAAATCACTGAGGAAGCTAAAATCAAAATACGTTTGTCACTTGGGCTCATTTTATCATATGACACAGCAATAAAAAATTTTCGACCCCTCCTGTACCCCCACCACTATTTTAGGTTGGTAACCCCGCCTTCCCCCTCCAACATCATGTATGGAAGTGAATTCGGGATATAGTATACAACTTATCCCCAATAACCATATGAATTCATATTAATTACATTTTTACCAACTTGAGGCTCCTCAAGCTCTACTCAAAATTTTGATAATCCGCCATTTTGAATCCATTTTGATCCAAATTCAAGAGGTCATATTGTGGTCACCAACTAACCTCACACACAAAATTTGACCTCTTTAACTTGATTTGGTGGGGAGATATGGAAGATTCAAGAAATTTCATGACTCAAAACTTCCTCAAAAAGCCGTTTTTTGATCTAACTCCTCTCAATATGCACTCAAGAAGCTGAAATTTGGATATGTTAGTATCCGTGACTCACTCTTTCATATGAAATCAAAAACGAAAAATTTGAGCTATTTGCCCCTTCTCCAGCCCCCTCAAAATTTGAGTGATCCGCCATTTTGAAATTTATCGAAAAAACAAAAAAACTATTTTTGCGTATTTGCAAGAAGAGTTCCTCACCGAATTTTGAGCGAATTTTATCCACACCCGCCTGCGCAAGTGAGTGACACAAAAAACGCAATTTTCTCAAAAACAGGTTTTTGCTAACTCGCCTCAAAATGCACTTAGGAAGCTGAAATTTAAATATGTTGGTGTCCGTGACTCACTCTTTCATATGAGATCAAAAACGAAAAATTTGAGCTATTTGCCTCTTCTCCAGCCCCCTCAAAATTTGAGTGATCCGCCATTTTGAAATTTTCGAAAAAACAAAAAAATTTCTGCGCATTTTCAAGAAGAGTTCCTCACCAAATTTTGAGCGAATTTTATGAATACTCGCCGGCGCTACGCGTGGGGGAAAAAAAAATATATATAGATTTATCTATGGATAAAGTGGCTTCATTTTTCGTCGTCTACAGGTAAAGTGGCATCTTTTTTACAAAGTGGCATCTTTTTTTTGATGCCACTTTACCATCACATTGCTCATCGATTCAGCTATGTGTCATGACGTCACTGGTGTGGTTATTTGGGTGATGCCACTTTACCACTAATATTCTATTTTTCATACAAAAAAATTTTTTCGGTCTACGGTCGTAGTAGCCTCATTTTTTTGATGTTTACAGGTAAAGTGGCATCATTTTAAAAATTTGTTTCCAAGAAAACCTATGAAATTATACATTCCGTTCGCCATTGTGGTGTCGTTAACGTGACATTAGATGCACTTCTGAGGAATGTGCAAAGTGATGCCACTTTGACCATAGATCACTATATATATATAGATTTATATTTCCGAAAGGTGAGATCCAAAATATACATTTCGTGGAAAGGTGAGCTCCGTTTTGGAAAGGTGAGATCCGAAATCGGATCTCACCTTTCTTAGCGTGTATATCGAGTTTTTTGACATCAGGATACCATCAGGAATGCATTGCCCAATTTTTGCCCGGATCTCATCTTTCCACTTTTTCGGCCAACATATACGAAGTCAGTTCGACGTTTGTTTTGCAGAGAGCGCTCTACCAGAGTATATCTAAGTGTTACGTTTCGAAACAGATGAGATCCGCGCATTCGGCAACAACGCGGATCTCATCTTTCCGTTCCTTATATTCGGTATTGAATCACGAATACGTTATACTTTAGGCAGCAAGACGTTTTGAAATAAAATCAAATTAAGTGTTTGTTATGAAATCAAAAACAGGTCTATTTTGCACTACCTTAAATTACTTAAAGATAACTCTTCCAGTTAGCAACGAGAAAATAATCGTGTGAAACAAGAGTCCGTTTACCAACTGTAAAATACTTTAAAATAAATTTTAAATCATTTTGTAAAAATTATTTATGTTGTTAAGACACTTTGACAAAATAAGCACTTTAAATATAAAAATAAAACAAGATTCGAGAAAAATTTTGAACTTCCAGCTGACTTCATGGAAAAAAAAATCAGAAAGTCTTTAAACTTGAAGGTAATCTTTGAAAAACTAAAAATAAATTGAGATTCGAAAAAAAAAACGCGAACTTTAAGCTGAATCTAAAGGAAAAAGAGAAGCAAAATTCAGGATATTTCAAATTTTGAGGTAATCTCTAAGAAAACTAAAAATAAAATGAGATTCGAGAAAAATGTCAAACCTTGAGGTTAATGCTAAAAATCATCATTTTTCGAAAAAAAAAAAACAAGAAGAAATTGTAGAAAAATCAAGCTTATGAATAAAAAAATTAGATGCAAAAAAAAAACGAATCTTCTTGAATGGCTAAAATTCACATAAAATTGTTATTTTCAAGAAAAAAAGTTTTTCTTCAGTGTTGTTTTACGTATTTAATTTTAAAAACTTTTGACACAAAAACACTTTATTTTTAAATATCGATACTGTATTATTGCACTGAAAAGGTCTGTTTGCCGAAAACGCGTTATGTATCGATATTTAAAAATAAAGTTTTTTTGTGTCGAAAGCTTTAAAATTAAAAACTGTTATTATTTGCGAGAGCACGTGCTCACTTTGCCGGAAAAAATTAACAACCAGGGAGAAAAACAAGAAAAAAATTAAATATCAAGTTTTAAATACATAAAGCGAATACACATTTATACTGTCCCTTAAGGTAGCACCATATTTCAAGATGTCGAATTTTCATGCTCACTCCCCCTCAAGTTATTCATTTTGGACTCAAAATAAACCTTTAAAAATTTCATAACTTAAGAATAATATTAACACGTGTCGAGCGGAGCTTGAAGTTTTCCCATTTGTATTTATGCTTTTCTAAAGTCTCAAAAATTACTCACTATTAGCTGTTTTTCTTGACATAATTTACGCTATAAATCCTGAAATAAAAGCTGCAATTGTTCTAAAATGCCCATTTATTCCCTGAGGGGAGAGAGGTATTTCCTCAAAATTTGCAAAAATGTATAGAATTATAATTCTGGGAAAACTGCCATGCTATACAAATTTTAAAGAATTTACTTTACGAACAAAGTTTAACTTTTGTGTTTTATTTTTTAATTATTTTATTTTAAAAACTTTACTTTACTTTTTTCCATTAACTTGCCGTATTCTGCAACGAAGGCCAGAGGCGGTGTTTAGATTTTGGATAGGAGGTTGGTAGCTTTAAGGAATTTAAACAGGTTTTCTATTGTTGTTGGGTTGTTTAGGTAGCTGATTTGTTATATTTTTTTCGATAACTTCATATAGAATTCTTTTCAGAAAAATCAAAATTTTATTATATATTTCATTTTGATACACCTACTTGACCAAAAAAAAAAATTGAGGTGTGAATTCCATTTCTATATAACTTCAATATCTGAATCAGAGAACCTCTTCCTACTGTCTTAGATTATTTGAAAATGAAAAAAAAGTGAGCAGCCATGCCGCATCACTGGAGCTCACTTTTTAATCGGGGCTTGATTATATTTGGAGGTAATATTGTCAAGTGAACTTCTCAAACTTATAGCCCATATTCATCACCCCTTATCCGTACTAAAAACACCGAGAAGTTTAATCTGAAATATGTAGAATTTTTTGTCCTCCAAAATTGGAAAAGTTCATACTTTTCAGTTGCTTAAAGCTTCTCAAGCTTGACTCAATTTTGGACATACGCTATTTGGGATCCATTTACAATCGATTTCAACTTAAATTCAAGGGGCTCATATTTTGACACCAATCAAATCTACACACAAGGATTGACCCTTCTAGGTTAATTTGATGAGGAAATATGCGAGATTCATGAAATATCACATTGTGATTTCCCCTCCAAAAGCCGTTTATTTTCGTTTTTTCGTTTACTCCCACAAAATGTTGAGGACAACCACCCTCCTCATTCCGCTTCAAAATCACATGTGAAATTAGCATACAGCATACTTCTCATCGTTATTAATCATTCAAATTCATATTTTTCAAATCCTCGTTTTTTGAGACTCCTTAAGCTCTATTCAAATTTTGATAATCCGCCATTCTGGATTGATTTTGACCCTAATTCAAAAGGTCATAGTGCCAAACTAACCCCACACACAATATTTGAACTTTTTGGTTGATTTGATGAGGAGATAATATGAGATATTAAAGAAATTTCATAACTCAAAACTTCCTCAAAAAGCTGTTTTTTGCCCTAGATCCCCTCAAAATATACTTAAGAGGCTGAAATTTGGATATGTTAAAGTCCGCAACTTACTTTTTCGTCTGAAAAGAAAACGAAAATTTTAAGGAATTTGCCCTCTCTCCAGCTCCTCTCAAAATTTGTGAACCATTATTTTGAGGTTATTAAAAAAAATGATATTTGAGAAACTCCATAAAATGGCTCTAACCGTATTTTTAGCAAAATTCATGTAAATCACTTTCTGTGCACTTCTCCACTTTCCTCCCTACGTCTTTCATCAAATCCATGTTTTATACATGTATAGTTTATTCAATTTTACAAAAGTAGGCTGCATCGAAATTCACTTCTCACAATGAACGCATAAAAATTTTTCACATGTTCATCAAAATGCAATAATCGCTCAAAAAATAGAAAAAAAAATAGATATTTAATACGTAAATACTTGCTAGCCTACTGTCCACATGAACATTTGTCTCAAATAAAGTATACTTTATTAGATTTGAATAAAATAAAAAAAATACACGAAATTAGCATACAATATTTATGGCAACGTTGCTGGATCTCGACTTATCGAAACGTTATCGTCAAAAATGGTTGTATATGTGTATAAGATCTCAGCTTTCCATACTTTACTTACGGATCTCACCTTGTTCAAAACTTCTCAAATAATTTATTTTAAGAATTTGTTACCCCTCTATGGTGGTTATGTATCAGATGCTATAAATAAGCAATTACCCTTCCTATATATTCCATAATTTGTAAATTTTGAGTCGGATCTCAGGTTGCCCAGTTTTTAATCGGATCTCACCTTGATAGATTTACGTATATATATATATATATATATATACCAAAAAGTTGGACATTTGCCAGATGATTACAAATGGTCTGAAACGCAAAGATTTGAAGACCCCACCCTCCCCCGACCTTCCCTTCCCAAATCAGGTAGGCTGTAATAGCTATCGTTTTGTTAAAAACTCAGCTAAAAACTTGAAAATTTTCAACGAGAAATTAGAACATGCTGATAAGGAAATGTGATTGAGGTGGAAAAATTATGATATGAAAATTCTGAAGGCCTGAAATCATCAGTCGCCCTCATCAAAAATTACTTTTATCTGGCTCTGGGGTGAAAATAAAATCAATTTGAAACAATGAATGATACCTTCAAAACCTTTGTGAAGTAATGAATCATCCTATTTTTTGAAAATCCACCACAAATATTCGAATTTTTTCAGAAAACAAAAAAAAATTAAAGATCACGTTTTTCAAAATGCTATCAATAACTTTTTTTCAGTCTTTACATTACAAAACATAAAATAATAACTCAATTTAAATTATGTAATTTTTTTTTCTTTTTATTTTTTCAAAATGGAATTAATTTGGTAGGTATTTTCTGAAAGTTTGAGAGTTCAATTTTTTTTCAGGGGTCATTTCGCAATTAAATTTTCTCTTACTTTTCATAAATTCCCAAAAAATCGAAATCCAGGGCAACCAAGTTTATTTTCATTGAATTCAAGCTCTCTTGGGCTCCAAGTAGTCCTCAAATCTTGGCATCATTTTGAATTACGCTCAAGCGACCATGCGGTAGTTACAAACGTATAATACATACGATATATGAGCTTCCTAGGTACATTCGATGAGGAGAATTGTAATTTGATTTATCCTTAAAAAGTTCTTTTCATATTTACTTCCCTCCAACTGTATCTAGGAGGCAGAAGTCCTTAGGAAATTTAGGTAATATTTAAGCACAGTAAGCACAGAAAAAAGGAGGAGGATAACTGAACTATCAATGAACTGGATCTAAGTTGAGCCTGTATTTTTCACGTGAAGAATTCTCAGAAAAGATGTAGGTGAACTTCAAAGGCCTCTGCCAACCTAGAAATAATGCCAATAGTAGTTCTTAAATAATGCAGTGTAACTTGAGGTATGAAATAAAGAAATACCAACCCACCCTTCCCGTTCCAAAAAAAAAAGGAATGTAATTTCAGCTCTTTCTATCCAATGAAATCAAAGAAGTCATATTAAAAAATTTCAAATTATGATTAAGTTATAAAAAAAATATACTCTTCTGTCTTCCCTTCCTGCCCTTCACGTCACATTCCAAGAACGATAACATCTCTTTTCTTGTGTCGACATTACCTGCGAAGACTTTGAAATTTGATTAGGCATAATGTACATTTCTTGTCTCCCGTATTTTATAATATAAATCAATATTTATCTAATTTCAGTCCTATGACGCTCCTCAAGCCTACATAAAAAATTTAATCATACTCCATTTTGAATCTATTTTTACTCATAATTCATGTGATTATATTCTGGTTCTTAACTAATTTCACATGCAGCGTTTGAAATTTTTTGGTTAATATAGTGAGGAAATATGGAAGATATAAGAAATATCATTAGTCAAAACTTCCTCAAAAACCGCTTTTTCGGTACAACTTCTTTACAAATTCATTTGGAAAGCTGAAATTAGGGAATGTCGGTCTTATTTCATCCTATCACAAGGCAAAAAATATAAGAAATGTTTCGGTTTTAATGGGGTTTTCCGGGGTATCTAAAAATTTGAGAGTATCACGATTCTGAGTCGAAAATAAAATTTGATAAAAATATTTTTAGAGACGTATGATTATTCTTTATTGAATTTTTAACAATGGTTGTGCATATCTATCATACAACATACATATATAATTATATATGTATGCAAAAACACTTACACAGATGTATTATGGCCACTGGCTAATCAATTAGAAAACAGTTTAAAACGCAAGGTAATGACAGCTTTGTAATCTATTTCAACTTCTTTTCCCCACATCGAGTAGGTTGCAACAGCTTGGTCTTTTATTAAAAACTCGAAGAAGAAAAACAAAATTACGCAATCACGACGCTCCCTTGAAACGAGCTACAATCAGCGTTTACTCAGCCGTCGAAATTTCATCTATGGATATTTTATTTTCACCTACTTAGCTGTTTTTCAAATTAAAATATAATATTTTGACGAACGATTACTAGCAATTTATTTTCAATCGTTTTCATATTTATGTATTCAAATAGCATTTCATAAATCAACTTCGCATTAAAATCGAATACCTCGTCTTCGTTTTCCCTTCCTTATCGCGATTGAAATGAAAGCAAAGAGGAAAACATCCCTAATATGAAAATAGACTTTAAAATAGAGCGTGAAACCTACCTCCAATAACTTTTTGCGTTTGTGTATAACACGCTATTCGAATAGAGAAGAAAGAAAAACACGCAACCGCCTCGGCTCGTTTCGAATGGAATTTTTCTTGCCCCTCGTAAACACCGTTTGAAAAGAGAGAAAAACGCGCTCGAATGAGAGAGCAGTTTGAAATATTTAAAAATCTTTTCTCCCTAAATGAGCAAATGTTTTTCTAGCACATCGCAATTTCCAAAGAAAATTGCTTTTCCTTTTCATAAAACGATTTTCATCGGAGAACGCGAGAAGCAAAATACGATCAAAGGAAATTGTTTTAATATAAAAGATTACTTTTTTAACCTTAATTAGAAGCAGTATTTAACGTAACGAATTTCAAAGCGCCGCGAAAAAAAAAAGCAAAAAAAGAGGCAAGGAATTTTTGCCAAAGGAAAACACAAAGGCCGAACGAAAACGTTGATAGGGTGGTTTTTCTTACGCTGACGATATCGACCTCGAAGATTTTTTACGCATTTGATGTACGCGTGACGCGTGAGTGTTGCCGAAAAATATATCTTGGCGTAGCGAAGAATCAGGCCCGTGTATCTCAAAGTTGAACAAAACATATTTTTTTCAGGTGAACGATTTGAAAAATTTTTTCTCAACGTAAATTTTTTTTATTCGAAATTCCTTATCAATTTTGGCAATTTTTTCAAATTTTCAAAACATTTTATTAATGGTTGGTTCACTATTTGGAATTTATTTTCGAAGTTTGAATACTTTGATGCTTTTTTTTCTTTTCAAGACTTTTTATTCTTTCAACATCGAAGAATTTTAGAGTTATTTTATTTTCAACTGAATTCAGACCACCTACGATAATTATGTCCGTGTTAAAGATAAAAGTAAACGTTTAGGTGGTATATGATTTTTTTCTATTGTTGTTTCTTTAGTAAACCGCTTATTGATGGGAAATTGGGTTCGTTTTAAAAATAAATATACCATATTTTGAAAGAAGAAAAAAAACAGTAGGCGTGATGCATTACTTGAAACTAAACATTCTACAGGAATAAGGAACTTCGTAAACATATGAAAACATAAATGAATCTCCATCCAAGGAACCCTTATCATAAAAGATAAAACTGAATGATCAACAGTACCGAATATCGATTCACACGATTGCATAACTTTATGCCTGAATTACTTATATTTAGGGCGTTCAATTAGGCAATTTCATTAACACCAACAGACCTCATGAATCTGTGTTAGAGAAGTTGCATAACCATATGCCTAGAAGTTTTACATTCGCGGCATTCAGTTATGCAATTTTATTAACGTCGATTATCGATGAAGCGTTGAGAAGCGAATTTGTTAAAATAGCTGGGGAATTTTGCGAGAAAAAGATGAGGTAGAGCGCGTGATGTCCACACCATTCAACAGAACAGTAGATTTATATAACGCATGTATTTTAGACAAACATAACAAATATTCAATTCATTTCAGTTCAATAACATTTTTATTTAATGACACCTGCATCGAGGCTTAAAAATGTGATCATTCAAACTCATTTTAAAAAATTAATTTTTTTTTTACTCGTATACATATTTCATTTTTTTTTTTTTTTTTTTTTTTTTAGATAAAGGTGCAGAAAATATTTTCATCATTTATGTGAACTTCAGGTATTCATTACATTCTTCCTCCTTCTGGCAAAATCACAAAATCGCTCATTATTAAAAGAAAGGTCACTCGAAATCTGTCTCCAAGTCACGAAAAGCTTATTAAATCAGCTCTTGTAACTACTGATTAACAAATTATGCCCCAAAAATAAAAATTTATATGGAATGAAATTTAAATATGCTAATCACTTGGACTCACAAAATTTTGTACCTTTACTTTTCCACCCTTCAGGATTTTTTAAAGAGTATACACCTCCTTCCCCCCCCCACAAACATTACGTAATTATTTGAAGGGTTTTCAAGCTTCATCGAATTTTACCTATCGGCCATTTTAAATTAACTTTCATTGAAATTTATGATTTTTCCCTCTAAAAACCGTTTTTTTAGTTCAACTCCTCTCCGAACTCACAGAAGAATCTGAGATTTGGATCTGTTAATTCTTTCAGCGCAGGTTTGCACAATTACTTGGACTCACTAAGTTATATGTCAGAATAATCGAAAATTTTGGTACATTAGTTTATCCCCTCCCCTCGCCTACGCCCCCTTCAACACCACATACATGAAGTTTGAGGAATAGGGCTTCTTAAGCCTTCGTCAAGTTTATCTCCAGCCCAGCATTTTCCATCTGTTGCGCAGGTACAGGGTAGTACAAAGCAATAGCAGAACAAGTTTAAGATAGATCATATTTAGCTAATGTTTTTGAAATTTATGTCCAAGTTATAGAAAGATTATATTCAGCTAACGTTCTTGAAATTTATGAGTACAAAACATTAAAATTCGCATTATGTTCTCTTATTATATTTTATGTAGGCCAATTGGGAGGTCAACGGAGAGCCCAAAAAGTGTTTGAGGATGGCCTCCCTTTATGTCACTGTCCTCCCATCAATATTAGCAATTGGAAGTCAGCAGATCACTATTTTTCTTTGCCTTTCTCACTTGAAAAAAAAAGGTAAGTAGCCATGCTACATTACCGTAGCTCAATTTTTAACTGGGGTTTGTTCTGGTTTGGTAATAACGTTGTTAAACCCTTCATGATTACAGGCCACACAAAATACCAAGCATGAAAACCCCCACCTTATTCCTTCCAAAAACACTTAAGAAGTTGAATTTGGAAGAAAGGTAGTATTTCATGCCATGAAATAACCATATGAACACATATTTCTCAAATTTTAACTATTTGAGAGTCCTCAAATCATCTTCAAATCTTAATGATACACCATTTTGGACCCATTTTGACTCAAATTGAAGAGTCATAGTCATTAACTAATCCTACACACGAAGTTTGCTTTCCAGGCCAAGTAGGTGACGAGTATAGAAGAACCATGAAATTTCTTATGGCACTCCACAAAAGCCATTTTTTGCTTTAACTCTTCTCCAAATTCATTTGGGAAGCTAAAATCAGAACAAGTTAGTCACCTGGGCTTATTTTATCAATCGACACAACAATAAAAAATTTTCGAGCTCTCGTGTACCCCACCACATTTTATGTACCCCGCCTTCTCCCATCCAACATCATGTATGGAGGTGAATTGGGGATATAGTATACTTCTTATTCCCAATAATCATATGAGTTCATATTAATTAAATTTTCACCAACTTAAGGCTCCGCAAGCTGTACTCAAATCTTGATCATCCGCCATTTTGGATTCATTTTGATCCGAATTCAAGAAGTCATATTCTGGTCACCAACTAACTCCACATACAAAGTTTGACTTTTCTAAGTTGATTTGGTAAGGATATATGAAAGATTCAAAAAATTTCATGACTCAAAACTTTCTCAAAAAAACATTTTTTGCTGCAACTCCCCTCCAAATACACTTGAAAAGCTCAAATTTGTATATGTTGGTGTCCGCGACTCGCTATTTCATATGGAATCAAAAACAAAAAATTTAAGCCATTTGCCCCTTCTCCAGTCTCCCTCATAATTTGAGTGATCCGTCATTTTGATATTTATCGAAAAAACAAAACAAATATCTCGGCGCATTTTCAAGAAGGGTCTCTCACCAAGTTTTCAGCCATTCGCCAAATGATTACAAATGGTCTGAAACATCCTTTCCCAAGTCAGGTAGGCTGTAATAGCTATCGTTATACGTTAAAAAATCAGCTAAAAATGAAATTCAACTCTACCCACTACCCTCAGCTGCTTTCAGAATTTTCGAGCATTTAATTTTGGTTTTAATGAGATAAAAAAAAACACACACTTTCAGATATCATGCCGGATAAATCATTCAACCGTAATGTTTCCTACTAGAGTTTATTATATACCTCTAACAAAGCTCATGATCTAAGGATAATCCAAAATAAAAATTTTTCTATCGAAATATCGCTCCACTCGATGATTTGATTTATAAGTACTACGTTGTTGTTGTTTCCTAAAAATAAATGAAAATAATTCGGAAACCTTTCGACCATAAAATACAATAGGTAACGCATTTGTATTCTTCGTACGTTCTCAATTGGGTACTACAAACGGTTCCTTCGAAATTTCCAAGAAGGCAGTTAAAAACACTCGGAAAGGCCGAAAAAAATATTTTATATCATATTTGTTCCGAGAGGCCGCGTTGACCCGGCCACAACAGCGAAAAAAATTCATCGGTCAGCGAAACAAACATTCGTATCGCTGAGTATTCGAAAAAGAGAAAATAAAGAGAAAGGCGTACAAAATGATCGATTTCCGTATCGAGTAAAAATCTAATGCATAACATCGTTCATTCGAAATGATGAAAACGTCCGATACACCACAATAGAGAGCCAAAAAAATACGATCGTGCGAATACCGAGAGAAAAATTTTACAACGTAAAAATAAACATCATAAATGACATTTTTTTTCGCGCTATGTATTCTCAGTGTCTCAGGTAGAAGTAAAGCTCCATACATCAAAAGCATTATAAATGTCTTGTCCGAAACTTATACTCTTGGTAATACCAATGGCAACGGCGTCTCCACTACATTTCAGCTCGGTTGCCGGGTGAACGGCGAAACGTGACGACAATAATAAAATAGAGGTTATTTTCTACGTCCGAATAATATTTTCCCTTTCCCATCTCCATCTAGCGAGCACTGCAAACGTCATGCAAATTTGCTGCGGAGCCGAAGGTTTCAAACTGAAGAAGAAATATACGTAAATCTGACAAAACACTCGTAAACCTGCGAAATATACGAGAGAGAGATACTATTCGCGTTAGCGAGAAACAAAGAAGATTAATTTATCTCGACCTTGATAACGGTACAAAGAAAAAGGAAACATATCGATTCGCAATTCATTGGGTCGCGATCGAGCCTACATAAAAAACGCTTGGTAAAGCGAACGACGCAGCAGGAATCGCGCCTTCCTCCGCATGCAGTCCGCTGTACCATAATAACATTCGCTAATTCGTTTTCATCGCGTCGTTTATAAAACGAGGAAAGTGAAACGACAAATAGAACTCGAATCGATACAAGCGTGTTTCCGATACACGCGCCATACCGTCCACACTCCGACAGGGATATCGTGGCGGCCGAGCGAATATTTTCAACAATTTATGAATATTAATTCGTGCTCGTCGTCGTCGCCGACGGCGTCCACCGAAAGGCCTGTTTATTTTTCTGATTATTTGATTTTAATTACATTACTATAACGCGGTAAATTGGCGCGACCGAATTATTCATAGCGAAAATTTAATTTCTCTCTGCTCGCGCGCGTCCGCCGTTCTACGCTTGTTACGTAGTTACTCTAGCATTCGTCGCCTATTCGTTGAAACGCGTTTCTTTCATCGTCCTGTTCGAAGAACGACGACGTCGTGGCGACGTTAACGCGAATTCATTAATTGCACGAAGAATCGAAAGATAGAGTAAACTGTATATTTTTTCCAAAGAACGGGAACAGCCAGCACTAAGGGGTTAAGTTCATTATAATAAATTTGAATAAAATACAAAAATGCTCGACGAATTCAACGAAGTAGTCGATTGAAATTAAATTTTTAGCTCCTTCACCCCAACCACCCATCATCATGAACCTGGAAAAAACACTTGAGGATTGGAACAAAGGCAGCAAGCTCTCCAAGCCCGATAACATACAAATCTAATGATACAATATACGATAATGAAAAAAATTTGAAAGCCTAAACATTTTAAATTTTTTGCTAATAAAAAATATCCCAAAATAAAATGATAATAATAACAAAAAAAATCATTGTAACAAATCTAAAAATTACAAAAATCTCAAAGTATAATAAAATGTCCAAAAACATAGAGAAGCCAACACTTACAAAAGAAAACAATATAGAAAATTCAAAATTTCTTCCTCATTAAAAAAACGTACAGTATCAAGGTTTTAGGTCCTACTTTACCCTCAGGGTGGCGCACAGGAAATCCGGATCCCGGGAAAAAAGTCCCATTTGTCTCTCTGGCCGAGCTGCCTCCCCTCTACACCACCCATCCATCGCATCGCTATAAATGTAGACAAACCTTTCAAGAAACAAATGGAACACGCTGTCCAAAGCCAGGATTTCGCAAAAAAGAAGAGAAGGCTTCATAACTACTGTTGAAAAAATCTAATAATGTAATAAAAATGAAAAAAAAAATCAAAAATACAAAAATTTGAAACATAAAAGATTTTTAAAAACAAAGGTGAGCTGCAAAATGCAAAAACATAAAATATTAAAGCGACTACAAAATTCAAAATTCCTCACTAACAAAAAAAAAAAATCAAAAATGAAATAATAGATAATACTAAGAAGTACAAAGAATGAAGCAAATCCAAAATTATAAAAATTAAAAAAAAAACGTAAGTAGCCATGCCGCATTACTGGAGCTGAGTTTTTAACTGGGGCTTGTTTTGATTTAGTAATAACCTTGCTTAACCGTTCATCACTACAGGCTACACCCAATACCAAGTCTGAAAACCCCTACCCTATCCTTTCCAAAAACACTTAAGAAATTCAATTTGGCACAAATGTAGTATTTCTTGCCATGAAATAATCATGCGAACACATATTTCTCAAATTATAACTATTTGAGGGTCCTCAAATTATCTTCAAATTTTGTAAATCCGCCATTTTGGATCCATTTTGACTCAAATTTAAGTGGTTATGTTCTGGTCACAAACTAATCCTACACACAAAGTTTGACCATTCTAGGCCGATTTGGTGATGAGATATGGAAGATTCATGAAATTTCCTGCAGCAATTTCCCCTCCAAAAGCCGTTTTTTGCTCTAACTCCCCTCCAAAATCACTGAGGAAGCTAAAATCAAAATACGTTTGTCACTTGGGCTCATTTTATCATATGACACAGCAATAAAAAATTTTCGACCCCTCCTGTACCCCCACCACTATTTTAGGTTGGTAACCCCGCCTTCCCCCTCCAACATCATGTATGGAAGTGAATTCGGGATATAGTATACAACTTATCCCCAATAACCATATGAATTCATATTAATTACATTTTTACCAACTTGAGGCTCCTCAAGCTCTACTCAAAATTTTGATAATCCGCCATTTTGAATCCATTTTGATCCAAATTCAAGAGGTCATATTGTGGTCACCAACTAACCTCACACACAAAATTTGACCTCTTTAACTTGATTTGGTGAGGAGATATGGAAGATTCAAGAAATTTCATGACTCAAAACTTCCTCAACAAGCCGTTTTTTGATCTAACTCCTCTCAATATGCACTCAAGAAGCTGAAATTTGGATATGTTAGTATCCGTGACTCATTCTTTCATATGAAGTCAAAAACGAAAAATTTGAGCTATTTGCCCCTTCACCAGCCCCCCTCAAAATTTGAGTGATCCGTCATTTTGAAATTTATCGAAAAAACAAAAAAACTATTTTTGCGCATTTTCAAGAAGAGTCTCTCACCAAATTTTGAGCGAATTTTATGAAAGCGTGGGGGGAAAAAAATATATATATGCTACTATCCCTGTCAGGCCCTGGACCGTAGATATGAGTGTCAGTACCATGCCTTTATTAGCTCCGCAGCTGTACACAGAACGTTAAATGAAAAAAGTAAACAAACAAATCAGATAGGCTGTAATAGCTATCGTTCTTAGGTAAGTTGAAAACTCAGCTAAAAAATGTAAGAATGAAAAAATATCTAAAACATCAACATATCCAACGATGAAAAAAGTCTAAAAATTTCGAAAATGTAAAGTAGGTATGAAACATCTAAAATTAAAAAAATTATAAGAATTTCCCAGCATCACAAAAGTCTAAGAATTACAAAAACATCAAGTTTTGAAAAATATTTCATGTTAAAATAAAAAAAAAATGTTTATCAGAACATATTAGAATATTTTAAAAGTATGAAAAGTACGTACCCAGTATAAAAACTACAAAAGAATCGAACCATAACGAATATCTGATCATAAGAAAAAAAGAAAAAAGAAAAATGTACAGAAAAAAAAAATAAAAATGAAAAAAAAAACATAAAATTTTTAATGATGAAAAATAAATCCAAAAATAAAAAAATATTCAGACGTGTAATTACGAATAAATGCGCGTAAGGAAAGCCAAAATGAAAAAAAAGCTCAAAAAATGTTTAAAAATAAACTCTCTCATTAACCTCTTTCAAAATGATGAACCTACAATAACCCAGCTTTTCCTTTTCCTCAGACAATCTCATTTTCTCTCCCAGATCTAACTTGTCTCTTCCGTGCCTCTGGCTTTTGTAGCAGAGCATTTCACATCAATGGAGATGGACAAAAAAATTTAAAATTAAAATCCTCTTCGTTCCTCTAACATGAACTGAAAGTCTACAGTACGTAAACAAAACAGAAAAAAATAAAAAAATGTCCAAAAAATTGAGAAAGTCTAAAAATGAAAAAATGTCTATAAATCAAACAAATTTTCATGCATGAAGAAATGTCACAAAATGGCAAAATTAAAAATGAAAAATGTCTTAAAATTAAAAAAAGAAAAAAAATTCGAGATGCTTAAAAAATTTTCAAATACCAAAAAATTATAAAAAAAAAAATGAAAATGAGAAATTTCAAAATGTTTCGTATTCATAGCATATAATTATGCATTATATTCCTTTAGTATTAATACTGATACAATTTTTTCTATTCATACTGGCTTCAGACAAATATACGATTCTTAAACGAAGACATAATACTACCCAAATAGGCATATAATTATCGATCAAATCATAGCCCTCTGTCGGTCATGAGGACAGAACGTTTTTTCCCAAAATGACTTCAGAAACGATTTTCAAGAAACGCATCTTATACCAGGTACGCAAAATAACGATGAAAAAATTACATCGCACAGCTTCCAAAGCATTGATGAAAATAGAATAAAATCGACCACAGCCTATACGACCCTGAACCCTAATCCCTTCCACTTTCTCACTCTATTCGACAATAAGCCAATTTCGTATTCTGCTATATCGATGAATCATGTCCTACACACTTGACATTTTTTTCTACTTTAAGGACGACCCAGGTTTGGGCATTTATAAAACGCGAGATATTTTTAAAATTTACGCTAGCTATTTACCTCGCGTACACGAGTACGCTTTTATTGAAAAATTGAGAGGAAGAAAAAGAAAACAGGAAAAACCTTACATTTTTTTTTTCTCGGTCGCGAATAAAACGAAAATTCATTTCGACCGGAATGGTCTGTTTCGTTAAACTCGACGAAGAAATGTTTCGCGTAAAGCGAGCGGAAACTCTTCAACATAACGGTTTGAATTATTAGAGAAACTCGCGAGTTAAAATGCAGTCCACGCAAATGGCTCGCAACAGTCGCATTCTTCTTTCGACGTTTCTTAATCTATGCAACGATGATAAAAATACCTACGCCGGAGCGCACGGAGTACAGACTACATTCGCTGGGCCGCAGAGTCGATTCACCGACTGGAATAATTTTATTTACCCTTTTTAAACCAACCTTCGTACCTTCGGAGATTTTACTGGCTACGTTAGCGCCGTGTACGGACGGCGAGACGAGGAAGATACGGTCTTTTATTAGACGATATTCGTTACCCGATGAATATTCGATCCCTCAACGTATACGCGGTCAGCATACGCGATAAAAGCTCCTAGTTCATTACGAGCAACGAGCTATTGCTATATCTCGCGCAACTTCTTCGTTGCATACCTTTGCCTTTTGGCTTTTTTCGCCGCATTAATATATTTCTTCCGCTCCAGAAATTCACACTATCGTTCTCTACCTTGAAGTCGGTGTACGTGGTACTGGTACAGAGTCACTGTATTTCGTCGTATACGAGACCAAAGCGAATAAAACTATCGTTGAGAAGGAGAGTACAAATGAAGGAAAACTTTTCCCTCCTCCTTTCGCTCGTACACCGCCTCACAGATATACGCGAACTCGGTATTCGAAGGAGAGAAAAAAGTTCCCAATTTAAATGTTTTATTTAGATAAGACAATTATTTTTCTTAACTCGCGCCTTTCACAGTTAAACGAAACGGTTCCGGAATAAAGATTTAATTAAAAATTTTTTCACATCGATGACCAAAAAAAAAAAAAATACGAGAATTTCCGAAGTACCATTTTACACTCGAGTTCTTTTTTTCAGAGTTCACTTTCGCTTTTTTCGTTCCACTCGTCTCCGGCGTAACCTCTCGACTGGCTCTTTGTAATACATTTTCGTTCATTTTTTATTTACATTTAATCTTGGTGCTTTTCGCCGACGTTTCGTATTTATTCTCGTCATATTTTTATCCGCGAATCTGCCGAGTTTAATTTCACTTTTAAATTACCATCAGCCGCGTCTTCGGATTACCGCGCGCATAATTTATGGTACGAAGATCGCACCGCCACGTTGCCGCGAACAGTTCACGTATACGTATAAATTGTGGTTATACTGGCGAAAACGCGCCTGCCACCAACCAAACGGTGGTGTGGGTTTCGAATTTGTACGATTAATCGCGCCCCAGCGGATTGGAATTTCGCAGCGCTACTATATAATTTTCGCGATCTCGACGTCGTGAAATTTTTACTACGAATTGATCTCTCGGGTTGTTGGCGAAGTTTTTAATGAAAACGATACAGCTATATTGCAGCCTACCTGATTGAGAAAGAGGAGTCGGCGAGTAGTGCGGGTATTCGTATCTCTGCCTTCTAGAACCACTTGTGGTCATACGAAACATGTAGGTATCCTACTCAATTTTTTCAAAAATAAAAATATTAATTTTAGTTACCTTTATAAATGAAAAAAGCAACAAAATTTTCACTTTTTTTTTCAACTGCAAATACTTACCTTAATCTGTTTTTTCGCACGTTTTCGTAATTTTGATTACCTCTCGCCCCACCCCCCACCCCCCATCACATCAAAACAACTACTACGCGTTACCATTTTTTACACTATCACCTGCTGACGTTGGAATGTTTAACAAGCTCCTTTTTTGGGAGAGAGGAAAACCCTCTGAAGCCATAAAGAGTACATCTCCTCGTCAGTAGCGTCGTTACACCCAGAAAGATAGATGGAAAGGTAATTTCCAGGGTGGTTATTTTCCATGTGAAATTCAATCTAATTATTATTAGTTCCCTTTTTTTAATTCATTATTTTCCATTTTTCATCATAAACCTACTTATTATTTTATTTTCATTGAAGAAAAAACCCTTTTGGTTAATTTGATTCTAGTTTTTGAAATGAGATCATTTTTTATAAGAAGGCAATTTTTTATTAATTTTGTTTCTTTTAAAATTATTTTTAGAATTTTTAGTAATACCAATTTTTTTTTTTAATTTTATGGAACACATTTTCAAGTATTCCTACATTATGAATTACCTATCAAAAAATCAATTCATTTTTAAACAGTGTTAGTAAGCGTTGTTTAAAACACTGAAGGCCAACAACGCTCTTGTTTTAAACAAAAAACTGTTTAGAACTTTTTTTTGTGTGTGAAACGTGTTTTTTTTTCACTTCGAATCAAAAGATGGAACACAAAATGACTAATTACTTTAATGAGTACACATAAAATTACACCAAGACTTTTGAAATGAAATACATTCAATTTTTTAAAATAAACTGTCAAGTTCACCATGAAAAAATGAGACAAATTCAATGTTAGCACTTGCCACACTAAACTCATAATTTTTTTTTCTTCAGTTTTAAGATATTATTCATGTTTAAATTATGCTATAAATATCAGTTTCCAACATATGGGGTTACGTATTGTTTGAAACAAAAAAAAAAAAATTAAAAAGTTTACAAAATGAACAATAGACTCTTTTACCAATCCTACACTTAAAAACTGAAAATTTCAAAAAAAAAAAAAAAAAAAACATTTTCCAGATGATTACAAATGGCCTGAAACAATAGTAATTATTTGATTTTCCGCCATCTCAAGAAAATAATAAAAATAAAAGAAAAGTAATTTTTTGAATTCCATTTGGGCATATCGTGTTGTTTGCATCTCTTAGAACCAATATCAAATCTACCCCAATAATAAATATTACTAGTGCCTCCTCGCCCCTTTGGGGCTCGCAATAAAAATTAAAGTAAGAAAAAAAAGTTATTTTATCAGACAAGTACTGCTACATTCCAAACTACACAACCCAATTTATTCTTATTTGTTACCCACCAAGAGTTCTTCCTTTCAGGATGGGCTCCCCTCTTTGACTATATACTCCTGGACCGCTCGAACTCATTGTTTAGAATAGCACAAATTTCTGTCGATATCAAGTGAACGCTCTTAGACCAAAATGCGTCTGCGCATGCGCTTGTTCAAAGTTATCAATATTATTTCGAGTTTTGAGCATAACAAGTTCAACTGATATCAGCTATTCCTGTTCTTATCTTTAACTGAGAGTGTTCACTTGATATTGACAGAATTTTTCTTTGCAGTTCGAGCGGTCCAGGGGTATATAGTCAAAGGCTCTCCCTTTATACCTCTGTATATCTGCCTTTTGAACAATTTTATAACTTTGCCCTTGCTCTTGCCTATGTACAAAGCTTTTATTGAAGTTTATCACCTTTTTTTACCTTTTGTATACCTGCGATCTTTTATACTTTTAATACCTGCTATTCAAAACAAGGATGCGCGCGCATCTCAAAACCGATTTCATTTTGATTTTAATATATAGAGAGATACGTACATTTATTTTTTGAAATTCATGAAATATGACACTTATAACTTTTTTTAAACTGAGTTTTTAACATAAAATCGACAGCTATTACAGCCTACCTGATTTGGGAAGGGCGAGGGGAAGAGGAAAGGTGAGGGCATTTCTTTAAAATTTAAAAAAAAAATGTTAAATCTGAAAAAAAAGTCATCCAAGAAATTTTATAAAAATATCCATTCTCAATTTTTTCATTGAACGTTGGGTAAATAATTGCATTTAATTAAAAAGTAAGCAGTAGCGAGGGGGAGCGGTAGGGTCTCTTAAGTTAATGAAGAAGGTCTCCAGTCGGTGAAAAAAAACACTGATTTTGATTTATCCAAAGCAAAGAATTTACAAGTAACTAAGCTCCCCCTCCCTTGATGAACAAAATATTCTAAGCAGGTATGAAGTTCGAAATTTGGAAATCTGATGGAAACTTTCTTTTTACAATAAATAACAGAAAGAATAGATTTTATGTTTTATCAAAGAGCAAAAAATTTTTTAGTAATTTTTTCAAAGGAAGTAGGGCAAATTACATTGTAAGATCTTAATTCTTACATTAAATGAGACTGGGTGACCGTCAGATTTGACTATAATGCGACTTTTAATTTTGTTTTTCTCACTTTTTTAATCGTGTAAGATTCGCAATAATTTCGTAATTTGTAATAAAATATATATATATTTTTTTAATTACGTACTTTTCTGAAAATTTTCGGATATTTTTTCATATTTTCGAACCTTGAAAGAAAAATTTGCAATTTTTTCGTACTTTTCGTACTTTTTTTTTTTGCGGAAATCTCTTCTACCGCATACGACACTACTTGGCCGGGAAGTGTTTGTGATATTACTTCCAGCTAAGCAAGGACACCTTGACAACCAACCTACATCTCCCCTGGGTTTTCCTTAGGCAGGTGTGCGCCCCCACCCAAGTTCCACCGCATCGGAAGTTCAGCCATTGCTTCATCCTTTCCTTGAGTACTTTTCGTACCTGGTGAACAGTAAACATCATAATAGGTAATTTGAGTGAGATTTTTTTTTTTTTCAATGAAAATGGATTTCAACATATGATGTGTTTTCTTACGACAGAGCTACCACAAGCAACCAAAAATATTTTAAATACCAGCTTCTTGAGAGTCGAGTGAATGATTCGTCTATATTTTCTTATCAATTGTACCCGCATAGATCAAACATTGTATATAGGTTTAGTGGACTGAAATATGAACTTTTGAATTTGAGTCGAAGTAGATTTAAAATAGCTAACAATCAACATTTGAGCAAGGCCTGAGGAGCTGAAATAGCTCAGATTTGCTTTATCACACGTACAGATGAATAAAAAAGCTCAAAGCTCCTCATACCTATGTAGGTTTAGTTAGGGATCAAAATATGAAATCATGAATTCAAGTCGTAATTTGAGGAAATTCGACGAGCTACAAATATCTCAAATTTGATAAAGATTACTGGAAACCAGAAGTATACTACATCCCAAATCGACCTTCATAAGTGATGTTAGAGGTGGAAGAAGGTTGGCAGTCTTGGTATTAGGTGTGACTAAAAAGGTATCAACATTATATTGTGCCCACATGAACATACCTCCATTAAAAACTCAGCTCGAGTAATGCTACATTACTGCTTACTCTCTTTTTTCAACTATAAACCTTTGGAAAAGGCTCAGAATATATTGAACGTCTGATGGAACTGTAGAAAACTAAAAGTCGAATCTCAAGGTTTACTAGTCAACGTTATTTTTTCACTAAGTACGTATAAAAACAATATAAAATTAATAATTGATAGAAAAACCTGAAGCTTTCCAATTTCAAAAATAAATAGCCATTTTATCAAGCTATGTGAAGAATTTTTTCATACAAGTATGTGCAGGTTTCCTCTCAAGTAAAGTATTGCTTGCAAGAAACTAATACAATTTTTACAGTTTTTTCCTCTCTTAATACGAGCGAGGAAAGAAAAAATTTCATTAAAAGTATTCAATGTTTCCAACCTACTCTTGATTTTTTTTTGCAGAAATTTTTCTGAAAAAATTCAATTTCCGAAAAAAATTCCCTGAAAATCTCAATTGAATAAATTTTTTTAAACGAATACTCAACCTGAAAAAAAATCTTCTAAATCCATCTTCTCTTCTCGAGGGCAAAAGGAAAAAAAAACTGTTTTCATTATTTTATTCGACCGAATATTAAATTACATACAGAAAAGGTACACCGAAAAGCTTTCCTTTCCTTCCGGCTAGTCATCTCGTTAAGATACTTATCTAAAATTACAACTCGTTTCCAACTTATTAGAAAATTTTCAAATACTTGATAGCTCATTTCGTCAACGTCGACCTTGGCCGAAACGTTATTCGGAAAAGTATTAGGTTGGAAAATTATATATAAGAGTTCCGTCGACTTCGCAGCGTTATTTCTTCGATGGCTATTTCTCTTGCATATACGCTTGTTTTCCTCTTCTCGCTTATTTTTCCTTTTTGCGAGAGAAAAAAAAAACTTTTCTCTCGACTATTCAAATAAAAGTCGCCACGATTTTCGCCAAGTTGCGGATAACTGCCGAGAATACTATGCGAAAAATGCTCACATAAATTAACGAGCAGATACGCGCGGAAAATGCGACGAAAATGAAAAAGTTATTTTGGGGCGAATTTCGATAAGTTTTTCTCCGTTCCTCTCGTTAATGAACTTTCCACCGAGAGGAAGCCGTTTATTCCTCGTTCGATTGGCCAAGGACGCGTTGTCCTTTTCCGCGTGATCGATATGGCTGGAAAATTGTTTTCGAAGGTGTTTTCGAAGCCATATCTTTGAAACTTGGCCATTGATTGGCAACAAGAACGAGCCCACTTTTCTAACCCCATAGGAGAGAAAAATGAAAAAAGAAACTCATATCATCATGCTGGGTTTCTAACTCCAACCAAAATACCTTCCATTTGGAGGGAGGCGATTCATAATACATCAAAATTCATATTTTTCCATAGTACATTTTTTAAGAGGTAAATCCACGTTATGTATAAGTAAGAACAAGTTACACAGTTGGAGCTCGTGATGAGGAATCCGAATTGTATTCGTCATCTCATGACGTCAAAAAGGAGACGTGTTATCAAGTTCGTTGATTCCTTTACTCCTTTGACGACTCTCCACCTATACATTTGGTGAATAAATGATGGGATATGTTTGAAGCCATTGGTTTTCGTTCAAAATTGAACACGTATTAAATTATCTCCTTTTTGACATCATTATTGGCTGAGTTACGGTATATGCTATGGGGTATCATTAACCAATGAAAAACGTGGATTATATTTCGGTGGCAAGTGGAAAATGATGTAACCTGTATTCATGATTATCTAATGGTATCGAATTAAAAAAAGTGTATGTCTAGACTTTGCTTGACAAGAAAATATAAACAAAATCTGGACATACACTTTTTTTAATTCGATACCTTGAGGGGAAAATGTAGTATGTCCAGACTTTGCTTAAACTTTCCTATTAATGTGGCACGCTATCTTCACATTCATGAGACGGCTCAAGCAGAATTTGGACACACTACATTTTCCCTTTAAGCCATCGATATGAGCTCTTGAATTTGGGTCAAATGGATCCAAAATGGAGCCTCAAATTAGTACAAATGTAATTAATATTAACTCATATTATGATTGTTGAGGGCAATAAGCATACCCAATTCACTTCCAATTCACTTCCATATATGATGTAAGCGAGGAGAAAGAGAGGTTATGAACCTTAAAATGTAGCAGAGGTAGACGAGAGGTCAAAATATTTTATTGCGGTGTCATGTGATATAATGTCTCCAAGTGACTAACATATTCTGATTTTAGCTTCTTCAGCGAATTTGGAGGAGATTTAGAGCAAAAAATAGCTTTTGGAGGGGAAATTGCTGCAGGAAGTCTCATGAATTTTCCATAATTATCTCCTCACCAAATCAACCCAGAAAGTTCAAACTTCGTATGTGGAGTTAGTTGATGATCAGAATATGATCTCTTGAATATGGGTCAAAATGGATCCAAAATGGCGGATTGTAAAAATTTTAAGATAATTTCAGGAGCCTCGAGTATTTATAATTAATTGAAAAATATGTGTTCATATGATGTTTGTGAGGTAAGAAATTTTCTAAATTCAACTTCTCAAGTGGTTTTAGAAGATAGGGTGGGGGTTTTCAGACTTGGTGTTTTGTTGTGGCCTGTAGTCATGAAGGGGTTAGCAATGTTATTCGTAAACCTGGACAAATCTCAAATATAAACTCAGCTCCAGTGATGCAGCACGGCTGCTTACGTTTTTTTTTCACAATAAAATTACACTATATTCTCTAAATCTTAATGCGAACAGCATATCGTTTATTTCCTCTCCACAAGATACAAATTTTCAAAATAGCAAATTTTTCAAAATTTTATACTTTTGCCCCTTCATCACTTCGGTCAGGCAAACATCACAACGTTAATGTACTTTATTTGGCCGATCACCCTCCCTTTTTCAAGTTATCTATTCTAGTAACACCCTGTATATCTTTGCATGTAGCTAGCTTATGATGTTTCGATTATCTTACTCACCAATACCCTTTTATGATTCGATAAAATATTTTTCATACTTGCGGGAGGAAGCGCTACTTTACCTCCCGCTCGCGAATCGCTCGGGTCTCAAACGAGCGCTTTTCTCCGTATTTAGGAAAATTTTGTTCACTATTCGGGAGAAAAATTGATTCTAGACTCGTGCGACTTCTCACACTCGCTAAGAATCACTTTTACCTCCCTAGTTGTGAAATATACTATTGCTGGTCTACAGCCAGTGCATTTTGGCGGAGAAGTGATGAAGTAATTTTGTTTCAGGGGTACAAAAATGTTTTTAATGTATAAGAAATTTATAACTTAATTTCAATACATGATTTAAGAAGACACATTTTTTTGTAATGATTCTTAGCAATGGAAACGGTCATAGTCAATAAATTATGATTTTTTTTTTAAATTAAAAAAATCTGTTTTAGTAAAATTTATGTGGTGGCTGTTATTATGGAGGAATTATACCATTCAACAACATATATGGGGGGGGTGTCTGGCTGCGCCTTCATGTCGACCGCAAGTCTATGTTAAAGTCTCCAAAACTACTTCGTTACGATAACTTCAAAAACCACAGCGAAAAAGAGCTATAGTATCAAACCGAAATACTTCCATTATGAAAAAAAATCCCTTATCGAGCATCGAAGAACGCCCTCCCCCTCAAAAAATACGCATTACTTATCCTCGAAACCCTTTCATACACGCCATAAAAATAGGATACGAACACGGCGACGATAAAAGGAAACACGGTACGCAATTAAGATGATTTAATCGACGCCAAAAAGAAAATCCGGGGACGCAAATTACCGCGTTAGGGGCGCCGAAGACGCAACGCATTATTTCGAAACGACGATAATTTAAAACGCAAATAATAGAATATTTAATAAAACGTATAATTAGAGAAAACATTCGCGTACAAATGGAATATCCACTATTATAGGCCACGCCGTATATTTGTAAATTTTCACCAGCGAACTACCCATTGTAATGAGTTGTCATTAGACGGGTTCAAATCGGAAGAGAAACTTCCTAGCTAGCGTCAAATAATGAAGCTATTATCTCTAGTACCCTTTCGCCGACGAAAAGAAAAGCACCGCTGGAACCGCGTCGCCCGCTCCGCGTAGAAAAACTTTCTCTTTCGACGCTTTTGTCTATACGACAGCACGAACGCGTGTTCGGGGTGCTTTTTTCGTCCTGCCCTGCGCGCAAATTCCCTCGTCGAGTTTGTAGCGACTTTTCCTAAATACATATATTACGAGGTACTTGTTCGCGATGGTGACGATAATAAAACACGTGTTATCTTGTATTGAATGAAAGGTTAAATTATAACAGTTCGAAGTTTTATTTTTCTCTCGTTCTCGCATACATCATCGTCGCTCCATCAGCGAGTAGAATATGTACGCGACACGACCCTCTATTATGGTAGAAAGCTAGTCGTCGATGAATTCGGCAACGAGTCGTCATTTATGAAAAGAAACGTTTCCCAGTAACGCCTTTCCGCTATTGTAGATTAAAAGCGTCGATAATGACGAATGGATTTTTTTCACTTCGTCGCACTCTCGTTATTAAATTCGATTCTTCGTTCCGCCTTTAATTATTACGTATACGACGCGTGCCGAAGACATTTACCCGTGCCAACCTCCTACGAAGAATACGTAATTTTACGAAATCTCCCAATCAGCGCCAGCGAGTAATCCATCTCGTCGTACAACGAGATCCTTCGCGCAACGTATTTGATTTCAACGATGTTCGGGGTTAACGCAGCGGGTATTTTAATTACTGCGCAAATATTTCGCTCGATTCGATGAAATTTTAATATCGCCATTTACATCGTAACACGCCCGAGATAAGTTACCCAGCTATAAATAAAATACGGACATTCCGCCGAAATAACGATTTTCAAATATTTTCAGAAGCGCGTACTGGGTATACAGTATTTTAGATGTTTTAATTAACGCCATACCTGAGCCGATTTCGTCCGTAGATATTTCATACTCGCAATTTACAGCACGAAACACGATAGCTCGTTTTCTTAGCGCAGCTATGAGCCCAATGAAATGTTTCAAATATCAACATCAGTTATGGTGTATTTTTTCCAATTAATTCGATAATACGTAATTAAAAAATACACAGCTCGAAAAGCTAAACATGCGAGCATAGTACATCATTGTGTGAGGTTATTAAAGCCAAGCTTTACATTAATGAGCCCGCGAGTATATGGTTGTATTTCCGTTCGAATGGCGATACCATTTAATGACGAATGGATATAGAAAAGTTTCGTTGAGTAAATGAACTCGTATCACGGTAGCAAATACCTTATACACAAAATATGTAACGTTTCCTGTTCTATCGTAAATCTGAAAAAGGCTTAAAATAGAAACATTTCTGCACAAACTGAACGCGATTTCAAATCGTAGAGAATGATCCTCTACAGTGCTACAAAGAGCCTGAAATTTTTACCTGCATTTATTCCTTCAAGAGAAAATAGTGAGTGAGGGGACTCAGCACTTTCAAAATGGACTTTCGCTGAAATATTAAGAGGGCTCGTATGTTAACAAATCTACCTAAATTTGACTTGTATATTTTCTAAGTAAATTTGGCAGAAATTAAAAAATTCGAAAACTTCATTTCAAATACATCTTCACATTCCACACCTATTTTTTTGTAATCTCGAAATTCAACATATTTATACGATCTTTAATGCGTTACAATTGAGATTATCATGAAAAAAAAAGTGTAAGTAACCATGCCGCATTACTGCAACTAAGTTTTTAATTGGGGCTTGTTCAGATTTGCATTTTAACATACCACACACAATACCAAGTCTGAAGACCCCTACCCTACCCCTTCTAAAACCACTTGAGAAGTTGAATTTAGAAAAAATGTAGTATTTATTGCTGTAAAAAAATCACGTGAACACATATTCTTCAAATTATGACAACTCGAGCCCCTAAAAATATGCTAAAATTTTTACGATTCGCCCTTTTGGATCAGTTTTGACCCAAACGTAAGATGTCATATTTTGATCATCAATTAACACCACATACGAAGTTTCACCTTTCCGGGTCGATTTGGTGAGGAGATATGAAATTCATGAGATTTCCTCTTCCAAAAGCAGTTTTTGCTTCAGCTCCCCCACTAATCCACTTGGGAAACTAAAATCAGAACAGATTAGTCAATTGGGCTCATTTCTTCATATGACGCAACAATAAAAAATTTCGACCTCTCATGTACCCCCACATCATTTTCTGGTAGATCACCCCTTCTTTTCCCCTTCAACATCATGTATGAAAGTAAATTGGCGATATATTATATTATATCCAATAATCATATAAGTTCGTATTAATTACATTTTTGCTAATTTGAGGCTCCTCAAGCTCTACTCATACTTTGATAATCTGCCATTTTGGATCCATTCTGAACAAAATTTAAGAGGTCATATTCTGATCATCAACTAAGCCTATACATACGAAATTTGATATTTCTAGGTCTATTAAATGAGGAGATATGGAAAATTCATGGAATTTCCTGCAACAGTTTCCCTCCAAAAGCCATTTTTTCCTCTCTAACTCTCTTCCAAATTCATTTGGGAAGCTAAAATCAGGATATGTTAATCACTTGGGTTCATAATATGAAACCGCAATAAAAAAGTTCGACCTCTCGTGTACCTGTACCACATTTTGAGGTCGATAACCTCTCTTTTTCCCCACCAACATCATGTATGGAAGTGAATTGGATATTGTATGCCTATTAACCCTAATAATCATATGAATACATATTCATTATATTTTTGCTAATTTTAGGCTCCTCAAGCTCTACTCAAATTTTTACAATCCATCATTTTGAACCCATTCTGACTCAAATTCAAGAGGTTATATTTGGTCACTAACTAACCTTACACACAAAGTTTGACCTTTGCAGATTGATTTGATGAGGGGATATGAGAGATTTAAGAAATTTCACAATTCAAACTTCCTCAGAAAGCCGTTTTTGGCTCCAACTCTCCTCCAAATATATTCAGAAAGTTGAAGTTTAGATATGTCGTTGTTCGAGATTCACTCTTTCAAATGAAATCAAAAACAAAAAATTGAGCAATTTTCACTTTCTCCTGCTCCCCTTAAAATTTGAGTGATTAGTTATTTTGAGGTGTAACGAAAACAAAAGTAACTTTTTGAATTTTCAAGACAAGCCTATCACCAAATTTTGAGCCAATTTCATGAATAACTGCCGGCTTTACCCATGGGAGAAAAAAATATATTATAATACCAAAAAGTCAGCCATTCACTAGATAATTATAATTATGGTCTGAAACGCAAAAATGTAAGGACCCCACCTTCCCTGACCGCCCTTACCGAATGAGATAGGCTGTAATAGCTGCCGTTTTCGGTTTAAAAACTCAGCAAAAAATTGCTCACTATAAACGTCGACCCTTTTCAAGACAGTTCCAAATTTACACTTTGTTTCCTTCCCCCCTCCCCCCGCCCTGATTACTCTCCTCCAACGTAATATGAAAGTAAAAAAAAACATCATTTAAATATAAGAAAAATGTAAATTTGCGCTATCGATAGACAACGAATACAAATTTTCATTTAACCTACTCTAGTAGTTATAATTTCATTCATTTTTAAAATCAAAATTTTCTCACCCAATATTTCATAAGGAATTGAAAAATAAAATTGATTTTTCCGTCCGACTAAACCATAATTATTATCAAGCATTTAAACGATTAAAGCAATTCGAAACATTTCGATTGTTTTCCTCAGCATTGTTATGCAAAAAAAATATATATATATATAACATCAATATAGGTATTATAGTACATATAAACTCGGTTTTACGTTGGAAAAAGTATTTTACCTTATTTTTGCCTTTTTTTCGTTTTATCTCCTTTTCATTTCAAGTACCCCTTTAATGAAAGTCTTTTTCTTTCTCCGAAATCTCTCTTTCGAGCGCTCAAGTCGACCATTAAAAACTTTGAGAAACCCCGAGAAAGTACGAAAGTTCGAAATGCGTGGTGACTAATAAACAGATTACCTGATTTTCAAATACACATTTTTATGAATCTTCAACCAACTATCTTTCATTTTCGGATCATTTAATTACTCAAAATACTAAGACAACCTCCGTACGTCAGATTTAGGATCTCACTGAATACTTTTACGCAGCGCAGGAGGAAAAAAATGACTTTAAATCTGCATTCTTGTAAAAATCTACTAAATGAAGTTTTCGCAGGAAGGAAAGCGCATAGTAAAAACATTCGAAAGGAAAGATAACTCGATGGGTTTATTGTTCCTCTCTGTCTTTATTTTTTTTTTTATTCTAACAAAAAATAAAAAGTAGAAAAAATACGAAAGCGTATTTTATTCTTTTCCACAATGAATTACTTTTCAATTAGAAAGAAGAATAGGAGAGGGAAATTAAAATCCATCTCTCCGTACTGCGGTTTTTATCTAGATTGCATTATTATTTGTAAAGAGAATTTTCGTGTTTCACCATTCACCGAGACTCTCAAGGTGCACTAAGCAACAGTGCACTATGACGGAAAATCTGAATTTTTTCTACTCATTTTCTTCATTTTTTGTCGCCGTAGTTATCGTTCCTTCGCATTACAAGCGTAGTTTTATTCGTCGTTTCATTTCATTATTCCTTTGGGTGACAGTAATTCCTTTTTTTCAACTTGGAAAATTTACAAAATTAAGTAATTGCGATAACTTTTCCATTAAAAAAGGAAATACGAGTAAATAAGGAGATTTACTACAATTTATAATTCTCTAGTTCTCACAAGAAATGTTGGAAAAATTCTTTCGATTCTAAAATTTTCCAAGAAACACTGACATTCCATTTTTGTAATTTTCAAAAGAAAACTAATATATTTTTTAGCACATTATGATATTACCTGGTATTTCCTAATGCTTGTACGTACAAGATTAGGTATTTTGATGATTCAATATTTTCTGGCGACGTCAAATGATACATTCTGATATTTTTATTATAAGATATATTCGTATTAATTTTTAAAGTCAACTTTGAATTTCATGTACTAGGTGAACCTATTCATATTCATATCACTTCCCAACTATTCGGATGTTTTCGAATGAATTCGGGTATTTTTGGATACATTCGGGTATTCTCGGATGCTTTCAGGTGTATATGAACGTTTTGAAATATATTTGAATCAGAGTTGCCAACTCGGAGAAAATTTCCCTGAATTCAGGGATTTTTTACTCTGCTGAAAAAAAGGCTGGGATTTTTCGGGGATTTTGATGAATTGGGGGATTTTTTACCATTTTCTGGGATTTTTCGAATAAAATTTCCAAATCTCTTCATTTTCAACTCCACTTAATGTAATTATAATTAATTTATTATCCATATAATATTAGACTGATAAAGATGTAATAATTTTCGGTTTCGTTGTTTCTATATTTTATGATGAAATAATGATCTCTTGATTTTATCTTTAATTTATTTATTATTTTTTTATAATTTATATTAATCCAATATAAAGTATAAAGTAATTCCCCTAATTGCAGTAAGGTGTAATCTAAAATTAATAAAATTTTTCAATTATAATTTCAATGTTTAAATATATACTTTGCCAACAAAAAAAAAAAAAGTCGTTCATATTTTAAAAACACGATCTGGGATTTTTTCCCGTACCTGGGATTTTTTTCGCCAAATTCGGGGATTTTTTTCCATTCGGGTTGGCAACACTGATTTGAATATATAATTATGTACACGTGTAAATTTTGATACCTTCGGGTACTTTCCGGCGGATATTCTCGGATACATTCGAGGATTTTAGGACTTGGATATATCTTGTAAATTTTGATATCTTCGGGCGAAATCGGATGCCTTCGAAAACATTAGGGTATTTTCGGACATCTTCGATTATATTCGGTTATTTGTATGAAATATGATACTATAGATTCAAGTGGAATATTTTCATATATTTTTCAATGAATTCAAACACATTCGGATATATAAAGATACTTCGATGCATTCGTATAAAGTTGAACTTTTTTGAAAGTATTCGGATACTTTGGAATAAAATTGGAATATTTTGCGAATCTTGATACCTCTGATCAAAGCTTGAGGTAATCTGGTATATGCACATTCGATACCTTCAATTTTCCGATTTGATTAGGAATATTAGAATTTGTTTGGGTATTTCAAGTACGTTGATAATTTCAAGAATATTTATACATTCATATGCGAATGATTAAAAACAAATTCATGCACTTTCTGGTTCATTTCTTCAATTTTCGAATGCATACTTCCTAAATATAGAATTAATGATAAAGTATTTTGTGTAGGCGAATTTCTTATAAAGATGATTTCATGCATCTATTCAAATGCACAACATTGAAGTAACACAGATTACACATACGTTTGCACTTCGTGGTACATTCTACCGATTTTTTCTACCAGCACTAACTCAACAATAAATAATTAAAATCGAACGCCGTTTGTTGGCGTTATTAAAAAACGATACACGCGGACGGTGCATATTGAATAAGGAGAGAGGTATTATTTTATAATAAATTCCATTCGCTCCTCGCTTAAATATTCTACGTCGCATTTTCGAGGTAAAGGAGAAAAAAATAACACGTTTCGTAATTACGAAATAGTATATCGTATAAGTGTATAGGTGTAGTATGCATATGGATGAGATGATACAGTGTCCTGCGCGGGTGGTTATCTCATTAGTTGAACAAGGTGTTCTTCGAATATTCATGGTAACGTTGAAATGGAAATTTACGTAAATTACAAATAAAGCAGATAAACCGCGTATTAGATTAACGACACCGAGAGCCGGGTACTCGAGAGTTTTTTTTTCTTCTCGCTAAAAAACGATACACGCGGACGGTGCATATTGAATAAGGAGAGAGGTATTATTTTTATAATAAAATTCCATTCGCTCCTCGCTTAAATATTCTACGTCGCATTTTCGAGGGTAAAGGAGAAAAAAATAACACGTTTCGTAATTACGAAATAGTATATCGTATAAGTGTATAGGTGTAGTATGCATATGGATGAGATGGTACAGTGTCCTGCGCGGGGTGGTTATCTCATTAGTTGAACAAGGTGTTCTTCGAATATTCATGGTAACGTTGAAATGGAAATTTACGTAAATTACAAATAAAGCAGATAAACCGCGTATTAGATTAACGACACCGAGAGCCGGGTACTCGAGAGTTTTTTTTTCTTCTCGCTAAGCAAACAACGAATTGCTTCGACGAGCGTTTAGCTAGAAAAAGAAGAAAAAATTTCCAAGAAACCGAGTAAAGTAACAAGTTCACCGACGAGTACCGAAATAGTAACATTATAATATTCTTTATCTTTTAATTATTTCTTTGTCTTTTGTTTCTTACTCCCCTGTTGCCTAAAATGTGGCTGGACTAACGGAGGGATTTTCATATTAAACGTGTTTTCGCATTTAATTTTTTTCTTATCGTCCGAAACGTTGGAAATATTTTCTTGTATTTAAAGAAAAACAGGCTTGAAATTTGATTACTTTTAATGAATAATTTAACTTTTTTAATTTTTCGTCGACTAATTTTTTTCTACAGTTTATGCGAACTAAGGTAAATACAGAAATTGTAGACGATGAAACGAAATGGATTTTTAAAAGGATAAATCGAAATATAAGACTTATTCAGAATGAAATTTTCGTTTGATAATTGGATACACAAAGCTTATTTTCTACCTATTACTACGAACCCACGCTCGCATCTCTGATCATTTACCCACAGCAACAAGTTTTACAGCAGAATATTGTAACTGCGTAGGCACACCCATACACGAATAACGCGTACGTACATAACCTCAAAAAGGCTTCGTCCAGAAATAACGAAAAAGTTTTCCCATCGCACGATAACGTCAAAAAACCCGCACGAGTTTCATATGGAATACAAGTACTGAAAAGAGAATAGTATCAGGTGCAAAACCGCCGAAAGGAGATTAATAATGAAAATATTAGGTTTTCGATTTCGCTGATTAAACCCTACCGTTGTCGTTGTTGTAATATCCTCGATATCATTTTGTCGAACTCGAACACGTTTCCAAACGGCCTTTCAATTTCCATTTCGACAGGTACAATTGTCGAGTGCTAGTTTAGCACCCGACTACGACGTCCTTTAATGAAACGTCAATCGTTTCACATAGTAGAAATTAAATTATCTATTGGTACGTGGGCGATGAAAAGCGCAGCATGTTCGAATGTTCAAATGAACACGGTGTATTCGAAGAAAAAAAAGTACCAAGTATAGTTCTTCAACTGGAATAATACAAACCAATAATATGAGTTAAATTTCGATTTCATCTACACACGTAGTATATACTTAATGCAGTATACATACTAATAGGTGCTGTTTGTCGAAATGAGGCCAGGAAAATATAAGCATAATAGGACATTTCTACATTATTAATTTGTTTTTTTTTTTTTCAATTTTCAAACTCATACATCAGTTGAAAAAAATGAAAATGAGTAACAAAAAATCACATCTATTCGTATAAAATTACAAAATGAGATCAATTTGTTTTCTATATATCAGCCAAGAAAATTAAATTCACAGAACGAATTAATAATATGTAATGCGATCATATGAAGAAATATAGTTTTTTTCTTTCAAAAGAAGTATTTGAACTGTTTTCTTGACATTATATTTGCCAATTTATTTTCAAAAGAGAATAGGAAAAAGAGAAAGAACAAACAGAAATTTAAAGATGAAAAAATAATTACTTATAAAAGGTGAGAAAATATTTACCTAGAAAAATAAGAACAATAACTATAAAGAAAGGAATAAAACCAGATAAATGCGCATGAAACCAGTCAAGCGCGCATATAAACGAGTCAAACGCACATATAAACCAGTCAAACGAGTATATAAACCAGTCAAACGAGTATATAAACCCGTCAAACGCATACATAAACTAATCAAACGCGTATATAAACGAGTCAAACGCACATATAAACCAGTCAAACGAGTATATAAACCAGTCAAACGAGTATATAAACCCGTCAAACGCATACATAAACTAGTCAAACGCGTATATAAACCTGTCAAACGCATATATAAACCCATCAAACACGAATATGAACCCATTAAACATGTATATAAACCCATCAAACGCATATATAAATCTGTTAAACGCGTATATAAACCAGTCAAACGCATACATAAACCAGTCAAAATATAAACCAGTCAAACACATACAAAAACCAGTTTAATGGATTACAAACCATTTAAACGCGCGTAAAACTTATCAAACCAGTATAGGAATCCATTAAAGTCGCTTATTTAGTTAGCAACTGAAAAATAATTTAAAAAACAAAATGCTTTCAAGAATTTTTACTCGAGCTATGAAAGTTTATACTCACTCGTCACTTCAACACGTTAAATTCAACACAGATGTAATAAAATTAGAATTCTTTCTTTTATCTAGTTTATTTTGCTTGTTATAAATAAGAAATCCAGGAGAATATTTCTTGAAGAGTTATCTTCGGCACTGCATAGTGCATACATTACATACAAATATATTGCAGAACACGTTGGCGTATAATGTTTGAAGACAATGAGATAATGAAATTGACATTAACGCTAATGTTGTTTTAATACCGCGCGCGCCGGAAGCAACGTGAGAGCGAATTTTTCCTCGCTCGGAATACTCTTCCTCCGAACACAAGTTGTTGTGCAATATAAGTACCTTACGCTTATCGAGCAACCAGGCCGGCACATATTTCAACAGAGACAACGGTTTTACAACGGCATTAGCGACCGTTTTAACTTTCGGCTTATCTTCGAATCCGCACACTTACGTTGTTAGCTTTCTAAAGACCCTTCGTATTTTGTAGTCTTTATTATTGTAAATTAATTTTTTTTCTTCTCTTTGGGGTACGTCGAACGATGTCAATTCGTGATATTAATTTACCCTCCGCGTAATCGCTTGCTCGCGTTACCATATCGTGCACGTCTCATTAAGGCGACGAGAGAAAAAAATCATTTTTCCACCATGACAGGTCGTAAACTGTGAACTTAATGCGCCACGGTGGAGGGTATACACAATATATCGTGTCAAATCTCATACACGAAACACAGTTGGGTATAAGGGTCTACTACATGAAGGGCAACTAGCACGTTAAGCTGATTTGTCGTTTGCCAAGTGTAATTCGATGGATATTATTTTTATGTTGTTTTTAAAACGATGATACGTTTCTTTGCTATTAGCCGTTGCGATGCGCTGTAGGAACCCAGAATTGGATTTTCCACCTGTCTAAATATTACCGTTATTGTTTTCAGTTCACCGGTAGAGGGAATTCAAAAATGGAAATATTTATGAGATCTTGAATGGAATCGTTTCGTTGAAAATGTAAGAAAATAACGACTATTGTATCAGAGCTGTGCTGAACTTTTCAATTAGAAATTAACCTCTAAAGAGTGAGTTAATTGAATTTGACGAATTTAAACACAACCATAAATTGGTAAGATGGCGTATGGGAAATTGATAAAGGCCAGAGGCAACGAGTTCTTCTATCGATGCACTTTTTGGCACAACGGAAACCACGAAATCCATTGTAAATGATGCGATGCATTTAAGAGCTGAATTTGTTGCAATAAGATGCCCTCAATCCATATATCCGTTGACCTATGGAATTTATTTGTCCGTTCATCGTGCTGGATCATTTATAAACGAACTCCTTTCCCCCTTGTCCGTTTTCATTGGCTTCAACTAATTTGATTGACGAGTACGCCGAATAAGCCACACTGTTGGTAGTGATAATCAAAAATCCCTCAGGTTTTGTCGTTCCTTCGCCTTCAGACTTATCGAATTTCATTCGCTTCGGTACGTGGAAATATTCGTTTCTTTGAACGCGTGTCGCGATTTTTACAGTTTTAATGAACGAAAAATAATATTCGCCAGACGTGCCCCCTCCGGGCTCCCCGCTGTTGTTAAATTAAACGAAACGAACTAACCGACGTCTCATTCATTTCGAAATTGCATCTTTTAAATTAATACTAACAAGACGTCGTCTTCTCTTAAGAAAAACGCTACGTCGCCGAGCGTTTCATTTAATTTCACACAGCTAAGTTTTTTCACGCGATTTTAAAAGTTTATTTGTTCGACTCTCGCAGTAGCTGACTTATTACAAATTGTTCGTCACCGCTTCTTTCGTCCTCGTTATAATACTTTTTCGTTAATTAATCTTTTTTGAAAAGCAAAACCTTTCGCCCAAATTCGAACTTGCAGGCGGGGGTGCGCGGATCGTGTTTTTCCGTTTGCCAGACGCGCGCTCGTCTATAGGACGCCGTACGCCGTTCACCGTCCGTCTTTCTTACAACGCCGGCAGCGTCACCGGATACCCTTACACCTCGACTTATTACCATTATTATTTCTACACGAAAACAGAATAAGGAAGACTTTTATTAATTAAAATTCAACGCTCTCGCCTTTAATTAAGATTAAACGTTATCTCACCGGCGAATGTTTAAGCAGGTACCGGAGGACCTATATAAAACGCGCATATAGAGTAGTCTTAGAATGGTGTTACTCCCCTCCATAGTCTATTTTTCATTTGACATTGAAAAACGCCCCATCCATTTGTGGTTAATTAAAATGTCTCCGGTGTTCGCAGTATCTTCCTTACTTAGAGCGAGCTCGATCGAGAAATTTCAATTTTTCATTAATCCGCATCTTTTATAATTGAAGAGTACACGATAGTTTATTGAAGCTTCGTTTTTTCTCATCAATTCTACCAACTAGATAACGGATTGAATTATGAGGGAATGAAAGCTTCACCAGAGGCTCGTTTATAAATTCAATTAGAGTCTCTAACACATATCACTCATTGTAACTGACCAATCGTAATGCGAATGGCAATGTTTGTCTCGTTGGCATGTGGAAAAGAAGAGAAACATAGGCTTTCAATCCGTTACCCGAAGCGAAAAAATGGTCGTATATTGAGTTAGGATATCAAGTTTGCTAAGAGGGTGTTTTCAAGGTTATCATAATCACGATGCCCTAGTAATCAATTATTCTCTTTCCATCGAACAACACAGCAAATAAAAATGAAACAGCATTAATAAATTCAATTTTTATATTGAACAAATACGATTTTTAACTTGTATTCTCATTTTCCATGAAGGAATGATTTTACAATTTTGTAAGATCGTAGGTATTATTAAATTCAATTATGTTTGAAATTTAGATAAAAATTTATTTTTAAAATTAAAAAAACATGATATATCATTTTTTTTTCTGTTAAAACAGAGTCTTCATCAGCTTTAATTGCAAAAATTTGTGACCAGCTGTCTGTCAAAACTTACATACCCAAAGAGTGAATGAATTTCCAGGTAGTTTAGGCACCATCCCTTGACTAAATACTTGGGAGTAAAGAAAGAAATGGAGTAGCTATATACTTCATTGCCTTCAAGGACATACCACACCCAACGAGTATTGAAGAAAAATAAAAGTAACTTTGTGCCAAGACACATTTTGCCAATTTTTGTTACTTTTTTTTATTATTGAAGGTATATACTTTTTGCATACTTTTTTATAGAAACTACAGGGGTACATAAGTGAGAATTGATTTCACTCAAGCTTCTTCTGAGGTACCCTTAATACTCCCTGTCCATATCTTACGACATAACAAAAGCTGTCATATATTTCTCTCTTTAGTGGATAGTATGAATGGTTATACTCTTGAGCCTAGTAACATTACCAGTCTTTCTCAATATGACATGTTGAATAATTTTCTAAATCTCGCATTTTAACCAAGTGTTTTGGAAAGAACTGAGACTAAAAATTACATGAAATGAAATACAAACTATTGAATCTCCGAAGAAACTGTTAGACCCAAAAGCAGAAATGAAGGAGTTGAAGTATTATTCAACAACGAAGAATCCTCGCAACCAACCATAAATACAACCTATTCGCCACACTGCCGATACATTCTCAAGAATCTCCTACGTTCGAGGTATCGTTCGCGCGTCGTAATCAATTCGCGTCAAAAATCCAATTCCCAATTCCACCGGATCCCGGTCCAATAACCTGGCTCAAAGGCGTACGATCATTTTTAAAACGAATTCCGCCTCATAAATATTTCACGAATACGCGGAGGCAATAAAGAATAAAAAATCGTACCCATCCCGCGAGAACGCCGAATATCACGTAATTTCACTTCTTCAGTCGTCGATAAAATATTCAAGTCCCGATTTAAAAACAAAGAAAAAAGCCGAATTAAAAAACATCTACAACGAAAAACAAAAACAACGCCGAAAAAAATGCATTCGCCCGAACACCTGACGTATTCAAATTGAGTTATCAACAATTCAAGGGAACGCCTCTTCGTCTCGCCTCGCAATTCGATTATAGGTGTCGAAAAATCAAAAAACAATTTTTAATCTAAAATCTAATTTATAAGGTATTCAAATTTTAAAACGATACAAATAGATTTCGTTTCATGCGCCTGCATTCGTACGTACAACATCACGAAGTATTGCGGAGTATCTTTCGGCGCGATTTTTTTTCCTCTACGTAATACGAGCCCGATGAATTATTTAACAAGACGCGAAAACGATAGCGTAAAAAACGACGAGAAATACAAACGTAAATAATTTATACATAATATAAGTCTAACATACGTGCGCAATTTCACCCAAGCCATGCGGACTATTTAAATTGTAAACAAGTACATCGAACGAAAGTTCAACGAGAATAACATTAAACGATACTGTAGCGAAAAAATTCGCGTTCTGTTTAGGCGCTGCAAGAAATTTCCTCAATAAAAATATCCGTATAGCGAGGAACAGTCATTTAAATAATTTTCTTATATTTCACGCCGTATAATTTTCGAACGTTTTTAACTGGGGTTTAAATTTAGAAACGACAGCTATTACAGCCACGTGATTTGGGATGAGGCTCAAGGGTGGGGGAGGGGTCTTCAAATCCCGAGTATCAGATCATCTGCAATCATCTGGCAAATATCTAAGTTTTTGGTGTACATGTATATGTATAATGATATAGATGTAGTTTAGTACCTTACTGCATCCACAATGGCCTTTAAACTACATTACCGCACCGAAATCAACTTTCTTGGACCCGTTGAGCATACTATAACATTTTCTCAGGGAAGTGTGTTAGAATTGTCGGTAACACTGTGTGGAGTCCGTAGACAAACTTTACGTCGGGTGCAATAAGGTACATATTTCAGTGGATAGCATATAAATGTATAGTTATCTCCTTCTAGAATGTACTGGTAAGTAAAAAAATGTTACTCGTATGCAATACTGGAGGAATACTTCGATAAAATTGTTATTCGAAGCTTTAAAGGGCTTATAAGAGTACAGATATGAATTCATACATTGTTACAACAAATTCGGTCATACTGAGTGCAACAAGTGCATTGAGCAACCTGGGTGCAACAAAGTATTTTAACTAGGTATATACGAGTATATATACTTAAGGAGTCTCGCAACGCTATTTGTGTGTATATTTGAGGGTATATAACTTTCAGTTTTATACAAACGTTGGGAAGTCATGGATATGGTACTATCTCAGGTAGACCCACCCGGGCCTGACAAGGATAGCAATAAATCTGAAGAGTATCTCATAAGAACCATATCATTTGTGTACGTGAATTTTGAATTTTTCTTACACTTCTAAAGATTCCTAAAATCTTATATTTAAGTGTTTTCCAAAAAACTCACGCACGCATCTCTAGCTCTTTAAATAAGACCGGGTCTCGGAACGTTTGTTTGGTATATTTATATATATAGTGATCTATGGTCAAAGTGGCATCAGTTTGCACATTCCTCAGAAGTGCATCTAATGTCACATTCACGACACCACAATGGCGAATGGAATGTATAATATCATAGGTTTTCTTAGAAACAAATTTTTAAAATGATGCCACTTTACCTGTAAACATCAAAAAAAATGAGGCTACCACGACTGTAGACGGAAAAAAATTTTTTTGTATGAAAAATAGAATATTAGTGGTAAAGTGGCATCACCCAAATAACCACACTAGTGACGTCATGACACAAAGCTGAATCGATGAGCAATGTGATGGTAAAGTGGCATCAAAAAAAAGATGCCACTTTACCTGTAAACGACGAAAAATGATGCCACTTTATCCATAGATAAATCTATATATATATATTTTTGCTGCAAGCGTGTATGAATGAAAATCATTAAAAATCTGGTGAGAGGATGTTCTTGAGACATGCATAACAAGTAACTTTCTTTTCCATACAATTCAAAAAAGTGATCACTCAAATTATGAGGAGGCAAAAGAAAGAGCAAATCAATTAAATTTCTCAATTTTGAGCTCATATGAGAGAATAAGTCGAGAACAACAACGTACCCAAATTTTAGTCTAGCAAGTACATTTGAAGAGGAGTTAAAACAAAAAAAGTTTTTTGATAGGTTTTGAGTCAAGAGATTTCTCGACTCTTCCACATCTCTTCACCAAATCAACTTAGAAACGTCAAACTTCGTGTGTTCAGTTGGTTTGAGACCGAAATATGACCTCTGAAATTTTGGTTAAAATAAGTGCAAAATAACGAATTGCCAAAACTTGAGGACAACATAAGGAGCCTCAAATAACTCAAAATTCAATTAATATCGACTTATACGGTCATTTGGTATTTTAAGCCGTATACTATGTTCCTAATTCGCCTTCACATATGATGTTGAAGGGGAAGGGGAGGGGTAATCGACTTCAAAATGTGTAGGGGTTACATGAAGGGTAAAAATTTTTCATTGTGGTGTCATATCATAAAATAAGTCTGAGTAACTAACCCATTCTAATTTCAACTTCCCAAGTGAATTTGGAGTGGAGTTAAGAGTAAAACACGATTTTCAGAGGTAAAATTACTGAAGGGAATTTCATGAATCTTTCGTATTTCCTCACCAAATCGACCGGGAGTGGTCAAATATTATATGTAGAGTTACTTGGTGGTAAGAACACGATCTCTTGAATTTTGGTCAAAATAGATCCACAACGATCATCAAAATTCGAGAATAACTTTAGAGGAGCCTCAAATTTCTAAAATTTGAAAATCATGGGTTCATAATATTATAGTTGACAAGAAATACACTTCAAAATTCACCTTCTTGGGTGGTTCTGAAAGGGATAGAATAGGGATTTTCAAACTTGATGCTGAGTGTGGCCTGTAGACATGAAGAGGTTAGGAACATTATTTGCAAACCTGGACAAGCCTCAATTGAAACTCAGCTCCATTAATGGAGCATGGCTGCTTATGTTTTTTTTTTTCGTTCTCGAGCTCGAGATATAAGCGTAGCTTTTTCGCCATCGCTGACGTACCGAAGTGCCCTCACTGAATCCTAATAACAGGTCGTATAACTCCGACAGGAACTGAATAATAAATCGAAATTTCCTACGGCTTCCATATGCCGAAGTTGGTAGCAGGCAGCATAAAATCGCCAACAAAAATCCAAATTCTCGCGAACTAACGCGTAAAATCTGTCGTAAACGTAACGCATATTCTAAGCCTATAAAAAAATAGACGTAAAAATTCCTCCATAACCATACACATAGCCGGTATTAGGAGTATCGTAATATACCAGCTCGATGGACGAGAGAACACCTATTTCCTCCAGATTTTGCGAATTTAGCGATCGTGTAAAATTAACGAAAACAGGTAACCCTTCGGTTGGCGAATTTTTTGTACACGATGCCTTCAATGCTGGGCTAATTTTAACGCTCGTTTGAAAAGTGAAATCATTAAAAAGGGATTTAAGTTAGACTATTCGTTTTTCTCTATCTATACCTGGTATCACGTATATCAACCCAACGTATTACCTTTTTGTTCCTTCATCTCGGTTACAATCGTACCTTAAAACGAACCCGTTGCTCGGATACGAGAATTCTATGCAAAGAAAATTTCTTCCCTCGCCCAACTCGTGACCGAAAAAACCCTTCTAAATACCGCTAAAACCAGCCCCATTACTTATGCCTCATTCGACAAAAATTCACGTGCCGGTGCCTAATAATACGGAAATATTTTCGTGTTCGATAATAATCGTATAAAAATGTCAACTGCAGTCGAATCGGCGAGTCTCGACGACGTATAATCTTATCGAATTTTTACAAAACGCGTGTACCTACATATGGTTCGAGCAAACGAATCGAAAATTACTATTTCCAAAAAAAAAAAAGAGGCTTTAGGTAACTTTAAAGTTGCGCTTTCGAGCATAAAAACGCATAAAGCCGAGTTATTTACGACCGTTCAACGTTGCCTCGTCATTCTCTACTACAACGCACCAAGCACGAACATAAATTACAAATACCCAGCCCCCCCAAACACCACGTGAGCAGCAGCTTTAAAACGTTAGACCGGTGTCTTACTTAATCCTACATTTCTATATGGTTGATACACTTACTGGCAAGACGTACGAGGTTTCACTTGCGTATGGAATTGTTTTTTCACTTCGTAAGGTAGGACGAAGGGAAGAGAATAGTTCACGCTAAGGTGGGCTGATTTCCTTTTGTTTTTAAAAGACAGAAGAAGCGAGTGAGTAAAATGTAGTAGCCGGATGACCTTAAATGGACCTCAATAAAACTGTCAGTCACCAAACAATCAATCTTTGGCAAAATGGCGAAGAATTTGAAAATATACAGAAATTAATTTTTAAGCCATATCAATCATTTTCGAATATAGAAACTATTTCAGCCTACCTTAGCTCATATTTATATCTTTCATTCCTTCTAAAGTGGTGCTCAATTCACTGAAACTTACCTGTAAAATGAAGAAAAAAAATTATTAGATCACTTAAAATCACTAATACAAATGTAAATATTACTTGAAGATCTTAGAAACCTATTTCGCTAAGGTAACAGCATAATGAAATAATTGTCATTTACAATACGTTGTGTTGCAAATAATACCATTGATAATTGAAATATTTGTAAACATAATCATTATCAACATATCATTCAATGTTTTTAGCACTTTTTTTTCGCTTCATAATGATTACACATACACACCCTTGCTTCTCATTGTTTACAGGAACATTTTTCAGAATTTATCGCATTAATCCTTGGAATAATTATAAACTTTTTTTTTTTTTTGTTAATGCAATGCTTCAATACAATTTTTTCTTTCTTGAAAAATTAGACAAAAACATCAGTTAAAAATTTTTTTTTTCATACTTGCCAAATTCTGTTCATTTAGTTTGTTTTCATTATTCAATTTCATTAATGCTGAAAGGGAAAAGCAAAAGGAACATGTTATCCAGTGCCTGAATTATGAAAAAATGTTCTAAAAATGTTTTGGTGATAAAAAAAGTCCAAAACCTAAGAATATTTCAAAAAAATGGCTAAAACTTGAAATATCACTAAAAAAGGAATTCTCAGCCCCACACTCCCTCCCACGAAAATCAGACTGTAATTAAACATTTTTACTTCATATTTGTTTATGCAGAATATGTTCAAAAAGTGAAAACCCCCTTCTCCTTTCCCTAAAATTAGATAAATAAGAAAAACAAATAGAAAAAAAATTTTATTCAAAAACTACCCAGAAAAAAAAGAATTGATCAGATTTGATAAAAAAAATGACCAAATACGATTTGATAAAATTTGACGAAATTTGATAATATTTCATCAAATTTGATCAACTTTGGTCAGGTTATATCAAATTTTATTCAATCAATTATTTGCTATCATTTGATGAATTTTGATCAAATTTTCATCTGGGTATTCCTTCGTCCGCATGTACATACATTCAAGACGAAAATGCATCTAGAAATTAGAAAAATCAATTATCCCTTAGATTCCAACTTTTCTTTCACTGTCCCCAATTTTCATCGCATCCCAGGAAAAAAGGATTTGATCAAATTTCATCAAAAAAATGACCACACTACACAATTTAATCAAATTTGATAAGAAAAATTTTATCGAACCTTAACAAATTTGATTAAATTTGATCAGCATTAATCAAATTATATCTGGTCATATTTTTGATTAAATTTGATATCGTTTGATCAGATTTGATCAAATAGTGAATTTCATTGATGAAATTTCATCAAAATTGATCAAATTTGATCTAGTTCCTTTTTTCATGGGATTATAATGGGGCAAAAAAGAATTGAGCATTTGTTCAAAATTGATGAAATTTTATATATTTTGACAAAAATTTGACACAAAGATATCAAATTTGATGGAATACCATCCCATCTGGTCAAATTTGATCCGAAAAAATTGGATTTTATTCAACCTTAAATTTTGTCGAATTCGATCAAATTTCATTATATTTTATCAAATTACATCTAGTCACTTTTTTGAGCGAATTCGACTAATTTTATCTTTTCTACGATGAAATTTGATTAAATTCAAACAAATTTTACGAATTTAGATATAATTACCTTATTATTGAATCATAGCACTCAGAGAAAAATATTAGATTAACCTCAAGGATCGAAATATATTAAAATTGAATAATTGTAAATTTGGATCAAATCAAATTTGACACTAAAATTAGACCCAGTAATGTCATATTGGAACTAATATTACAATTTGAAACATTATAGAAGTTATATCCAATTTGACAACAACGAATTAACTTTTCCTATCAAATTTCATCTGCTAAACACTTAGCTTTTGCTATATCTAAGAGTTACTGAGCATGAAGAAATAAAATTTGATGAATTTGAATGAAATTAAATCCAAAACTTTCTTGATCCGGCTTGATCAGATTACATTTTCTTTCGTGAAATTTGAAATTTTATATTGAATTGTTCGAAAAAGTTGACTCAGTTTGATCATTTACATCGAATTATATTTGTTCATACAGTTGATAAAATTTGATCCATTCTTTTGTCGATAACCGATTGTAGCGATGATCTATAACGAATTAATTTTTATTTTCATTTTGTAAAATAATTACGGTTTTCATTTCCACACATTCAGAGCTACAGAGGAAGTTGACTCTAATGTGGAAGAGCGGAGATACCAGAAATATCTTCATCATAAAACCCAAATTCGCTGGACTAATAGGAGTCTCGAACGATAAAACCGTTATATCCGTTCGTTCGAAATCATCAATATAAAGTGCTCCATTCAGAAAAATTATCGAACCTTAAATAAGTATAAGTTTCGAATAGACTAATAATCCTCCCCGTCATCTCCGCACCTAAAGGACCACTAGAATACTTCTCTAGTACCATATTGCACCGCAATAAAGCGACCGGCACCGCGAGTTACCGCATCGGCTAATAATAAAAAAAAAAAAACTTCTCTCGATTTCGTATACTATAGCTAATCTGTACGCTAGCCATCGGTTTTAATAATACAGATAAAGAAAATGCGCCATTAACGAAAAACTCAACTACGACCATAAATTAAAGCGGAAAAAAACCGCGTTATTCCAAGATAACAAAGATACATTAGCTTTTAAATGGCCAGTAAAAGTACTAAATGGATATTTTATTGTGCGGAATATCTTATTTATATAAAAAAGACCAAATGAAGAGAGGGGCGAGAAGGGTAAAAATGAAAATAAAAACCGAAAAAAAAATACTGTCTAGCGGGGGAAAAAAATTCCACCGTAATAATCATTTCAACTTAGCTAACTCCGATTTCGCGTCTCTCCTCTTGCGCATTCGTTCGTTGTATGTAGGAAATGTCTATTATTTATTAATCAAGAAATTCGCGAACTTTTTCCGCTATTAGGGATCCGCTTGTAGTTCGAAGGAAATAAGTGAAGTCGAACATATACGTTTGAACGCATATAAGGAAATGGCGTTTGTTTAAACACGCCCGACAAAGCTCAGACATACGTTAGTAGTAGGCGACGTATGTGTGTAAGCGAAACAACCATACGAGTTCAAAGTTCAAGGAAACCGATAACTTTTCGCTTTACTCAAATTTGTCGGCTCGTGTAAAAAATCACGATGTCGAGTAAGTTTCGCGATATACGCGACGTTGAATTATAAACGAACAAGGGCGCGTTTAGTGTAACACGCATTCAACATTAATGCTCCCCCTGCACCGTCCATATCAGTAATGGCAGAGAAGAAAAATTTTTCCACGCGTCGAAGAAATTGCCAAAATTACTGATACCACCGATTCCCAAAAATGCGAAATTTTTCCAGCATCGCGAACGAGAAAAAACCCGCGTCCGCGATACGTACTATCGTCGAGGGCGTATCGTAATAAAATATGTACCGGAATACAGTTCGCGTATCTACATTATACATCATTATTTTGGCATTTTTCAACTTTGAGAGCTGTGACAGTAACGACACGATACTTTTTTTTTGCGAACTCCCGCGTATGCTATACTCTAACGCCTATGATAAAGTTTTCGATATTAAAAAAAATTTATATACGTGTTTGCGTCACAATACACGAATACATACAAGCGTCCTGTAACTTTCGAGCTCGCTTTTTTTCCCATTCCCCTCTTCGTGTCTCTACGTTATCACTCGGCGAACGATTTATTTTTTTCGGTTTTTGCGTATATAAAAGGGACTCGTACGAATAATCTGCGAGCTTATCACGAATAAATTAACGACCGATGGAACATCGATGCAGCGGGCTAGGACAAAATGGTGTGTTTTTCGAGGGTACTGGTATGTTTATCCTTTTAATTCAATTTCAAGTAATGAATTCCTAAGTACATTTGAAATGATCAAGTATGTATTATACACAAGAGCTAGAATGCAGAAATTTTCATAACGTGCATTTGAGGTACCTAGTTTTGTATTTGTTTACTAATTATATTTCATCATTATCTATTCCTTCGTCCACTTTACTCTTCAAAAAAGGAAAGGTTTCCACATTTTGAAAAAAGATCACAAGGAATATTGAGAATTCTTTCAAAATTCAAAAAATCTAACAACGAGAAAATTACTACAGTGTTCAAGAATGAAACTTAAATATGTTAAAAAACGAAAAAATAGAAATACTGGAGCTGAGTTTTTAATTGGAGCTTGTTTTGATTTACTAATAACCTTGCTTAACCGTTCATGACTACAGGCCACACCCAATACCAAGTCTGAAAACCCCTACCCTATCGTTTCCAAAAACACTTAAGAAGTTGAATTTGGCACAAATGTAGTATTTCTTGCCATGAAATAATCATGTGAACACATATTTCTCAAATTATAACTATTTGAGGGTTCTCAAATTATCTTCAAATCTTGATAATCCGCCATTTTGGATCCATTTTGACTCAAATTTAAGAGGTCATATTCTGGTCACAAACTAATCCTACACACAAAGTTTGACCATTCTAGGCCGATTTGGTGATGAGATATGGAAGATTCATGAAATTTCTTTGCAGCAATTTCCCCTCCAAAAGCCGTTTTTTGCTCTAACTCCCCTCCAAAATCACTGAGGAAGCTAAAATCAAAATACGTTTGTCACTTGGGCTCATTTTATCATATGACACAGCAATAAAAAATTTTCGACCCTCCTGTACCCCCACCACTATTTTAGGTTGATAACCCCGCCTTCCCCCTCCAACATCATGTATGGAAGTGAATTCGGGATATAGTATACAACTTATCCCCAATAACCATATGAATTCATATTAATTACATTTTTACCAACTTGAGGCTCCTCAAGCTCTACTCAAAATTTTGATAATCCGCCATTTTGGATCCATTTTGATCCAAATTCAAGAGGTCATATTGTGGTCACCAACTAACTTCACACACAAAATTTGACCTCTTTAACTTGATTTGGTGGGGAGATATGGAAGATTCAAGAAATTTCATGACTCAAAACTTCCTCAAAAAGCCGTTTTTTGATCTAACTCCTCTCAATATGCACTTAGGAAGCTGAAATTTGGATATGTTAGTATCCGTGACTCACTCTTTCATATGAAATCAAAAACGAAAAATTTGAGCTATTTGCCCTTCTCCAGCCCCCCTCAAAATTTGAGTGATCCGCCATTTTGAAATTTATCGAAAAAACAAAAAAACTATTTTTGCGTATTTTCAAGAAGAGTTCCTCACCGAATTTTGAGCGAATTTTATCCACACCCGCCTGCGCAAGGCGAGTGAAAAAACAAAAAACGCAATTTCTCAAAAACAGGTTTTTGCTAACTCTCCTCAAAATGCACTTAGGAAGCTGAAATTTAAATATGTTGGTGTCCGTGACTCACTCTTTCATATGAGATCAAAAACGAGAAATTTGAGCTATTAGCCCCTTCTCCAGCCCGCCCTCAAAATTTGAGTGATCCGCCATTTTGAAATTTTTTGAAAAAAAGCACTGCTGCGCATTTTCAAGAAGAGTTCCTCACCAAAGTTTGAGCGAATCTCGCCGGCACTACGCGTGGAAGAAAAAAATATATATACCAAAAAGATGAACATTTGCCAGATGATTACAAAAGGGTCTGAAACGCAAAGATTTGAAGACCCCACTCTCCCCCGGCCTTCCCTTCCCAAATCAGGTAGGCTGTAATAGCTATCGTTTTTAAGTTAAAAACTCAGCTAAAAATTTTCCAATTCCCAGATTTTTGAAAACATCTAAAAATTGAAGATGGTACAAACAATTTCAATCATTTGAAAAAAAAAGATGAAAAACTTTCAAAAAATTTGAAAACTAAATAATGAAAAATAATGCTAAAGATGAACTGAAAAATACAAAAAAAAAAAAAAAAATAAAAAATAAACATTATAACATAAAATGTATTCAAAAATGTAAAGGACTTTTCAACACCAAAAAAAGATTTAAAAATTGAAAAAAATGTCCAACTATCATATGTTTAAAAATGTAAAAATATCAAGAAATTCAAAAAGAAATCTGAAATCCAAAAAATTCTTGAAATTAAAAAGAATGAACGAATAATGAACATGTGAAAATTTTATAAAAAACAAAAAGATAAAATGTTGTAGAACATGAGAAAAAATTCAAAATTGAACAATTATATCGAATATCACTTTCAAAAAATTAAACATCGAACAAAAATGTAGGGGTCGGAAAATTAAAAATTTTAAAGCGTTTGAAAACCTACAAAATCAATTCAGAAATAATATTAAATTTTCAAAAAGGGAAAGAGTTGAAAAGATTGCTCATCAATTGAATGGATTAACATATGAAAATGTCAAAAAAAAAAAATGAAAAAAAAGAAAAAGATGTTCAAAATTCAAAAAGTGGTCCAAAAATAAAAATAAAAAATGTAAAACAAAGAAATATAAAAAATAAAAATGAAATAATAAAGAGTCATATTCAAAAATATGAAAATACAAAACAATTTTTTCAAAGCAAAAAATACTTTAAAATAAAAAAATGCTTTAATAGTTACATATTTTCCAAGAATGTGGAAAAATATCCTATTATGAACGAAACTGTTCAAAAATAATTCACACCTCTTGTGTAACTCTCAAATCTCATTTAAATCCTAACAAAGCACGTACATCATCGAAGTAAAGCTCTTTAGGTCTACCATATTCAGCCCCCCTCCCGTAGTTCATTATTTCGAAATCCAGTAAGAAATCGAAAGGAGTAGGTAAGAATAAAATAAGAACTAACTAATTATTTTTGTTGTCATTTCAAATAATTACTTCGCGAGATTCCGCATACCACACAATTGCACCACACCAGGAACCTATATGGGAGAAGGGAGAGGTCGTCATTGAAAATTGAGACACAACCATCACATATATCGATTGCATGGGTTTCAATGACGCCAAACATAGTCGTAATACTATTTTTATGCTCAGAAGATGCCATAAAGCGCAAACTTTTCCAGCACTTTCCAATCTATGCATACGAAACAATGATGAACATTTCGTACAAAGAGAAACGGGTGAAAAAAACAACAATAAATACTGCAACCACATAGCATTTCGTAAAACCATGTACACGGGTTGGTACACCGCAAACAAATCCCTTCAACCAACTCGTCTTGCATTCGGTTTATGTATGAAAATGAAAAAGAAAACAATTTCGAGAAACTGCGGTAAATTAGAAAACCTCCGTTTGCCACGTCGAACGATATTCAAAACCAATACGAATTTTCATACGCCTCCGTGAACCAAAAAAAGGAATTCAAGGTATACATCGTACATACTACATGTACACATAACACGACGACGCCACCCAAAGGGGTAAACTCTCAAACAATAACGAAAGCAAAGAGGAAAAAAAACAAAAGACTAAATGAATGGGTTCGCGAAATACTTTAATCTGGCCTTTGTATTGTCTTTTGATGCGTTCCATTTTGTTACCAAACAAAAGCATAGGTAACCATTAAACGCGCCCTTTTAAAGTACGAGGCCTCGACAAAAGAACGGTAGGCGCGCCACTCGAAACAGTCGAACGTTTGGACGATACGTCGAGCTAAGATGATGAATAAAGCGAAACGCGAGAAAATTTTCCGACCCTAAGAAACGCGCAGAGAGCCTTCTTCATTAGCAGCGAGTTTTCTCTTTAAGATGAGGTTTTTACGCTCACTATATATATGGCGGACATCAAACAAAATGTTATTAGCGTTTCGACATTTCGCCTCGTCGAAGACGGCGGAGGCGAGAATTAAGCTGTTTAAACTTCCCGCGTCTTTTCCAACCATCCTAGGATGCGTTAAAACGTATTAAAACCTTACGGATGGTGAATTATCTGGCGTCGAAGCGAAAGCATCGGTAATTACGCGGCGAAGGGTTTTATACGAGAGAATGTGCTTTTGATTTGGGCCTCTTTTAAATTCGACTAAATAAGAAGATACGCTTCGAAACTATAAAACCGCGCACGTCTTTCGTTCTCGCGCTCTTTATCAGCGAACTTGACGCTTCCGCGTATCTATACAACGTTATAACCCTCATTCGGAAATCTACGAGCAGGAAAAATTAATGAACTTCTCGGGCTTTATGTATACGTTTGATCCAAAGATATCAAAAATCCGGGTCGCGAGGGACGAACGGAAAGGCGTCGTAATCTTCTGACTTCTTAATTCTATCATACTTCAGACAAAACGCTCGCGAAGAGGACTAAACCTTGGCATAATCTTCATCGAAATTTTTCTTCGTGCAAAAACTTGAAGTTGTCGCTCCGCAACATATTAAAAGTCCTTGTCGATCTCTCTTCTATTCACTCCTCCAGGGAGATCTGAGCCTTCAAAATTTATCTTTTTATTTCTTCCATTGGGGCTATCGTCAAAATACCTACGTAATGAAATGCTCCATTTCAATTCTACTTTAAAAATACCATTATTTTGTCAAGTGAACTCATAGCGATTAAATAGAGAGGAAATGGCTGATATATAAGAGAAAGAATAAAACAGTTTCACAAAAGCAAAAAAAAAAATGTTCTATAAGAATTGCGACCCACACTGGGGAATTGGTAGAAGAAAGAGAGTAGAGGAAAGAGAGGAGAGATGAGGGAATGTATCAAATATATTTTGATGGTTTCAAAAACTAGAGCTCTGGCATGAATGAAATAATTTTCACCAACATACATTCTGTTCATTCTGAGAAGCAATGAAATCACATGACCATACCTCAGAACAGTGCAAAAGCTGCCGCATATTTGTTATTCTAATGAGTAAAGTTGTTGCCGATTTTGTGTCAGTCGTTACACCCTTGAATTCCGAAACATGATTGCAAAATAGTGATGCCATATGCTTTCTAATATGAAGTGACCATAACATACAGAGAAAATGGTGAGGCAGAGATGTACCAAAACACTTCCCAAGGTGTGGGCAAAGAAAGAGAAATCACCAATTCAATTACATAATTTTTTCAAACTACTCAACAGTGAAGTACCCACAAAAATTTGCTAACACTTCCGTGGCGATGTCTAGTAATTTTAACAAAAATCTAGTGATTTAAAACGAAACTCAAAAATTCTAACAAAAATTTTATGCTTTTAACAAAGTTTAGTGATCTGAACCCAATCAGTTGATTTTCTAGTGATCTTGGCAAAATGTAGTGCGTAATTTCGGCACAAGGTGTGGTAAGAAACATTTTTTTTCTGAAGTTGTATCATCGTTTTATTCATTTCCATTAGAAAAATGATAATGACCCACTTCATGTAAAATTACAAAGGGAACATTTTATTACTGGAGCATTCTAACGCTACGCATTATTTTCAAGATAAATCGAAAATACTAAGTTTTAGGGACTTTAAGGCTTTCTGTAGGGGTATAAATGACAAAGGCGAACGACGAGTACCTCAAATACGTTATTCAGGCGAGAAAGAAATTGACGGAGATAATATCAATGCTCATTTGCGAATTGCCTAGACTATAGCAGCGTGAAAAAGAACGTACGAATCAAAAATTCACGAAGTGAACTCGTTCATAACACAGGCTTCTTTTTATCATCAGACGTTTAGGAAAACTAGATACCGCGCCGTTTCCTGGCGAGGATATTTTCGCATTCGAAATTGACTTATACCCGTATTTACGAAGCTCGTAAATTAAAACCGCTCTCCGTTTCGGATGCAAAAACGATACATTCTGCTGTAGAAAAAAAATGCCACTGTTCCGCGTCACCATAAAACGAATAGAGGTCAATGGGGAACATAAGGAAATTGTAAAGCTCGCTTTTTACTCGACTACACATACGGTATACGGTTATTTCATAAATTATAGTCACCCAAAACGCCGATGCTCTTTCCTTTTTTTCCTATCCTCTACTGAGCGAATTTTAACCATCTAATTAAAAATTTTAACGCTCCAACGACGTCTTCAGCGAGTTTTTAAATTAAAATTCGTTACACCGGCTACGCTAATCGTTTTACATGACTGGACCACACAACGAAAATCATCGATTCGACGACCATTTCACGCATCAAATACAACACAAACGAGTGGTGTTTCGAATTAGCTATATTGTATAAACGATATAGGAAATTCGGTGCTCCGATAGCGCGAAGAGTACTGCAAAAATGTGTCCTCCGGGGGTGATAAATTACGTCCGTTTATTCGTGCGTATTTGTCGCATAATTTGGTTTAACGGCGCGGCCGCCAGACCGATGAGAGGGTGATAATGCGTTTCACAGATGGTCAAAATAACCTCCGAGTCATCTTCGATAATTCACACGACGCTGGTCGCCGACGGTGCGGAGGTTAGTACGAATACGAACGATGAGACCATGTGGTTACTAGAGATTTTGCCTTATTGAAAGCAAAAACGTTTAGAAGTATATATTTTAATTCATTTTTCATTCTTAGTCACTAAAATCACAAGATTTCGTCAAGATCATTAAATAGTTACTTCATTGGGAACAAATTACCAGATTTTTGTTATAATAACCAACTTTCTTATTAAAATCACGACAATTTTAACAACATTACCAGATTTCTGTTAAAATTACCGAATTTTTAATAAAATCACTAAATTTGTATTAAAATCACTAGATTTGTGTTAAAATCACCAGATTTGTGTTAAAATCACCAGATTTATCATAAAATCACCAGTTTTGTGTTAAAATCACCAGATTGGTGTTAAAATGCGGAATTTCTTCGCTTAAAATCACAAGATATTTTCAATCTACGAAAACGTCGGCCAAGAGTTATGATTAATTTATTTTACAACGTTTTGTGTCAAGTATTTTTGGTGATAGTGCTTTTTTAAATCTTAAATTTTACCATTCATGTTTATTTATTATTTTCATTTTCAAACTGTTTCTAATTTATTAAAATTTATTCATTTTCGACTATTCTTGAATATTTCTCACTTATGAGTAACCTTTTAGTACAATAATTTTTTGTCCATTTCTCAATTTTTCAACTTTTTTTTTTGTTTCATACAATGAATTTCTTTGATGATGAAATTTTTTTTAGTCATTTTTTCAATTCAATACTTTTTCCCTACTTTTCCATATTTTTTCTGGAGCAGAACTTCAAAATTTCCAAATTTTTATGAAATATTCGACCCATGAAAAACTCGCCCCTTTTGCCTCTTTTTCCACAAGGTCTTTATCATTAAACATACTGAAAAAATGATTGAAAACCATCCATTTCGGTTTTAAATCACAAAATAAACCTATCCACTTAAATTCAAGAAAGTGTTCCTGTATGCCTTGTGATTAGTCATGAAATAGACAGGAAGGAGCTGGAAGAGCTCTTAATTTTTTTTTTAATTCGTAAATAATTGCAGTGAAATAAATTTAGTTTTTAACAAACTTCAAGTTGCATTTAGCAGTAACTGGGATTACTGATTTGCTCAATGATTATTTTATTTATAGAATAAAAATTTCATTGATATGAGAACAAGATACTTCAGAAGAACTCAAAGCAACTGTTTAGTTAATTTTGAGCATCTTCAATTCATTTTAATTTTTTTACATGTAACTTTAATGAATTTTATTTTTTAAATATCAAACACGTGACGAAATATCATGCTTCAAAAAACTGCGAGAAATATTTATACATTACAGCGGTTTCAATTTTTCTATTTCATTTTTTAAATACATAATTTGGTTTTATGTAATATACATGTATATATATATATTTTTTTTTTGCGTTAAAAAAAAATTAATCTTCTGTCAAGAATACAGCGGAGTTTCCATAGGAAGATTTTGTCTCGCATAAAGAATGTAAACATAATATATATAATACTTGATACGAAAATACATATAAAGAAAGACTTACGAAAAGACTACATGACCTTGAATTACATTATGTCTGTCGCTAGGGATAAAATTCAAGAATTCATTCGTACTTCGAAAAATGTATAAAAATTCTAAAAAATTGGAATTAAGTTTTCAAAACCTGTCTTTGTATCCGCATGTTGTTTATTCTACTTTCAAATTGGATAACAAAAAAAAAAAAAAAAAAAAAAAAAGGATATACAAAATACGAATTTTTAATATGAAAAGTAAAATATAATTTTAAATAAATGGTGCAGCATATGCAGCACGATATTCATTAGTTATATCCTATAAGTAAATGCTATTTCAACTAAAATTTTATACAAAAAATGAATCAATAAATATACACACACGGAAGTTTGAGAAGAAAAAACAGTTCAGACACTGATGGAAACAGACCCAAAGCGACATGCGATAATGACATAGAGAAGGCGCCGACTAGATCGACCGTTTCGCCTACGACGACGATACCGCAATTTTCCGCGCAATACGGAAAACACAGACGAAGAAAAAAACCTCGTAAGAAAATAAGTGAAACCGTAAAAAACCCCATCGGCGATTATTTACAGCGTCACTACGACCAGAAAACTTCACCTATAGTTTGAATAAGGGAATACTCAATCATAAGGTGCCGCAGTCGTCTCGCGAACTTTTTTACATATACCAAAGAGTAAGCGCGAATAATAAAATCAACGTTAAAAGAATAACAACGATCGTTTTAACCCGATAACGTGGATAAAAATTTCTGGAAATTTCACCCATCTCCCAACAGGATACAGTTTCGCCAGACAGAGACGGAGAGAGCGCGAAAAAAAGAAAGGCGAAAAGATTGATGTAAGTTTTACAGCAGTTTTGTTTTACGCGGATACGGAAAAACCCGCTAAGTTCATCCGGCCATAAAAGTTATCCGCGCCGAGAAACAGAAAACGCGTCGATTTAAAAACACTATAACGCTGAGCGCCTGCCAAACAAATGCAGTTCCACACATTAGCTCCAACTTTGTCCGCCACCGCCGCCCTATACTATGGTATTCTTCCGTGTTAGTGTTACTTCTTTCGAATTCATATTACACCGCCCCTCCTCCGACACAACTCTTTTTTATTAAAGAGGGTTTTTATGGACTCGAGACCTTAAAAATTGCAAATTATTGAGACTTTCCTTCATTATTGACTTTTTAATTTTTTGAAAAATTCCATCAAACTCATAGCTTGATAGCAGCGAATCATTCCAACATAATAAATTATAAATGCCTTGTCTTTCAAAAAAATCAGAAAATTCTTTTCAGACAATTTGAAAGTAATTATATTGAAATCACGAAATATTGTTAAAATCACTGGATTTTGCGAAAATTACTAGCTCAAATCATCTAATATCTTTGAATCAATCTTCAAATTTGATCGAAATCACCAAAGTTTGTTGAAATCATCGAACTTTGTTAGAATCACTAAATTTTGTTAAAATCACCTTATATTGTTTGAAATTGTCTAATTTCGTTTAAAATCACCTGATTATGTTTAAATCACCCGATTTTGTTAAATCGCCTGGTTTTGTTAAATCGCCTGGTTTTGTTAAAATCGCTTGATTTTGTTAAAATCGCTGATTTTGTTAAAATCGCCTGATTTTGTTAAAATCGTCTAACTTTATTTAAACCGCCTGATTTCATTTGAAATCGACAGATTTTGTTAAACAGCTTGCCAAAGACTAAAAAATCTGACTACGAATTACTTTCATTTTTTAATGATGATAACACCTTCTTCAATAGACTCTAGAGCTCACTATATCACCTATTCTGAAACACCACGAAAACATGGATAATTTATAATCAAGATGTATGGTATAGGCGTGTTATGGTTGAGTACGTTATAGTTTTTCCACCACTGGTTATTTTAGTGAAGGTCTCAGCGTCACTAAGAGATAATAGAGATACGAGATTCTAGGTTGAATAATTATAATCGATGAAAGAATACAATAATACTTGATTTATACCCTAACAACAAGATAGTTAAAACCAGCCGCGAAAAGAGCCCAACTAATTTTTTTCGCTATATACCAATTTACTAGAAACCCGGAATTCTCACTGAGTTAATCGACAGACCAAACATTCCTTCGAGCCATCGGTTAACGATAAATTTTTACCAAACTGAAAAGTGGGAAATGTCGATTCAGCAACGCAAGCTGACATCGACCCAATTTAGGCGTACAAGCCGGCAGCAAAGCTGCTGACTCACTACTGTAATGCAAAACTAGGTGCCTGCTTAATGGTACAATCGTATGATAACTATATGATCGCTTCGTAGGTGGAAAAATTTAGGTTTTCCGAGAGAAGGATATTGCTCTAGCATAACGATACTATTGTACGATATTTGTACGATCGCAGCGTTTGCGAAAAAAAAAAATTCTTTAGCTTAATGCATCGCGATGTTACAGGACGCTATTTTTGCTACACATACACTTGAATAACATGGAAGATATTTCATTTGATTTTAGTGCTGAACAAAAGATAGCATGAGAACCCACTCAGAGAAAAAGTTCAGTATCTGTTTGAGCACATAACACAAAAGTTGAGTTTGTAGTGCTTCGCTTCCCAACTGCTTCTCGCAGATAAACTGGTGTGCGAAGTACTACATAAGGTTTTGAGCGTTACTTAGTCAACACACACATAGCGCATACGGTTTTGTTTCTATTAATACGCACTGTATGTAGATTATTGGACGCTGCGGATGCCCACTGGACTCTATCCTCAATCAAGAAATGGGTAGCAAATTCATTCGTTTCGCTTTTTTTGAGGGGGTTGAGGGAAAGACTTAATTAAGAAGGATAGATAGCCGAGCAACATAGTATTTTTTAGGACCAATGGAGAGCTGGGCGATTACAAGATTTGGTGCAATGCTCCTACAACTGCAAATACTTCGACATAAATGCTGCAGTCTGTAGTCCCTGGAGTATTTTAGAAATGAAGGCGTTGTAATACAGAGAACTCCATAAAAAGTGCTACAGCAGGATATTTCTGGACTGGTGTTGATGTAGCATAGCACTTTATAATGTTTCTACATTCTACTTCGATCATTTTGGAATTACAAAATCTGAATATGAAAAGAAAAAAAAGCAAAAATCATTCCTCCAGTACGTATCGCGCCTTTTCACGAAATTTGAAACTGAAGTGCGAGAGCGTCCGCAATTTGCATACGTCATGTCGCCCTCGCTCATTAGCCATGGACTATCTATACGCAGATACGTGATAAATGAGGTACACAACATGTTCGCCTATCGGTTGCCCCTTCCTCTGCAGCTTAGGTAAACGGGATCGAAATTTACGCCGCTAAGGGCGAAAAAGCAAATGTTGAAATTTACGATTGTTCGTCGCGTACGCCACCAAGCCTACAGGCGGATAACAGTGTCCTGTAAAAACTATACGCTTCGTATTTAAATATCGTCCATATGTAGTACCATCGCGACACATACGCCGTATCGTGCGCGTTTTTGCCCAGCTAAACTGTTCGCCACGCAAAATCAAATTCAAATTAAACCTATCGGAGCGTAAAAAGAGGCCATGTTGGAATTCACGTTACATTCATTAAATTCGACTACATCGTCGACGAGTCGTATATATTCCGTATACTTAGCGGCGCGCATAAAACGCGTTACTAGATAATATAAGAGGACGATGGAAAAGAGGGGGACGGGGACGCGGCAACATTCGATAGCGAAACCTTTTATACATAAACTTTGTTTGGTGGGTATTTGTCGCACGCGCGTTAATTAACTATTGTGCGAGACTAATAATGGCTGAAGGTATATATGGTAATGCAGAGAGAGTCGTGTTAAAATAATGGCAATACTTTTTTCCTCCGCGTCTCGTTCATCGTGCTCCGCCACCGGCAGCCCCAGCCACCGTGTACGAGCACCAAATACTGATATTGGCGTTGTACCGGCGGCGACACAGTAACGTTTTCATTTTGTACATCGTCAGACCAAGTTATCACAAAGCACTTTTTCTACCCCTCTCGCTTAATCAACGGGGCGCGAACGCTATACCCAGATAGGTACGTGTATCTACATAAATATGGACCTATATCGTTAATACCGCATGAGTTATTCCACTCGGCTCGGCTACAATAAAAAGCTCTTTAATATTTTTGCGAGCTCGTATACATTTCGAAAAGCCACTCCGTTAATCTCGCTCGTTTCGCGACCACTGGAAAAAAAATTATTCGCCGCCAAATCTGCGATCTAGAGCGCTATTTGATTTATTCAACGTGGGTTATACAGGTACACATAATACGCGCCAAGAACGGAGGATACGCAGGTACGCACAAGCTTCCACCTCTCCCCTCTTACACCGGAAAAAAGACACTACACTGCGTTAATGTTTACAAGCCAGATATCATCGCGGGAAAAATTCGATTCATAAATTATCGACGCGAACGCTCGACGTATTTCTCGCTCGTGAATACTAATGAGTATCGATTTCGCCGAAACCATTTTCTCATATATACGAAGATAGGACCATTCGAATTTTCTCCATCCTCGCCAACACGTGTTTACCGCGCCCACTCGTCTTCCGTATAGAAACGACTAGAACATGTAGCCGGAATTGATTGATCGGCGTCTTGGAGCGTCGCTTCGGTAACCCGAATAACCAATAAGAAAGTGAAAATATTTACGTCGAAAAGGTATCTTACGTAGTTACGCTCGAAATACATCTGAGAACATTTTCGCTTTCATTTTTGATGGAAAACATGGCGATATCGGACGAACGCGGATGGCAGATTATTCCCTTGGCATAGACAGTCACCGAACTCCACATTCATGAATATTTTCGACGAAGAAATGAGCTCTACCTTGTGTACGGATTTTTAGCATACGTATATTGCGCAGAGCCAAAAATAAGCCACGACAAACAGATTGGATCAAATTTCATCAAACTTTATCAAATTAGATCAAAAAAATGACCAGATGCATATAATTTGATCGAACCTGATCTGATCAGATTTGATCAAATTTTGTTGATTAGATTTGATTAAATTATATCGGTATCAAAGATCGGTTATTTCTGTCGAACTTCTATTTTCAAAACTGTATTTTTCACGCATGAAAAGTAAAACGTACATACAATAGATCACATTCTGGTCCTTTTAATATTTTCCACGTTTTGAAAGGGGGAGCGGTAGTGAGGGAGTTCACCCATCAAAGATACGTGTAACTGGTAGAAAGCGTTAAGCATAAAGTATTGGGACACTATTCAACACTTCATATTATCCTCAAAAAATTTTGCATTCACATCACTAAATTAAATTTTAATGTATTTTACCAGAACTTACTATGTTAGATCACGTCTGATTTACTAGCTTCGTAGCAAATTATCATATTTACGGTATATTTCTATCAATGGATTGAACATACCCAGGAAGCAAAATTTTGTAAGAGTAAATATATTGATTTTGGAATAGGTAGAAAAAAGTCGCACAAATTTTTCATTCTTTTCTGAAAAACTATCCCCAAAAATGAGAAAAAAATCAAAACGACAGAATATAAGATCATAAACGTGTCTAAAAACACAAGAATGAAAATATACCTAGAAATTATGAAACACTCTAAAATAAAAAATAAAGTGCAAAAATGAAAAAAAAAAAAAAAAAAAATACTGAAAAATTCTAAAAACAAAAGGTATTATGTACCATTGTGAAAAAAGTCTCTCAAGATGTCAAAAAATAAGAAAAATGGTTAAAAATGAAATAATGTTCAAAATTAGACAAAATGTTCAAGAAACGTCTAAAAAGGAAGTTCAATGATGAAAATAAAGAAATTCAAAATTATATTTTCTTTCACTATTCCTTATTTTATTATTCTGACAAATTTTTCATTTCTTAATTAAAAAACGAACTAATTTTTAACAAAATTTCTAGCCTGAATTCGATCATATTTCTCGATTCTTCAACTTGAGAATCATATTTTGAAAATTAACAACAGCCAAATTATCAGTCAATAATGGCCCATTAGGTGAAAATCGTGTTTCGAAATTCATTTCAAAACCAAATTTGGGAATAAAGTTCAATATTATCCTAAATCCATACGTGCTGAAGATTTGGTGAATAAATCTTGAATTTGAAAGAAAAAAAAAGTATAAGCATTATTTATATAGTTTAGGTGAAGTGTGAAAGAAGGAAAAGAAGAAGTAGAGGCATAAGGACATTAAAAAGGTTTTTTGAATTTGAAAAAAAAAAATGATATCACTATGTTGGTGATCTAAAATTCTATATTTTGGTGAAATACCCCCTACCCTTCTCTTCTTCTCACTGAACCAAATTCTAACTATTCAAAAAGAATGACAAGAGAATGTTATAGGCACTATTCTAAACGATGTTTTTATTTCAGGTCAAAGAATCCTGAAAGTTTTCATTTTCTTATACGAAAAGCAATTGAAAAGATGGAAAATACGAATAGCTCTTCAATTATAAAATTTTGTATATCACAGATGCTCACATTCTACATTCATACACATTAAACTATTTCGCAAAGTTACATTTTGTTCGAACTTTTGTGATCGTTGACCCTTTTGAAAAATCTGTGTACATATATGGGACTATTTATTCATACGACAATTCCATGCAATACCTTCGATTCGACAGTTATGTATGTCACACGACGTGTCTGCTGCAAACGATTTAAATATATTTAAAACAAAAAACAAAAAATCTTCTTACATCTAAGTCATTTATCATACTGAAAAAGTTGTTACGAATTTCTTATCCCTCAGCCAACGCCATACGCCTGGAATCGCCAATCGCCGATATAAGTTCTTACTCGAAGTCACAGCTTCGTTTACACGTCTTGATTTTCAAAACACTTGAAAGCAGGAAACATTTCTATTGAAAGAGAGAATACGAGCGAAAGAAAAGAAGGAAAAGAATGGAAAGAAAAACGGATAAGAGGAAAAGTATGTAACGTATTAAAAGGAACTTAGTCTCAAAGTTATTTAAGACCTTTGCCGGGAATACGAGAAAAATAGCAACTTTTAAGGATTTTTAGACACACAATATTGAAATAAGAAAACAACAACAACAAAAAAAAACAAGATACGAGGCACCTTAAAACACACTGCAGACTTCATCCTCGAAATACTATTGACCGATATACTCGTCGGACGAAAATTATTCATTACAACATACAGACCATATTATATCGCATAAATTTGCATCTTGGAACGTATACAAAATTCGTAATTGAATCGAAGGGGCGAAACGGGCACACGAGATTCACCTCGTAAAATTTCCTCTCGTTGACACGATTCAACGATACGCTATAATTTCAGTACCCCACGCGCAGCTACAGAATCAGCTCGACTTTCGACGAGAGCATTTTTTTATCATATGGCGGAGCGTCTTACCTCAGTATATTTTCCTTTCGGGTCTTTTTACAATATCTCTTACATGGCGAACGGCCAAATGCATTATTCGAATTACGTAACAGGCAACATTTACTTATGGCTTTAAAACGTTTTCATAAGCGCATAAAAGCACACAGAATCCGATCCCCACCGTAAAATGCAATAACGCTTAAATGGACGCCCAGTGCGTCCTTTTACCATATTCGTTTGTCCTTCGATTTGTTCATTTTCACAACATAAAATACACGTAAACTGTCCGACCTGTTTGGCAGTTTCAATTGATCTTGTATGGGAAAAAACCAAACGTTTCACATATTCAATGAAATTTACAATTCACGACTAGAAAATTAACTGGAAAACGTGACGACAACAGGTACAACTAATGGACAAAGCAATAGGAAATTTCCAACTTTGTCTTCGCACACCGTTCGTAATTGACGTATATCCCACATAACTGTACGATATCAAATCGGTGACTTCGAAAATCCCGAATTTCCGTCCAAAGTTTTCCACTCGATACGTATAATATCACGGTGGCTTGCATTAAAATTCGAATAGCGACGTTACCGCTGTGAAAAAGCACCTCCGCACCGTCGCTTCGCGGCTACATGTCTCGCACGGACTACATCGTTGCTCGTTTTATAACCAGATCATTATCTACGCCAATAACACCGTATAAATGTAAAGCTCTGTGTCGAATAATGGATAACCCTCGCGCACGAATACAAAAGGTCGAGGTAATAGCCCCCGAAATGAAGGGCTTTCACAATAATGGACTATCGCGGAAATAGTCGTAAGCGATAGAACGGAGATCGTATTAATTGCGACATGACGCGATACCTTCGATGTGACAAATTTTTCACCAATCATGTCCCCACGTAGGTACGTAGCACAGAGTAGAGGATAAATCGTGTTTTGGTCGATTCATCAGTCACGGTGGCGCAGTGAAAGATTTCCATTGAACGCCGAATCTGCGAACTGTTCAAAACATAAAAATATATCTCGGGTTACGCTAACGAGTATTTACTTCACCATCAAAAGTTACAACATATGAAACATGTTTCTGATCCTTTCATGATCCCACAAATTACTTAAAACATGAAAATACATTTTAGCAATACAAAATTAAGGAAACGCAAAGAATGAAGATTCCAACTTTCTCCGTCCTTTTCTTCACAAATTATCATGGGCTATAATAGCAATCGTTTTTAAATGAAAACTCGGCTAAAACACAACTCTAATTACCTACTGACCCTTACTTATCTCTCAGGAGGTAGTACATACCTATTATATATATGTTATAATCCTACAAAATCCAAAACAGATTTTATCTGCTGATCTTACAAAACAAATAAAGAGTGAAAACATGTTCGAAATTAAACAAGCCCTGAAAAGTACTTATCACCGTCTCTCAATCCTGTAAATAGTTCAAAATTTCAATTTTTGAATCATTTAATCTAGGATTGAGAAACAATGATAAATACTTTACAGGACTTGTTTTATCTGGAACATATCTGCATTTTTTATTCCTAATAGGTCGATCGCTATCCTCTAATCTCACAAAATGTTCAATCGAAAATATACTGAATTCTAATCTTACAAAACCTAAAATACGCTTCCCATTACTTCCTAACCCTGCAAATTAAATAAAAAAAAGAAAATACGTTCCACATCTAACAAGTCCTGAAAAGAATTTATCACTATTTCTCAACCATATTAATACTTCGAAAAGTGAAAATACTTCAATAAACCTACATCAAAATAATTTTATCATTATCATCCAATTCCATAAAACATTCAGTCGAAACTGTATTACGATTTGTAATCTAACAAAACCTGATACAGGCTTCTTACTATTTTACTGTGATACTGAGATGCTATAGTACATACATCAAAAACAGATTTCATCTGCTGACCTTACAAAACAAATAAAAAATGATACTGTTCCAAATCAAACAAGTTCTGAAAAGTATTTATTATTGTACTTTAATCCTATAAACAGTTCGAAAGATGAAAGTACATCAATAAACCTATAATAATCAAAATAGACCTATCACTGTTATCCAATCCCACAAAATATTCAGTTGAAACTATATTCCCATTTTTCCTCTTACAAAACCCGTAAGAGATTACTTATTTTACTCTGAGCCTAAAATTCGTTTGAAAAGGAAGAATTCATACTACATCCGAAAAGTCCTGAAAAACATTCAGAACTGTCTCCTAGCCCTTGAACTATTAAAAAATTAAAATATCTCATTGAGTCTGAAATACTCACTTGAAACAGATGCATCATTATTTCCTGAAATCCTACAAAATATTGAAAAGATGAAAATATATTCTGAACTTACAAAACCATATGCCAGACATAAACATAACTTAAAATGTGAAAATTCACCTCACACTAAACAAGACCAGAAAAATGTATAGGTTATGTACACTGCTTAAAATGAAAATATATTACTGAATCCATAACATTTGAAAGAAAAATTCTACAAACTTTTAAGAATATGAGAATAAATATATACATCCTAATCTTACACAACGTGAAAAAGGTTCTTATCACATATCATAACACATATCACTCAAGAAGCGTGAATTCATTTGTTATCATACAATACCTGAAAAACCTTTATCACTATCCTAGTGAACATAATATCCATTAAAAACATGTAACACTTGAAACAGATGTGGTATCACTACCTTCTAAATCTTGGACATTGTTCAAAAAGTTGCAGGATTCACTGAGGAATTATTTAATACAGAATGATAATAAAAAAAGTAAACGGTGGCCAGCACGCTCTACTTTCGAACATCACAAGAATTCAAAATTACATCAATGCATAATAAGATGTGGATCTAGTTTCACAATTATTTTTCTAGTCTTGCTTATTGGATGTGTTCGAAGTTCGATCCAGATAACTTGATCAAAATATCGTGACCAGTGTTAGCATTGATCTCAACAACAATCTAAATATATTCCAAGTCTACAGAAACAAAAATAGAATTCTTATCTATTGAATCCTATAAATTAATCAGAAGGTGAAAACATACCGTGATGTAACAAAACCATAAACACACCAGTTACAATGTGTTGACCCTACAAACTATACGAAAGATGAAAACTATATCCCAATTAATCAAGACCTGAAAAATATTTCCAACGGTCTCTCTATATCATAAAGTACTCACTACTCAGAGTAATATATTTTTGTATTGAAATTATGTGCATAGTAAAAACATGATTTTTATTATATTTTCAACCTACAAAGTCCTTAACGAATGAAAACACATTTTGAATTCTTTAATAGAGGTTAAATGTCTTCTATTGAACCTATAACCTACAAATTGTTCAAAAATTGAAAAATCATTGACTCAAACCTAACACTGATCACCAAGGTCTTATCACTAACTGATCCTACAAAACTATACAAAAGGTGTAAATGCATTTCAAGAACCAAAATACTTGTGGAGCGTTTTTTCATCTTATCTAGACAGTCGAACCCTACAGAAACCATTTACGGTTGTGATATATTGCTAATCTACAAGATCTTAAACAACACTCATCTGTTGACCCTGCAAATTACTTAACGCTGAAAATACATTACAAAACCCACAGTACCTGATAAATCTTTTCCATTGTCTTCTGCATCTACAAACTGAATTATTAATTCTACCCCATCTGAGTTAAGCTTTTTGCTTTCCACTAACACAACAAGGAATGTCTTATGATCTTCTAATGCTTACTCTTAGCTTTATATTTTAAGGTAATCAGGAGAATAGTTGCTTGTGTTAAGAAAAATATATTAAATCAATCAAATGTGAGATAATGAACTGTGTGAATTGAAATTTCATCAGCGTTTTCACTTAACTGAAATGTAATTCTTGTAACATTCTCCATTCATTCATCTTAGCACCAATACTTGACTATTATTATTACTCACTAGTGAGGCCGAAAATGTATAAAAAATTCAACTTGCCATCTGTTCATATTCAAAAAAGATTTGATATCAGTTATATTAAAAAAACTATTTATCATAACTGAAGGAAAAACTTCCGGCAATGGTAGAAGAAATGGAACTTTACGATTCGTTCTGTTCTGTGCGTGTATTTCATTGGTTACATCCTCTCAATCATATTCTGAGTATCGCATCATTTTCGAGCTCACGTTGACGGGAAAAAGAAATCACAAAGTTTATTCATCATTACAAAAGTCGATTTGGTTGTTTTCAAAAAATCTACGCCTTTAAGTCAAGCGCTGAAGTTTATTTTCCATCGCACGTATAAAGCAAACAAACCTCGTTAAAAGATTTAGTAAATATTTTGATAAATAACTAGCCGCTTTTCACAGGCAAGAAAAACATTGCGTTTTTTTCTCTCCTCTTTCATTTCTATCGTTTCATCTCGTTGGGACGTTCGTCGTTACCTAATTTAATCACGGTTCGCGATTCGCGACTAGATACGGTGAATTTCGCCAATACTAACGTACACGATTCACGCCATCGATGCTGGTCGCCGCTTCCATACACAATGGTAACAATAGAACTCACCGACGGAAAGTAGGGTTCGGTAACAAGTGTCGTTTTTATCAATAGGTAGACCGCGCTTAGGGATCGAACCCCAGAATAAGGGTCAGTAGTGTCCCTTTTATACTGTACGCGCGTCGGCCCGGCTTAATGAATAAATACGATTTATTGAGAGTTATCGCCCTCCGGAGAACATCGAATTCATATTTAATAAAATAAGTCTCCTCCTCGCGGTCCTTCAGCGACGACTATACACCAACGGTAACAATACCAGTTTTTTTTTCGGTCGTCGTCATCGTCTCGAATTAACGACGATTTAAAAGTTAATTTCGTCGGCGCACCGCTCGCCTTTCACGTTACCGAAAAAGTTTTCATACGCAAAGGCGGCCCATTTCATTGAGGGCGACGTAATTTCATTTCCCGTGCCACCCAACCGAATTATAAGTCGGTCTACCGTTGTTTCATTCATTACGCTGTGCTAATCGAACGATTATGGATGTAATAAAGCAGCCACTGATGATGTAACGCGAGAGCTTCTTCTCTTCTTTGTAAATGCACTTACCGCGCGTAAAACTTGAGAGTAGAGTAAGTAACGCTGTACTAAGAAGGTGTTTTACGAGAGCTCTTCACTTACACTCGTCGTTACTCGAATCGCGATTTTTTTTCCTCTTTTCGAGCTTTTGTTTGATACTATTTTTATACTACTCTTTCAAGTTTCACCGACCGCTAACTTTTTATACGTCCGCAAAGGCTAGCGCCTTTTTCAACAACACGACCGCGTAAGAGGATGCCGCAGATTAATAATAATTAAACATTAGAAGACGGCTCGTTCAATTCCATTAACCCCATTCAAGGTACAGCGAAAGAATGAAAAAGGAAAAAAACCGGCGACATTATATCTTAATCACACACACCCGTGCATTATAGATGTGATAAAAAAAATAAAATAAAATACTATATGCTACAAACACGGTTGATATTTCTAGGAACAATATACTGATGAAGAAAAAGAAAAAAGATTAAACTGAACTTTACAGTGAAAACTTAGGGAATTGCTGATTGCTGGTACAACAGTATCTCACAATGTAGTAATTTAAAATATTTTATATGTATGGGCCATGTATTAATAGTGATTTAATTTAATTTTTTTTTTTTGGTAACATAAGTATGACTTTGTAAATGCTCCTCTCAGTGTACTACACGTAAAGATATAAAATAAAAATAAAATAAAATAAATCTATCCCCCCCTTTACAACCACAAAAAGCTAAGATTTGGAGTTCCTTTACAATCCACAGTAAAATATTTCGAAAGGATTTCACTACCAGATACTAAGTTCCACATCAGCGCTAGGTGCAAATTAAAATACAATTTTTTCATTACACCATTTAGCACCTTTCCGGGCATTTTATGCAAAAGGTGGAAAAAATTAAAATCAGCAATATTTTTGCGGAAATGTGTTCAGAATGGTCCCAGTAGTTACCCTATAAAACCCAAGAGCCCCAAGTAAGGAGGAAAATTTTTTGGGGGTGAAACACCCCCAAACTTGAGTTTTTTCGCATTGTTTTGAAAAATATCAACTTTGAATAAAAAATAATAACAAATTCGAAATCTACGTTCAATTTCCGATCCTATGATACCCAACACGACCCCTCTCAAGTAAAACATGAGCCCTAGAGGGGGGATTCAAAATTTCGAATTTTTGAAAATCTCAGATAGTTCAGTTTTATGAGTTGAAATTTGTACTTGAATGATACTTTATCGTACCCCAACAATTGTTCATAAGTATGTAAGGGATTGCAAAAGTATTTTTACTCCACGCTTTTATATAACTCTTTGCGGCAGGGACTCAACAATGCTAGTATGTTTGTGTTTTTATTGAGAATAAAAGACTACATAAGAGTAAACTGATTTACTTTACTTGCTAACTGACTAACTCAGGTACCTAATACGCGAATGTGAACTGGGATGTGAAGAATATGCGAGCGGAGAAAAGAAATAAACCGGTTAAGGGAAGAAAAATAGGGATGAAGTATAAAAACACGTTCAGATTGAATGGATAGGTAAATGGGTGGTGCTTAACTGATAATGAATCTTTAGTAAACTAAGCGACTTAACATACAAAATGAATCAATAAAGCCAATGGCTGAAGTATAACTACAATCTCTTCTGAATATACGAAACGTTCATTTTCCTCAAACAAATAAAGAACAACAAAAACATGTCATCTTCGATGCGCTGTTTGGGCACTTCAACTCGAAAAAGTCATTAAATGGTGATACCAGATTATTTTACGCATTCAAAATAATGATGAAAATAATATAGTGAAACTTCGAACCTACACAGACCCATTCTACGAAAATAATAGTAATAAGAAAACTACTTTTCCGAAGGAGCAAATCCCCAGCGATACTCGACCAGAACTGGCAAACATGAAGGCATCATTCATTTGTCACGTCGTTTCGTGTACGTGGTAAAAAAATCATTTTTCAAACGCCAACTCCCGCCAAAAGATTTTCAACTTTTTCGAGTCATATATATCCTTCAATTTTAAAATTATGCAACTTATTGACACGACGTTTCCTCGTTCGGTTTTTTGCGAACGCTCTATTATCCGGTACGTCGGAGCGGTTCGGCTTTTCGAGACGGTTTTGTTTGACTTATAATGATGACGAATTCGATTTCTGCTCCTTATAAATCCTATTTGAAAGCCGTACCCGCACGAGAAGGTATAGGGTATTTGGAATTCCGAATCTTTTTCTTACCGATACGTTTCTCTGGCATTTCACCAGCAAGGCGGGTCGTATCGGTTCGAATAATTCGTCGTCGCGTTTCTCCAACTATTTTACAGATAATTTCGAGCAGCTTCGTCTTCTCGAACCACTTCATATTCCCGAGATTTCTCATGCTCCAGGTAATTATCCGGTGCCTTTGTCTTTTGATGTTGTCGAATGTTTCGAGTACTATCGTAGATTTTAGAGGAATTTCTAGAAGGCTGAAGAGTCCGGTTACCAAATAGTGGTTTCTATGGAGGATATTCAAAACGGGGAAACTATCAGCAACGAACGATTCGCCGTCAGCGTATTATTTCCTCTAATTATAATAAAGAGCTTGGCATTCCGAAGCTGGAGCCGGAGTACATAAACAACAATTTTTGTAGCCAGTCGAGAAAACCTTCCACTGTATTCGCAGCGTTCTTCGAAATTAAAACTAACACACATATAAAATCAATATAAACGAGCATTTTCCTCATTCCGTTCGTTCGCGACGACAAAGAAGGAAAAAATACACGCCGAAAAAAACCTTCGATAAAAAAGGGCTTAATTTTTTAAGTAACCAATTTTCGAGAGACGCGTATTCCATGCGTAAAGAAGCGTAGCATTTTTCTTTCCTCAACGGCGCATAAATCAACGATTTCTTCTCCCTTCTCGGTTTCACGATGAGCTACGAGAGCGAATAGGAGTACGGGAAAAAATCCCGACGAAAAAAAACCGCCGACGCGCGAGTGAGAAAAAACCCACCATGCACCAAAATACCACGCTATCGCATCTTCAACAAGCCATTTTAGGATACAAATACGCGGGGACGAGCAGAACGAAGAGCGCGACGATCCAAAAATCCCACCGTATACAATACACCGCCGACGACTCTGCGTGTTAACAAAAACTTTTGTAATTTATTTGTTTAAACTAAACGAATTAAATTTCAGCAACATAAATTTCCCCTTCAACCGTCGATGAAAAACGTATAAAGCTATAGCGTCGACGGCGTAACGGGCCGCCGTTACATGTGAACCTAGATACATACCCTTTCTTGCCATGATTTTGTAATTACCTTTAACTTGGTTGAATTCCAAGTTTCGCCGCACATTACAATTTCCCTCTTTAGCGTTTGTTTTTAAATTTATTTCCTAGGTTATTTCGTCAGGCTTAAGTAATTATTTCTTGCGAGGTGTTACACGTTCGACCTCGGCCTTCTGAACTCGCAGAGCTAACGCCATTCGAAATTGGCGCAGAAAAAAATTTCCAACGGGCTCGGTTTAGGTGTGATTTGGCATCGCGACCGAGGAAAACTCCGTAAGAAGCGAAGCCGTATTACCGGAGCTGAGTTTTTAATGCGAGCATATTTAGATTTGTTCACACCAATTACATTACCCAGCGCCGAAAGTGAAACCTCGTGAATATTTTTTTCAAAACTATTTCAGAAGTTACATCTTGTCGCCAGAAATAACACGAGTTCTTATCAATTAAATTTGAGCTACTTGAGGTCTCTCAAGAGTTCTTTCAAATTTCACTCATTCGTAATTTTGGATGTAATTTGACATAATATTGAGGGTCAAGCCATAGTTCTGCACTAACAATACTCAAGAAATTTGAGTATTCTACGAATATTTGGTCAAGAAATATTGTTGAAAAATTAACTGACTTAGTTACCCCTTACAACCTAGCTTTTCGTTCTAGTTCCCCTCAAAATTCTCTTTAGGAGATGAAATTTGAAAACATGGACAATTTGAGTTCACTTTGTCACGTGAAATTTTGACCAAAAGTATTCTACCTTTTGTTTAGCCCCATCACATTTTGAGGATAAAACCTCCTTTCTCTTCTCCAAAACCATCTATAAAGTTGAAAATGAGATAAGACATACTTTCTAACCCGAGTAATCATACGAATACATAATTATGTAAAAAAAAAACTCGTGTAAAAGACGGCTTGGTAAATGACAAAGTAATTTCCCATATTGAAACGAATACAAGTAGCCTCGTGTAAAGGACACTCGCCCCCTCTGACATGCGCTGTTTACATCAACGGAGTAGGGACACGCAACACACCTATAAAAAACCGGTTCGCTCGCCAGTTGTGAAATAACTCTCGTGTATTCAAGTTGTTAAACAACTCTTATAATAATTATCTAATTAGTATATTTTCATCCGAGTTTATCTTGTATTTTTTTTTAGTGTATTTTTTTTTATATATATATTTATAAAATTGAGCCATGAAAAGCTCCTCAACAGGCTCGGATCCAGTAGGGGAGTCACCGAGAAAATCTAGGTGGGCCGCGAAGTATTTGCCTGATTGAAGTAAAAATTGGGCCACTTTAATTTTAAAACTTTGATAAAAAAAAAGAAATTCTATAAATCCATAATTTGAAAAATGAGAGAAAAATTTGGGTCAATTAACACTAAATGAGCCATTAAAAATGGAATTTCTCAGCTGACCGCTAAATTTTCCTAGATACAGCCCTGCTCCTCAAGCCCTCCTTAAAATATGTACAACTTCTAGCTCCAAGAATCACGAGAGTCCGTATTCCTTGAATTTCAACTATTCGAGGCTTCTCGAGCCTTCCTCAAATTCTTATCAACTGCTATTTTGAATCCATTTTGATCCAAAGTCGAGGGATCATATTTCGGTCCCCACTTAATTTCACATACAAAGTTTGTTCTTTCTAGATTAATTTGGTAAATACATGTGAAAAATTCATGAAATTTCCTAGGCATTTTTTGATCAACTTTTTTTCAAATTCGCTAAAGAAGCTATAATTGAATATCTTAGTCATCTGTGTTTACTTTATTATCATATGAACTATAACAAAAATTTTGGAGCTTTTGTTTATCCCTCTACTTTTTGAGGATATTAGATATAATTCGTCTAAAATGACATGAGCTAAATTTTGTATGTTACTCATATCAAAACACAGCTCATGCTATTTTGAACAGACTATACGTTTCTTTTCCTTCAACGACATCACGTGTGAAGCTGAACTTGGGATATAATATTTTTTTTTTTTTCATTTGTTTATTTTACAAATATTCAAATACCCCTTTATATTCAGTTTGGTCAATAATGATGGGATATCTCACGTTTATATAGCACACATAGTGAAAAAAATAATATTTACAATTTCTGGAAACAAAATTGCCCATTCCCAGTCACTCCTCAAACTCTTCACCAACACAACCAATTTCAAATTAAATACCAATCCTGTATCTCCGGTACCTGCATTACCACCGCTCTATAAGCAACCATTTTCATTCAAAATATAAGCATATCAACTCCGACCATTGCACTGACATACCATGTTACACCGGGTGAGTAGCTGAGTATACTTGATTTGAGCACCCAAGCGACAAAATTAGCTAAAAGATGAATAAATCTAATAATTACACATATTGTGTATTTTTGACAATAAAAGCATAATTTAAAATTTTGCATTTCATTGATAGACGCTTTTAAGCACTAATAATCCTGATCAAAATCCAAAAATTAAATAAAGTATTCTAATAGTTTTATGATTAATTGAATAAAATCAATTTTTTATAAAGATTTAAAATTTTTAATTTTGAAAATTAATAGTTTAATTTAACTTAAAATCTTAATTATTTACCCTTGCTAATTTCATTCAAATATATAATTTATTTTTATAAGAGAAAGATTTTTGCGCTTGGGGTGCTTGAATCAAGTAATTACCTGGTTGGAAGGACTCATAAACCTCTACGCAGTGACCGACAAAAATATTAATCACGCTACGCGAATAGTGAAACGAGAGAGAGACTTAGAGAATAATGAACTTAATTCATTCCGAATAACCTTCATGTTCAAGTTGGTTTGAAATGAGCGAATTCACCGATGTTCCCAATATTGAAGTGCGCATATATAGGGTGTTTCAGTTCAATCTGAGTTCATTCATATCATATGTAGGGCTACTCATATGACACTAACGTATGATGGTTTGCCTACTCTATTTGCTGAAGGGTCTGAGATACCAGAGTTTGAATTATTTTCACTCTGATGATTACCAACTTTGAAACTTTTTATTTCGTTACTTAAGATAGATAGAGATATTTTGTTAACACCCAAATAGAGTATATATAATGTAGTAATATTAACAAATGATTGAAATCAGTGCCGGAAGTAGGTAAGAAGGCATCATGAAAAATCTGTGAAAAAGTACAAAAAAAACTGACTATTTTTTCATATGTTTTACAAGTAACTGTGAAAAATGTTCACTTGACCTCATGTTTCAAAAATTATTTACAAGCCTTCATTCTCTCTTCTGCTGTATTTTGAGGGTGGAGGTGACCTGTGTGTCTTCAAATGTCAGAGAAATGTGTTTTCTACTAATTTTCTATTATTTATTCATTTTAAATTTTTATCTCAACATTGAAGATAGGTAGGAATGCGCAATTAACACTAAAATAAATAGTATGAAATGTAGTATCATTGACAGAAAATTGATGATAGTGAAACAGATACATAGGTGGAGAGAAATAATGAAAAAAAATACAAACGGCTATGTTTTTTGCTAATAAAATTCAAACCCTCTTATCTCAACCCTTCAGCAAATACGTTAGGCAAATCATCATACACGAGAGTTACATGAGTAGCCCTAAATGAGTAATGCAGGGACTCGGATTGAGTTAAAACACCCTGCATACTCAAACCTAAATGTTGGAAATTTTACTTATTTATTTATTCATTTTTTATTAAGACCAGCATTCGGAACTAATCTGCGCTGAAAATATATTGAAAATCGACATCAAGTGAAATGTGAGAAATATTGGAATATTACAATTTCATGCGTAATACAACTCATCATATGAATACAAATGGTCTAAAATGTGAAGATTTCAAGACAGCCTTCTCCCTTTCCTTCTTTCTAAATCAGATAGGACGCAATAGCTATCGTTTTCATCAAAAACCCAACTGCAAATGCTTTATAAATTTCTACCCAGCTCGAATGAGAGTCGCGCTTTTTCGTCGGTATTTTTTACCTCGCCGAGCCAAACTGCGACAACGATGGTTTCGAATCCCCTGAGCCCCGGACACACGATCTCGTCGTTCCGTCCAACCGGAACCTCATTTGGTAGACAGATTAGGCGTTCCGTGATTGACGTTCGCTTTATTAAAACCCCGGATTCTTTTTTTCTTCTTCGGTACCCGCAGTTCATTATACTCTTCTCTTTTCCACTTTACCTGCTCCGAAGCGAGAGAAGAAATTACGCGCGACACCGTCGCCCGGGATACTTTATTTAAATTCGAATAAATCAAATCCGGCACGCGCGAATTCGCGCATTCCAAATGAACCCCTTGGCTCCGGCTAAGTCGCTCGCTGTATAATTTCACACTTCGCAGCGTCGCGCCCCCGTAAAAATACCTCTTTACGAAAACTTCGACGCGCCGTAGTCTCCCAAAATAAACAACGCTCGAATTACCAACGACCAATGGCCCCGCCCGCATCGCTAATTCCAAAGAAAAATAAAATTTTGCGAAAATTTGTCTCGTTCGGAAAAATTTCCGACTATAACACGTGATAAATTTTGCGAATTCGTTTTACATAAATATTTGCCATCGTTCAGCGCCGCTTCGCTTCCACCAAAACTACTCGCAACGATAACTTCATCGAAACTATTTCGTATTCCGATTCCTCGAGCGAATTTCGCTACACCTATAAGTTTTTTAATTTTCAAACGGTACACGGCGTGCGAATAAGAATTGAATCGGATGCTGCAGGTTGGAGGGGAAGGAAAAACAACACTACACACAATACACCGGTAACGCGTTCGAATATCAATGAGATTTCCAACGTTATTTTTCCTCATTTTATTCGTAATTTTTTTTGTTTTTGTTTTTGTTTTTTTTTTCTTTCTTAGAATTTGTTCGTTTTCAATCAAATTTATACGAAGCGTTTTTTCTTTCGTGCAATGGCTCCGTTTGTCGTCGACGATGACGATGTTGCCTTCGTTCATCGTCATCATTGTTTCTTCCTTCGCTATTCTTCTAAATTGATCTTATTTACAGCCGGAAGGTTTATTGTTTGCCGTTTCCAGCAACGATAACTTCATCGAAACTATTTCGTATTCCGATTCCTCGAGCGAATTTCGCTACACCTATAAGTTTTTTAATTTTCAAACGGTACACGGCGTGCGAATAAGAATTGAATCGGATGCTGCAGGTTGGAGGGGAAGGAAAAACAACACTACACACAATACACCGGTAACGCGTTCGAATATCAATGAGATTTCCAACGTTATTTTTCCTCATTTTATTCGTAATTTTTTTTGTTTTTGTTTTTGTTTTTTTTTTCTTTCTTAGAATTTGTTCGTTTTCAATCAAATTTATACGAAGCGTTTTTTCTTTCGTGCAATGGCTCCGTTTGTCGTCGACGATGACGATGTTGCCTTCGTTCATCGTCATCATTGTTTCTTCCTTCGCTATTCTTCTAAATTGATCTTATTTACAGCCGGAAGGTTTATTGTTTGCCGTTTCCATTTACAGATTGTGTAACGATAAAACAAACGCCGGACATTCGCGAGTACGAAACAAACAAACAAAAAAAAAAAACTAAACAAAACAAAAAATTGAACAAGACTTTAAAATAGAGAATAGGTTTGAAATCGACTCGCAATGCAAGAAAACATCTTCGTTCGTTCGGAAAGCGCCATAACGACTGAATTTCTGCTCGAAAATAATCTCAAATTCAAACATATTGCCAAAATCGCCATTTTTCATTTTCAACAAATCGGGCTGCAAGAGACGAAATTCTTTCCGGCAGAATTTTCCGAATAATCCTCTATTAAATTCGAATTACGTAAGCGCGAGATCGCGCAAACATGGCCGCCAAACACGAAACTGTTTCGGTGGCGCGAATTTACTACCTTTCTTTCATGTCATTTTGACTCGTGAGCCGTGCACAACGCAGAGCTTTAATTAGTTGACATGCTCGGCAAAAATTCTACGTTGGATTTTCTTTTTCTCCATTTCTATCTCTCTCGCACACATGCATTTGAAAACGCGAAAACTTATAGTTAACGAAGTAAAATGTTTTATTTTTAATTAAATCTAATCAAAGCAACAATTTAAATGCTCGATTTGGACTGCGAATACTAAATACGCGAACACGTCGAGCTACGATTCCAGCGCAGCAAAGATGAGGGTGCCGGTGCTGTTGAGCGCCACGCTATACCGTCGTCGAGTATAAATTTTATTCGTCTATCGGCGAACGCGACGAATGTTTAACGCGTGAGCGTTGAATTTTAATTAAAAATTGCAGATTCGTGTCGAGATGCAAATGTAAACGATACTAAGAGGATGAGGTGGAGAGGAGTGGCCATGATGCGAGCTGTCTCAAAAATTAGTTCAAGTTTCCACGTGGTTTAGCCTATGTTCATGAATGATGAAAAGCTACATAAATGGTTTCGGAGTAATTTATTTCAACATAATTAGGTATAAATGAAAAATTTGTCGAATAATTAACTACGTTAAAAATTTAGGTAACAGCTCAGCATCACCTGCTTTTCACTCTGAATTGTGAATACATAAAAACGCTCCTTTTCCATCATATACGAGTAAGTGTTCATGTTCTAACATCAAAACATATTTCAAATTACATTTCAAAAAATATTTCATTTTGGGGCAATGTCGTCATATTTAAGATCATATTTTATTTTCTTGTTTATCTTTTGTTCCATTTTGTAACAAATTTCATTTTGGAAATATTTTAACTACGTTAAGAATCAGTTACTATGAAAGCGTCATAACTGTCAAACTTTAGAGCAATGCATTGCCTAAAGGTCATTCTCATTCATCATTCTATTTCATAATTTGTACATTTCATTTTTATACCTTCGTTATTCTGATACATATTTCAGAGCAGATATCATCTTGGATTTGTTACTGCTCTATTTCAGAACATGCATTATTCATTTGTCATTATAGTTCCATATTTCACAATAGATTTCATTCCAAAGTTAATTATACTTATTTCTAAATTTGAAATTGCTTAGAGGAAACACTAAATTATTGTTCAATTTTAGAGTGTGAGTTATTCAAGGGTCATTTTTAGAACATGAATGTCAATGTAGCTTTGAGTTTTTGTTTCAATATTGTCTTTGTTCATTTGTTCCTTTTCAGAGCACATAAATGTATTGTTCAAGGTCTATTCTAAAGCAGATTACATTGTTATGACATTGGAGTTTCAATACTTTTAAAGCATCATCTGGCATCATTATTGCTTCATTCAAGAGCATATAATATTCGAATGTCATTCTAGAATATTTCAGAATAGGTTTCATTCACAAAACAGTCTTAATTTTTTCTTGAATAGACACTGCTTTGGAATTATTATTGCAACATTTTAGAGCACATTGATCGTAATATTGATTAATTAATAAGTGTACACAGCATAAAAATTTCCCTTTTTAATACAATTTTTTTACTTAATATATTATATAGCTGCATTGATTTCACACATCGTGGGGTTAGAATACAAGAGTAGTATATCACATTTCGTAAATTTTACAGGAGAAGGAAAACTAACTTTGTCAGGGCTGTGTAAGACGAATTATTAATTCCCTCGACTTTTTTTTTTTTAATGAACAGTGTAATCATTTGAAAATATAGAAAAATTACCACATTCATCTTTTCCCTTTTCATTTTTTTATAAATCAAGTTTGAAAATAATTAAATGGAGATACGACCATTGTATTCTACTATTCTATCTATTTTTGATTTCAGGAGGTAGTGCATCCATTTTAAAAAACCAAATGCGGCAACTTTTTTTGGAAAATTGACACTATAAACCATAAAAAAAAATTAAATTGGAGGCATATGACAAAATAATTTTTTTTTAAAGTAAAACACAAATTACAATAAATTTTCATTGTACTGAAGAAAAAAAAAAAATTATATGAAGTAAAAGTAAAAATTGAAATATCATAGCAATTTCCCAATTTCTTCTCAAATAAAATAAAAAATTAAAATATTGTAATAATTTCTTCTTCTTATTTTTACATTTTCACGCTTTCAAAATCACAATCACAATAATAATTATTAATAAAAACTCGAGTAAAGCATGCTGTAGATACAACGAATAATTTTCCCAATCTGGATATACGACACTTGTATTCGAGGGAAATTTAGGATCTTTGTACGTACGATTTTTTTTTTAAGTAAAATTTTTAATATTTAACTAATTTTTAGCTAATTTTTGAGTTTTTCTACCAGAAAGAGGACATTCTACAGAAAATGTCAAAATTGCTAAAAATGTGATATACGACTCTTGTATTCTAACCCCACGACATGGGAGATTATAGAAGAATTATGGAGAAATACAGGTAATTGGCCCGCTTTCTGAATGGTTGTACATCACGCGTGTAACGACCAATCATAAGTCTACACGTTAGAGTGTGATAAAATCTAGGATATTTCATTTCTACCTTCCTAAATAATATCGTTCAGTTTTTACTGAAGATGAACTAAACGACTGAAATTCGTTTATGATTTGAATCTTCGGCTAGTTCAGGTTATCATTTTACGAGTAAGTAGTGATAATTTACCAAGTTTTGACTTGCTGATTGGATGTTACACGTGTGACGTGCAACTAATCAGAAAGCGGATCAGTTACGTGAATTACTCTACAGCTTACCCATTTCTTTTGATAGCGAGTGGGAATTTTAACAAATTAAATGTACACGCATGCTTGAAATTTCATGACTCAAAACTTCGTTATGAACCATTTTTTGCTTCAACTCCGCTCTAAATACACACAGGAGACTGAAATTTGGATATGTTGGGTTGGGTCCTTGACTTAATCTTTCGTAAAAAATAAAAAAAAAATTATAAGTCATTTTCACCTCCTTCAGCTCTTCTCAAAATTTAGGTGATTCACCATTTTGAGGTGTATCGAAATTTTTTTCGTCTTTAACATTCTAGGATACGACGCAAATATATTATGCAAATACGAACTTTACCGAATTAGAAGTTTAAACGTTTTTAGAACATTAACAGACGTACAATGAATTTTTATATATAATTATTAAGGTAGTAATAGTGTAAAAAGCATTCCTCTTATCTTCTTTATTTCATGAAAATATGCGTCGATAAATTCTGAATTCTTCTAACCCTCGATCAATGCCTATAAATATCCGAATACCTTGGAAAAACTATCAAGACATGGAAACCCGATCGTCACAAATACATGCGAGTAAACAGCATATAACAAAAACACTTCGCCATGACACGAATGCTTGTCCGAACGACGAAAAACTTTTCGGTGCTACGTAAAACTCACTTAAAGCTTTTTCCAAGTTTACACGATGGTCCGTATCAAAAGCGTAACTAAACTACCCTTTTTAGCCGAGTGGCGTGGCGTCTTTATAAGGTGAATTTTTCCATTTTCGTAGAACGGAGGCGAACAAGGAGTGATACCAAAGGATAGGAACATTTCGTATCTAACGTCTAATCGAATATACGAGAAAGAGAAGGCCGATCGCTTAGCGCGCGAAATGAGGTAACAATTCCCCAGCCGTATTGTACTAAGCTTTGGCGAAAAGAGGATTAATAGTTTCTTGCCTTGAACTTTCCGTACGTAGTGTAGGTTTTCTCTTCTATATCGGCTAATTTTGACGCCGTCGAATTATCTCAAATAGGAGCGCTTTCGCCGGAAAACTATGTAAGCTTTGCGGTTACAACATTCGCAGATCGAATTTCGCCAGTCGAACTTTACATTCGTACACGCAGCTCATTACGTATAATTCCGACACGTCGAAAATTTTCTTAGCCGCCGGAGAATGATTTTTCACGAAGAAAGCAAAAACACCGGAGAACATTTGGCTCGACGTCGAAGAGATTAATTTTTCTATTTTCAAATAACCGGTGCTTCTACTTCACCACGGTTCTGTCGGACCGATATTCGAGAAAGAGCGAGAGAAAAAATTCCCACTGAGCTGGAATATGAAGAAAAGTATACCTAAATTCCCTATTCAGTTCAGCCGACCGATCGGATGAAACAATTTGAAATTCGTGTTGTCGGAATATTTTTTTCCATCTCGCTCGACGAATTATATTTTAATTAAATTACATTACCAGATGTTTCAAACTGGCTCCTCGAGGCTCGAACCTTTTACTCCCAATATCAACGGACTAAATTAATTTCAAAAAGGCCGGAAAAAATGAACGTGTAATAAATTATAATTTCGGCCTCGATATGGCGAATGGCGCGTCGTTTATTTCTAGTTAGTCATTTCTCGACGCTACGTACGTCGTGCTAAGCATTCAGCCCTTTGCATCGAAAGGTAAGATGGCCGTCACGTTCTATACGTCACGAACTATTCCTATTTTACCGTACATGGCGTAATCGGACGTTGAACGAGCAAAAGGAAATATTTAATTGATTCGAAACAGAATGAATAGTTTATCGGAGACGCTCTTCCTTTTTCGCGTCAGTCATCCATTTCGGAGCTGTGACGCGCGTTATGTTACGCGACCCGAGTTTTCGAACCAGCTTGATTTTCGGTAACGTCTAATTACGGTAAGAGGCTTCGATTTTAGTAATGTCAGGCTTCAACTTGGAGTTTATTTCTATATCACATTTGACTGAAGCAAAAAGTCACTCGTGAGATTCCGCGAATGGAAAGGAGTAGAAAATAAGAGATTTTGGGCCAATCTACGTACTTCGGAACCTTATAACCCAGGGGAAGTGAAATTTTGATAAATTCATATCTTGTACTCTCTATATCCTCTCAAGGCGTTATCAAAAATGAGTGACCCATCATTCGTTGCAACCAAACTTTGAGGGTTTAAATAACCTCACACGTCACATCCCCTCCAAAATCATCAAAGGAGTTGAAATTGGGATTTGTGGCAAATTTTAGTGCTAGTATTTATAAGAATTCATACTGATGAGATGTAAAATATTTTGAACTCCTCAAGTTCTTCTCAAAACATTTTTAAAACATCCTAGACTCAAACCATGAACATCATTTATTAAGATCTCTGAATAATTTTACATGCCAAGTATGAGCTTCTTAACTTCATTTGGTGAAATGATATGAACGATTCGTGAATTTTATACCTCGAAACTCTCTCCAAACTCTATTTTATCCTCAATTCTTCTTAAATTCAACCTAGAAGACTGAAATATAGAAAAGTTCATTTCCTACATTTTTACTGAATCATATGAAATCATAATTGAAAATTTTAAGACTTATGAGGTGCCTCTACTTTTTCTCAAAATATGAGCAAAACTCCATTATTAGACGAATCAACGACCTGAAAAGAATTAGATAACAAATCTACACCTATTTTAAGCAATGCATATCTTTCGTGTTCCGAAATAAAGGAAATAAGCATATATATACATACCGTGCGTCCAAGTGATTCGGGTACAATCAACGAAAAAATCTCTTTTTCAATTATTTAAAACTGATTTTTTTCAAATGCAAAGAAACTGTAATGCAGTTGAAATGAATTTATCAGCCTTAAAATTCATTATAGTAATTTAAAAATAATTTCTGATTTAGAAATTGTAGTTCAACTCTAATTACGTTATCAACAAACGGAAATTTTTGGGCTGATTGTACCCGAATCACTTGGACACACGGTATATACATGTATATATCGTGCTGGAAAGTGGGAGATCCATTATAACTGGTTTAAAACGTGAATATATGAAGTCCTCACTCGCATAACTTTTCCATTCTGAATTAGTTAGACTAAGACTCAATAATTTTAAGCTATTGAAAATATCTATTCGCGATCGGTGCTCACAAAAAAGTAATTAAATTACAACTTCAAAGCCCTCTTAGCCACAATGTAGGAATTTAAATGCGAAATGAAGGTGCGTACCTCACTAGAGGCATCATGATATACTGCAACTTCTGTATCATAAGGTTCCAAAATAGGTGGGCTAAAAAACAACCCTAATTTACACTTCTCTAGTAATTGGACATTTTAAATTCAAGCTGGCTTCTTTTTTGGCTCCGACTCTTGTCAACGTGGTTAAAAATAGAGGGAAAAAAATTAGCCTCATTTTCCGCCAACTTACTTCCACCATTTGATTTTACTGGGGTTTAATGAAAAGTCACAAAAATTATTTACGAGTTTCAGCGCATCCGCCTCTTTTTAAAAGTTTACTTTAGTTTTAGGCGAGCCACCTCTTCTAAGGAATGATAAATGGACTTCGGTAATTTTGCCGTAAATTATTTCAAGAGTTAGGAATTTCACCCGCTGTTTAGCTGGCGCGAAAATTCGCGCCCCACTTTCTCGGGACACTAATTTACATTCCGGGGAGATATTTTTTCGTGCATATTATGCGTCGGCACACAATATCGTTGATCATGTACACACATATGATGGTAATATGTAGGTGTAACCTCATCGATAATATACCTAGATACGCGAGATCATAAATTACTAGCAACTGCTAGCGAAGAAGCTTTGATTACGAAGATACTGTATCATCAAATACGCTCCCCAGTTTCGCGAGTGTTTTTTTTCCTTTTTATTTCGCATTGTTTATACATTTGCAAACTCCGAAGATTTCAAATCTTATCGTAAGAAAAAAGTAATTTCGCGCTAACATTTTGTTCTTCACGATGTTTCCCTACGCTCTTCGTCTACGTCGTCGAGGAAACTATACGCTCGTGCGAAATTAACGCGCCACCGAAAAAAGCTACGTGAAACTTCGGTCAAGCTTTGTCTTTTGCTTTTAAATGTTACATCGCGTTCGCGCGGTTTTTTCGTACTTGGTAAACACGATTAATCCGTTAAACTAATATAAATGCATCGTTATCCCAATACAGTATTTTCGAAAACTTATACCATGGATGCGGTTTTTTACAGTTCTAGAGTGTTGCACTTTTCCCTCTACGGGGTGCTTTTTTTTACCTCGAGATGGTTTTGGCGTTTCAGATAATTTAATCTCTTTTCCAACTTACCCGCAAACTTATAAAAACCCATTCGACGAGTTCGCGCGATTGACGGTTTTTTCTGCTCTAACTCGGGTACTACGTTTCGATGTGGCTTTTTTCACCATATAGTAGCTTGCAGTGTATTATAAACCGCGACGATGTCTACGAAAGCGATACGATGTCGAGCCAACGAATAGATTGCGTTCGGGTTTATTTCTTCTGCGTAATTCGTTTAATGGTTGTAAAACCGAACGACGACGGTAGCAATTATTTGCCGCATTTTGAAACTCCACGTATAGTTGCGAAATAGAGTAATCGCGATTTTTCGAGTCGAGATGATAATTCGATTTTTTATAAGCTTCAATTCCTTTATTCCATATCCAAAATTGATAGTATAATTTCAACTATCAAGAACTAGGAAACCGATACACGAGTAGATGTTCTCTGGCGATTCGGTAGAGCAAGATTTCCAGAAAATTGAAAAAAACAGGTAACTGAAGTGGAGAAAATTGACTTAATTTGTTGCCAAACATTCAATTGACAATTCGCGATTTCATTTTTGGTCTTTCATACATCCTCGTTAGTTGGTAATTTTACCTCTAACTATGAATTCATTTTCAATTCGTAGCAGTGTATCATTTTTCACGAAATTTTGGTTATAATTTTGATTCAATTATTTATAATATTTTCATACCATCATTTTGCTTCATATATTTTCGCGAAATTGTAATAGTTTGAACCACATCTTTGCAATTGATTTCAATCACAATTTCTTCATATTTTTAGTTTCAACTAAATAGTTTCGCCAATTTTCATTGTTGCGAGATTTGTGGGATGCAGGGTGTGTATTTCAAATAAACAACCAATATAATTATTTCGTTTTAAACATGGCTGTAGAATTAGTTTCAATCATGATTTCTTCATATTTTTATTTTCAACCATAACCTTACAAATTGGTTTCAATCGTAATTTTTTTACATATTTAGTTTCAAATATGGTCTTAAAATTAGTTTATATCATAATTGCTTCATATATAGTTTCATCTACTACTTTGGGTTTGGAATTAGCTTCAATCGTGAACTCGTCATGTATTTAGTTTCAACGATAGCTTTAGAATTAATTTTATACAAGGTTTTTTTTTATGTTTCTACTGCAGCGTTTGGAATTACTTTCAATTGTAATTTCTTCACATATTTCGTTTTAAACATGGCTGTAGAATTAGTTTCAATCATGATTTCTTCATATTTGTATTTTCAACCATAACCTTAGAAATTGGTTTCAATCGTGATTTTTTTACATATTTAGTTTTAAATATGGTCTTAAAATTAGTTTATATCATAATTGCTTCATATATATAGTTTCATCTACTACTTTAGGTTTGGAATTAGCTTCAATCGTGAATTCGTCATGTATTTAGTTTCAACGATAGCTTTAGAATTAGCTTTATACAAGGTTTTTTTTTTATGATTCTACTGCAGCGTTTGGAATTACTTTCAATTGTAATTTCTTCACATATTTCGTTTGAAACATGGCTTAGAATTAGTTTTAATCATGATTTTTTTTTTATTTTCAACCATAACCTTAGAAATTGGTTTCAATCGTGATTTTTTACATATTTAGTTTCAAATATGGCGGTAGAATTAGTTTTAATCGTGATTTCTTCATATCTTTAGTTTGAAGCATAATCTTAGAGTTAGTTTAGATCATATTGTTGAAACTTAATATATGACCAATTCACGATTGAAACTAAATCCAATGTAGCACTTAAAACTATGAATATGAAGCAATTATGATCTAAACTAAATCCAAGGTTATGGTTCAAACTAAAAAATGAAGAAATCATGATGAAACCTAATTCTACGGCCATATTTGAAACTAAATATGTGAAGAAATTGCAATTGAAAGTAATTCCAAACGCTGCAGTTGAAACAAAAAAAAAATACACAATTAATTTTTCTTCATTCTATTTGATTGCCTCTTATTCCTAATTTGTTATTAATTAATATACTTGATGCGCTATTTGAATCTTATTTTTAGATTTTTACTTTCATTTTCCTCCTTAGACGAAAACACGTGTTTTTTTTTTTCATTTATTCCAAATACAGACGTTTTTCACCATTCGCAATCCTAATAATACAGATTTCCTTCCTAAAATAATCACATCGGGCTGAACGAATCGAAAGCTACACAACGCGGAAAAACACAATATACTATTCAAAATTTGTTAACTAGTCACCTACGTAAGTGTATTTCGAACTACTGAAAAGAAAATCCTGAGGAAAAATCGTCAATGCGCTCCACCGCATTATTAACCAACTAAGCTCGGTTCGAAAACCAACGTCGGTGTAAATACCTACGCCAACGTAACCTCGAGAACACAAGCACGTGTTTCGGCGTTTTCCCATAAATTGCGCATAAATCGCGCGGAAAATAACTAGAAATTAAGGCCTAGAAATACGAAAGGTCGAAAGGAAAACCTTATATTTTCTCGATGGTTGACGCGGGCACGACGACACACCGAGCAGGTATGCCTTCCCAGCCATATACACCGAAACGGGGAAAACACGCGCGCGTTACGTTCGTTATCAACGGCCGTGGCCGAAGCGCATTAGCGCCCAAACCGTTCCTCCGACGGTACTTTAAAATCAGAAATCGTCCGTTCGCATACCCGCCTCGCCATAATACTCATAACCGCAGTTTCGCGTTAAAGATGAATTATGAGCCGATTACCTATTCATTTTATCTATGGCCGAACAAAGCGGCAAATTACTTTCGCTACATGACTAGGAATAATCTAACAATTTCCGTTTCATTAGATTTTCCTAGGCTCTTAATTACAGACGAACGGAACTATTAAGGTTAGTTTTCGAACAATCGCGCCCTAATCTAATGGAATATACATAAACGCGTCAATGACGGGCTTTTCCAGTTTCCGAATTTTCTTCGTTAAAAGGTAAAAATGTAAATTCACGTCCACTCTCCATTACTAATTCACGCGGTCTCTTCGACCTCCACGATTTGGCCAAACTGAAAACTGTTAACGAAGCCAGTTCTTCGAATAGCCTTTGCTGATTTATCCTCAACCCGTCTTCTTTTCGTGTGAAAATCTCGCCTGAAATTCGCCGACCAAGCGAATTCCACCCCATATTAATCGCGAACGTCCAAAAGCGTCGTTACTTACTTCGCCATTGGACGCGTGAACCACTCGCGCGTTATTTACAAAACGCGAAGGAAACTTTCATTAAGTGCGGATTATCAAGTTACAAGTTGATTTGCATTTATTTTGAATAAACCGTTTAAAAGATAAACCGACTGATATAGGGAGGTCACGTTTTCAGCTCTGCTCACCGCGCACCCTTAGTCCCCTCTGGTCTTGTTCTGTACGGCGTCTAAGCTAGTTTTGGAAACTAAGACTGATATATTAGCGGTTGAAATCGGGTTACTGCTTTGGGGAATGTGTTCGTTGGCTCTTAACGGCAATATCCTCCCGAATAAGTGAGATAACGAAATTAAACTAGTTTCACTTGGAAGTTTGCAAATTAACCGAAACGAAATATGCACGCGCCGAATGAGACGACTGAGTCGTGGCAACGCTACCCTTCGAGATGGCGAAATTATTAGCTTCTGTTTTAGCCGAGTTTTCCACGAAAAAGATAGCTATTCAATCGTACCTGGTTTTGCAAAAGGAAAAGAAATTAAGGAGAGGGAAGGGTTGTTGTACTTTCATCCTTCGGACTAAATTGTTTTTTGATAATTTGAAGGTGAGGGGTCCGAGAATGATGAGGTACCTATATCTCATTGCTAACCCCTTCATACACAGACCACAACCAATACCAAGTTTGAAAACCTCTACATTTATTCCTTCCAAAACCATTGAGAACTTGAATTTTGAACAAATGTAGTATTTCTTGCCATGCAATAATCATATGAACACATATTTTTCAAATTGCAACTACTTGAGGCTCCTTAAATCACCCTCAGATTACCAGGGGTAGAAGAGAGAAGAAAAGGTAATGCTACAATGGTTTTGGCAAAGGTAATATGAAACCACACAAATTGAAATAACTCAGCCCCTGTAATGCGGTGTAGCAGCTTACGTTTTGATTTTCTCAGTCTTCTTCTTATGCACATAACATGAACCATTCTAAGAGCCAACCTGCTTCAATGATCCGTTAACAATTTCTCAAAAAGTAAATACGTCTAGTAAGTTTCTTTGATGTTCGTCTACACATATAGGAATGCGGTGCTTGCCTATAGCTATACAATATACAGAGTTATATTTCGCTACCATGACGGTGTACGACTGTACGTGTATCCATTTTTAAAGACATAAATCGCGACGAGAACTTGTTTGATTTGTAGAAATAATGTTGTTGCTTTTTTTATCCCTATCGCGACAGGTATATCTTTTTTGGGTGTTTCTTTACCGTGAAATCACGGGTCCAGTGTGATGCTCTATCTATACCTAGAGGCTGCTCAAAGGAAGCTACACTCGAGCATTCATCGCTTAACTAAAATCTCCCTGTTTATGCTGATTGATTATGATGAGACATGAGTTTTTTTTTGCTAGTAAGTTTACTTGGGACGAGATAAGGAACGAAAGTAAAGTGAAAACTGAAATTGAATTTTGAAAACTAGTGGCCATTCATAGAGCGAGGGCAATAAACTGAAATAAACAGATGAAAAGAGAAAGAAGAAGTAGTAGCGCGAAAGAGAGAGATAGACAGAAAAAAGAAAGAAAGAGAAAAGAAGAAAGTAAAAGAGATAAAAAAGAGGAATTAAGTGAAAGAGTAAGGAAAAAGAGAGTTGAGATTAAGAGGCAGAGCGACAGACAAATGGACAGATAAATAATTTTTATTAATATCAAATATTTTTCCGTTTACAAAATAAATTATACATACGGCCTCCAATAACCTAATATGGGTGAGTGGGGGGCGGCGTCTCTCTGCTCTCACTAAATAAAATGGAAAAAAAATTAACAACAACGAAAAAAAAACAAATGAATGAATGAATAAACAAACAATAAATACATGTAAGAGGAAGAGGCAAAGGGGTGACTCCATCCAGGGACTGAACCGGACAAATCAGACATATTCATCCATCCAAACAAGATCATGTATACTCGCAGACTGCATTCTTAAACTTAGTCACACTAGCATTTTTCAATTCTGCTGGCAAATCGTTATAATACTTCGCCGCCAAACTGAGAGTGAGACTTTATTCTCCGCCACCGAAGCAGCACTACCTTACCGGCAGAAGCATCTCAGGGGAGATAACCCAGATTAATAAGAGAAAGAGATACAGAGAATAGGAGAGAGAGAGAAAGTGAAACGAGATAGAAAAAGTGAGAGAAAGAAAAAAAAATGAGACAAAAAAAAAAGAGATGATGAGGAAAGAGAAAAAAAAGAAAAAGTAAGAAATCTACAATAGAATAATTGAAATTTTTTATCACAGATGGAAATTCTAGGGATTTGAATGCAGCGAACAGTGCATGATAAAAGTTGATGCAGAGTGTAAAATAAACTTCGAAAAATGATATTTTCTCATGAGCGTGAAAAAGTCAAGATGAGAAGGAGATTCATAAAATAAAAGCTCACAATAATTCGATAACCATGCTTCTTATGAAAGGTGAAAATGCAATCATTAAGCATTCCAGGAAACTCCTGAAATACAACTCGAGTCAAAACTGAACACTGAAACCCTCTTAATCGGTTTGGGAGGGTGAAAAGTGTGAATTGTATTTCAAAAATTGACTCAAAAGTTACAGAATTTGAAAAAATAATTTTATTAATTAATGTACAAATACAACTTCAAGACATCCATGAAAATTTACTTACCGTTGGGTATATTTTCATAAAATTTTCAAAGATTAGAGTTGAATACAGGATTAAATTGGGATTTGAAATACCTCTCTTCAGCCATTGCGGAGAAGCAAGAACAAGGAGTCACTCCGGATTCGGAGTCAAAATGACTCCAAAACCGCATTGACTCCGGAGTCAAGCCGAAGTCTCGAGTCAAGTTTTTGAAGTTGACTCCGGAGTCAGAGGTTGGAGTCGGAGTCAAATTTTCAACTGAATCCGGAGTTAAATAGGAGTCGGAGTTTGACTTTCAGATTTGCTCCGAAGTAAGAGTGGAACTGGAGGCTGTTTGGAGAAATTGCCCGGAGTCAGGAGTTGGAGTCGGAGTTTAATTTTCAACATGACTCCTGAGTCAAGTCAGAGTTGGAGTTAGTTTTTCAGATTTGCTCCGGAGTCAACAAGAAGTTGGAGTCAAATTTTAAATCTGACTCAAGAGTGAAGGGTTGAAATTTTAGTCAAAGTTTTTGGGAAAGTCCTAGTTCATGGTAATTACGGTAATAAACAAAAAAATACCGTCACAACTCAGATTTCGAAGCCAAAATGACTTCGGAGTCACGATGGAGCCGGAGTTGGGCTTTTAGATTTTCTCCGGAGTCAAAGTGGAATCGGAGTCATGTTTGGAGAAATGGTCCGAAGTCAGGGGTTGGAATCGAAGTAAAATTTCAAACTTGACTCCGGAGTCAGGGACTGGAGTCGGAGTGAAATTTTAAACCTGACTCCGGAGTCAAAGGTCGGAGTCGAAGTCAAAGGTCAGAGTCAGAGTCAAATGTTGCCTTGACTCTGAAGTCAGGCTGTAGTTGGAGTTAAATATTTGGGTGACTCCTGGTACTTGTTAATTATGATACCTACACTAGCCGCGTCAACTCCCAGGCCAGAAATATACTCGAGACTCGTACCAATTCAGGTAACAACTCCAACGATGAAATACTTCGACGGTACCGCCATTGGCGAGAATTCATCTTTCGCCAATTCGGAGTCTACTACGCCACACATTCCAGCTAAATGCATATAACGCGACTTCCAGACTCCATAATAAGACTATAAAGTCGATCGAGCGAGCGCACTTAAAAGTCGACGTAATATCGGAGACACCGTCGATAAATTTCACCTTATTATTCAAGCATATCGTCGGTCGCCTGCACCAAGAATGACCGAATACGGGTAATGCCCGGCTGAAAGCTTAATACGACCATTCATTCTGTACCTTGTTTACCAGCCTGTCAAGAGCTTTTAGTCAAGGTATATGGCTAAAGCGAAACCCCCATTTACCGAAATATTCGCGGAATTCGAAATCTCTAATATCGCGTCGTTGTAAAAAAAAAAAATATGGAAAATCCTAAAAAAAAAAAATTACCACGCTTTTACGACGTAACCGGCTTGGTCTGGAAATTCGAGAAATTTCGCAGGTGCATCGTTTCTCGTAATCCGGCCACGTTCTTCGATACGAACGTACACGCTCATTATTCATGAAAGGGCGACTTCGGTTCTCGAAATTTTTATTCTCATCTTTGGTTTTAATGAAAAGCCCTTTTCGGGTTAAGATTACTCGACGTCGAGCCTTCTCGTTCGAACGCTTTACATTGGCTTAATAAATTCTTTTCGGTGTATAAAATTCGTACAGTATACCGATCTCCTTCCTATTACTCCAAAGATATCCCGAAGCACCATATATTGTATTATAAACGCAACACTCCTAACCACTCATACATTTCCATTACCGCCCGAATGGAATACAAAGAGAACTCGATTTAATAGGAAATTTCGCGCCTACGTTTCGTCGAAGAAATGAAATTTCATCGTTCGATATTTCTCTCGTTGTGATTTCGCTTTCAACGTCGACAACGAGCCCACACCTATCACGAAAATAAAACCTCCAGCATTCGTACACTCGGTAAAAGGGGCCGAGGATAAACAACCGGCAGTTAATTTAAATCAACGGCAGTCACAAAAAGCTCTTAGCACAGTTCGCGACGCAACCCGAACATTTTCAAAGCGTCCAAAGAATAAGTCAAAAAAAAAGGTGACCTTGTACCCGTATTCGAACAAATTTACAACTATACGCGTCCCGAACAGCGAAAAGAACTACAAAACAAATACTCGTGACGGCTTCCTACGCGTCTCATCGGTAAAAAATAAGAAAGCTAATAGAAATCAGCTTTATTGAAAGTACAAATAGACGAGTTGTAAACGCGTAACGGTATTATCAACTTTTTCCAATACCTATGAAAAAGTTTACGAGCGCCAATTCTGGTCTTGCTTTTTTCTCCTCTTATTTTACACCTTGGAGTAATTGTATTGGTGAAATTCCTAGTAAATAACAAATAATAAATGAATTTTCGTCCGGTCCACGACAACCGAGAAAAGCCGCTTCGAACTAGATAGAAATTTTTATTAAATTTTTTTTACTCTAGCGCCTGCTTCTTACTTCACGAAAGCTACGCGAAGAATAAATTTCCTACTTTCCGGCGTATTATTATTGACATTTTTCGATTTATAAAAATAGGAATTTTAAGGTCGCTCGATGAGCCTCGCAGTATCGCGGACGGGCTGAGGTATGGTGGGAGGGGGAGAAGGTTTCGAGTGTAAGAGAAGGATGAAAGTACGAAAAAATGTAATAAAATTTTTCGCTCGTAACAAAATACCGGGCACGGTAACGCGTACACGTCTTCGAATAATTCGCCAATAACAGCGACATGGTAGGCTTGCTTATTCTCGCTGCGGTATTTTTCCACACCAGAAATGTAATTTTAACGGTCAAAGCCGCCTTACGCTACCATACGACGATATAGTCTGCTTCGCGTGTCTCGAGTGTTTTTCTCCTTTTTTTGCCCTCTGTATTTCGTTACGTAAGAAATATGTGGAGTTCGGACGATGACGCAGATGGTGCGACAAAGTACACTGTACCGTCGTGCAAGCGATGACACGTGTATAACGGCGGGCAATTTTCTTTTTAACACCGACACCAATTTAGCCGGTTCGCGTTTAATTTTCGGGACGTATTGTTTCCATAGAAGTATGTCAGGAATTCGGTGCACATCTGGAAACACAATCGTAGGCGCCTGTAAGAGGCTTATACCGTAGTGGCGGCGTAATGTCTAAATATTTGTCGGTTAATTTCCCCCTTTTTGCGTATAATACGACTTCGCTTTAAGATACTGAATTTATTCGCGACCGCTCTCGTAAGTACGTAAATTCCACGAAGCTGTGCCCAACCCTTTCGAACGACAAGAACACCCGGAGCTGGTGAAATTCCATTCCTCATTCCCGGTAATCTTTGGATGTCCTAATAAAAAGCTAGATCTTACCATTCTCCATGTAACCATGGAGACCGAAATGATGGCTCACTGCAATCTCGTATGAACCATAGAACTCTCAGTAAGCGGATTTTTCGATCATTTCTGCATAACTGTACCCAAGTGCGATACTGAAACTTTGGTTACTCAGGTGTATGGATGACCACATTATGACGGTTTTTGTTTCTCAACTTTGTCAGGAAGTCAACAAACAATGAAATGGCATAGTGGGGTCGAGATATTGAAAAATATTTTCAGAATATACATTTTGTTGGTCTACATTCAATGTCGTTTCAAGGGGGGGGTGAGGGAGGTGAAATTTTTTTTAGATCATAGATATCTTTAAATCAATGTACCTCAGTACATAATTTAGGAAAGTAAAATTAATTAATCCTTCATAATGATAAAAGTACTCATAGTCGATTAATAATATGGAAAAATATTTTTTTTTTATACAGAGAGTTTTTAACATAGATTTTTACGACGGCTGGCATTATACGATTCAACAACATTTAAACATTTAAAAACTGAGCTCATGGGGAGAATTTCGACTCCTAGGCTACCTACCCCCTTCCTTCATTCCACGATGAATTATTCAACAAATGAACTATTTCATCATTCCTAAGAACACGTTCTAAAGTGAAAAACATTCGAGAAAACTTCTCTACGACCCCATTAAAAATTTGACACGCTATAGTAGCTTGGTTTTTTAAGGAAAACTCACCTAAAAAAAAGGGGCCGGTTTTTTTTCTGGAACTCGAATTCACTTTTTGAGAAATAGGCCAAATTAAAAATTTGGTACGCTATAATAGCTAAGTTTTTTATGGAAAACTCACCTAAAAAAAGGGACCAGTTTTTCTTTCTTGAACTCGAATTCACTTCTTGAGGAATAGGCAGAATGAAAATACGTATTGTCTTGTTTTTTTTTTTAATTTTCTTTTTTGCAAAAAAAAAGAAAAAAAAACGTAAGCAGCCATGCCGCATTACTGGAGCTGAGTTTTTAACTGGGGCTTGTTTTGATTTAGTAATAACCTTGCTTAACCGTTCATCACTACTGGCCACACCAAATACCAAGTCTGAAAACCCCTACCCTATCCTTTCCAAAAACACTTAAGAAGTTGAATTTGGCACAAATGTAGTATTTCTTGCCATGAAATAATCATGCGAACACATATTTCTCAAATTATAACTATTTGAGGGTCCTCAAATTATCTTCAAATCATGATAATCTGACATTTTGGATCCATTTTGACTCAAATTTAAGTACTTATATTCTGGTCACAAACTAATCCTACACACAAAGTTTGACCATTCTAGGCCGATTTGGTGATGAGATATGGAAGATTCATGAAATTTCCTGCAGCAATTTCCCCTCCAAAAGCCGTTTTTTGCTCTAACTCCCCTCCAAAATCACTGAGGAAGCTAAAATCAAAATACGTTTGTCACTTGGGCTCATTTTATCATATGACACAGCAATAAAAAATTTTCGACACCTCCTGTACCCCACCACTATTTTAGGTTGGTAACCCCGCCTTCCCCCCTCCAACATCATGTATGGAAGTGAATTCGGGATATAGTATACAACTTATCCCCAATAACCATATGAATTCATATTAATTACATTTTTACCAACTTGAGGCTCCTCAAGCTCTACTCAAAATTTTGATAATCCGCCATTTTGAATCCATTTTGATCCAAATTCAAGAGGTCATATTGTGGTCACCAACTAACCTCACACACAAAATTTGACCTCTTTAACTTGATTTGGTGGGAGATATGGAAGATTCAAGAAATTTCATGACTCAAAACTTCCTCAAAAAGCCGTTTTTTGATCTAACTCCTCTCAATATGCACTCAAGAAGCTGAAATTTGGATATGTTAGTATCCGTGACTCACTCTTTCATATGAAATCAAAAACGAAAAATTTGAGCTATTTGCCCCTTCTCCAGCCCCCTCAAAATTTGAGTGATCCACCATTTTGAGATTTATCGAAAAAACAAAAAAACTATTTTTGCGCATTTTCAAGAAGAGTTCCTCACCAAATTTTGAGCGAATTTTATGAATACTCGCCGGCGCTACGCGTGGGGAAAAAAAATATATATATACCAAAAAGTTGGACATTTGGCAGATGATTACAAATGGTCTGAAACGCAAAGATTTGAAGACTCCACCCTCCCCCGACCTTCCCTTCCCAAATCAGGTAGGCTGTAATAGCTATCGTTTTGTTAAAAACTCATCTAATAAAAAAAATAATAAATGGCTTGAAAATGTTGTTAGGTACGGCAAATGAGCTGCATAGGGGCCCAAGAAACGAATGGCCTCTTTTTTTTTGTTTGTCGCAATAAAAACATACATTCGTATCACAAAAAAGAAACAATCAAGTAAGTAATTGCATTAAAATTAATCATTTTGAAACCAAATCTGGGCTTCTTCTCCGCTCAAAATATATACGTTTAATCATTCAGTGGCCCTTTCAGTCTGTGGCCCACTGCTTTGACCGGGGCCTAGTGAGCAATTGCTCATTTGCTGACCGTTAAATCTGTCCCTGGGTAGGTATTCCTTTTCTTGTAGATGTTCGACAATAAACAATTTCCATAGTGTTGAAGGCATTATTCAAGAAGAATTAATCATAATATGTTCAACTTTCCTTCTTCTTTACTTCTGGGAATCAACGTATAGTATAGAAGGCGTGACGACTTCCATCACAGCAACGTAGCACGATGACAGCGCTCGTTGAAAGCAACAAAACTCTTCAGTTGCACATATTGCCTATTTTCAACATTGAAGGGGCTATTAAGTTTCAAAATCACTAAATATTGCTTTTTCTTTGTTTTTCTTTTTTTGGAGAAATATATACATTAAAATTATAAAAATCAAAATAAATTAAAAATAAAATTATATTCAATATTATATATCTTTAATCTCCAAAAAAGGGAGGAGGGAGGGAGATATGGAGATTTAAACGTCTCTACCTAGGAGATTTTTCACACGCGAAGAGGGCAGTAAGGAAATTCTAATAATATGATGTATTTGCGATCATCACTCATAAATAATTCAAACTCAGCTCCTGTATTTCAGCCTTTTAAGGGGCCTGTTGGAGTAAACTATTTTCGTAATGTTTGCATCTGTTACACGAATCGAGCATTATGAAACAGACAGCCTGGAGCACCCAATACGCCTTCAAAGCCGAGTAAAAATTTACTCGAGGCTTTCGATTCGATTATAGCGAAAAACGCTTCCACCCCTCCTCTCAGGCTGGCAGCGTACGATACACGCGAAAAGCGAAAAGTAACTTCGACAAAAAATATATTCCAACTTAAGAACAATTTGCTTCTTTGTAATCCTTTAATCAGATTATTCTGAACTGAGACAAATCTAGCGCCGTTAATTCGAGCTTTTTGCGCGCTTTCGACTTCGTATATTCGACTTCGCTTTCTATACACTTTTCTCCCTTTCTCGCGTTTTCGCTTTGGCTCGCGTTCTATCAGGCGGTCTTCGTTACCGCGCCCGCAGCTACGAGATAATTTCGAACCGAACGAAAGAAGCTATATTCGCTTATCGGTAAATCGCGCGCGGTAAGATAATGAAGCTCGTAAATCTCACGCTCGTTTGTTTTAAAAACAACATTTAAAATTTTATAATTTCCTGTTTCACCGAGCACTTTCGCTTTTTAAACGATTTCTGTGTACTCGGATGAACGAAGAAAGAGACGCGAATTGGGCTCCCTCCGTTAATACCTTTTCTCGCCCCACTGTACAAGCTATACAAACATAATAATCGTTTTGGCTGGTAACTACAGCACTTCGAGAGAGATAGGTAGATAGGTACTACGTTTACGAATGTATACACGAAAACGACCCGGCGATATAGTCTGAATCTTCTTTTCACTTCTTTAATTCTACTCCGACTAAGTACCCATTTTACTTTTTCTTTCGAAAATTAACCGCAATAATTTAAATAATTTAGAGCCGCTTCTGAATACGTACAGCTGAAACTCTCGACATCGCCTTTGCGTCGCGTAAACTTTAATCTCGTATATTTAATTTTCACGTCATCCCGCCTGCGACGACGATATCGCGCTAACTTCGCCGGCATTTTATTTTTATTACGTCGTCGTGTTTGTTCGTCGCCATTATGTAGTATTTTCGAAGTCGTATATTCGCGAAAAAAATATTTCTCTGAGGGCTTCTAAATTCGCGACGAATAAACACGCCGAGTTATACGTTGTTTATAAGCGCTTCCTTATGTACTTTTCGTTATCCCGCCTTGCATCGGGTTCGGGGTGTTTTTTCGCCTTTCTCTTCTATCTCGATAGAATTATACAATTCGCGCCATCGTTTACTTTCCTTTAGCTTCGTTTATAACGACCGCATGCATGTCGTCTTCGTACGACCCAGGCAATTTTTGTTTCGTTCGAAGAATGACTTTATCTGGCGTTCGAAGAACCCCCATCTCTCTTTCCTATTTGTCGAAAAGTCGAAATTAAATTGAAGTACGTACCTTATTACACGCTATTCGCTTCGCGATAACAGAACGCCAATCATACTCGCGAATTTCAGGTGTATTTCGCGATGGTCTCGACACGTTCCATCATTTTCGCGAAATCGTTTCCGTTATTGACTAGTTTAGGGGTCGAGTAGTGAAAATTAATACGTCGATTGGTTCCTCTAGGCAGCGATTGGATAATTTTTGAATAACATATTCAAATAGAGGTTTCGTTTGGAAGACATCAAATTATTCATTTAAGAACACTTATTTACGTCAGGTAATTTGAAAGCGAATAAAGGATTCGAGCTTAAAATGAATATGGTTTAAATTTGCAAAAGTAATTCTACTTCACCTTCGGAGAGAAAAAAATCGTCAAATACTTCCATTTTTCGAGAAGGTAATTAACTTTAAGATGAAGTTTTTCATCCCTACGTAGCGAATGAGAAGTCATGACAATAAAACATGGCATATAAAAAATATTCGACTTTTAATTTTACACAAGTTAATTTCCCATATAATTTTTTATACAATGAATAGGAAGCTCAGATGGTTGAATTCAAGTATACCCATCTCATGCTAACATAAGAAAACCGAAAGTTCAAAAATCGTCTTCTCTTACAGCAAACCCTTAGGATGATAAAGGATGATACTCAATAACAGACCATGAAAAATATGCATAGATTCATTTACACATTTCATCTTCATCATAACGTTCCCTACACTGGAAAACTAAGCCCATAAAACGTCACCATAAAATAAAAGATTTCCAAAGTCATATCTAAGGAGAATTTATCCTTCCCCCCTAAAAAAGGAACATAGAGGAAAATCGAATAATGTTCACAAGAATCAAATATAGAGCACTTATAGCACTACAAAATGCCTCCTACTCCCACCTACTCACCTATAATACTCTGGACACCAGTTACAATCTCAAACAAAAGAAATACCAAAATATTTTCTTCACGCTACCAATCATATCGGTGTATTGATCTGAAGAGCCGAATGGAACCCAATTTCGACTAAATTACTCTTTCATAAATAATTATCTTCCAGTGAAAGCACCTCTCTTGCCTTGACCGGCGAAAAGAGATCGTTATTACCAGATCCGTTTAGGCACACAGGCCTCATCACTCTTCGTTGGCATTTGAGAAACACCCCGTGAATTTTGCCAAATTTCTCACACGACTGTAACTATATCCTTCATCAGTGTAAAAATTTTAAACATCTCGTCAATCAATGAGCCGAGGCACTACCTCTTTACTCATCACAAACGATACTCAGTTAATCTAGAATATCCTGGCTTTTTTGCAGCGCTTCCATCTTTTACAGAAAATCTAGTTGCTCACTCTGAAAGAGGCGTAAAAACCATATAGTACTTCGAAACATGTAGATCGGGGTCAGTAAAGAAATCGTATCACTAGAAACTACCAAAATAAGAGGGATGTCCGTTTCCTTCACAAACATAATAAGTAATTAATATCAATTTTTAGATACATCGCATAATTTGATTTCAGACACTTCACTGAATTCTAGATATTTTATCTGATTCCAGAGAGTACTCAAAATTATAAACACTTTTTACAGTTTCGGACACATCATCAAGTTTGAGATACTTTTTAGGCACCTTACAAATTTCTTGACACCTTACTTATTTCCAGACATCATTGGAAATTTTAGACACTTTTTCTATTTTAGATACTTTACCAATTTTTCAACATTTTGTTAGATTTGGGATAATAAGTACACAAATTGTAGATACTTGTCTGATTCTAGGGATGATACCAAATTTTAAACATTTTAAACGATTCCTCATTGTATATCAACTTTTGAGTCTGTTGTTAGACGTTCAATGAATTTATAAACACTTCAAATAGATCTAGACATCGAAGAAAACTTCACGTACTCAATCTGTTTAAGGCAGAGGCGGACTTTGAATTTTGCCGCCTGTGGGCAATAAATTTTTGCCGCCTCCCCCTCCCCTATCCAAAAAAATGATGAAAAATTTTCATGCAGAATATTTTTTTCAAGGTTCATTTTGGCACATCAACAAACTTTTAAGTTTGATTTAAAATTAAAAAAAAAAAATGTAAGCAGCCATGCCACATAACTAGAGCTGAGTTTTTAACTAAGGCTTGATCAGGTTTGAAAATGATGTTGCTAGGTCCTTCATGTCTACAGGCCACAACCAATACCAAGTTTGAAAACCTCTGCTCTATCTTTTCCAAAAACCACTTAAGAAATTTAATTTGGAACAAATGTAGCGTTTGTTGCTATGCAACAAGTATATGAACACATATTTTTTAAATTATATCTACTTGAAGTTCCTCAAATTATCTTCAAATTTTAATTCCTCTCTAAATGCACGTACGAAGCTAGAATGAAAATAAGTTAGTCACTTGGGCTCATTTTATCATACCGGGTGACTACTTGATTCGAGCACCCAAGCGAAAAAATTAGCTAAAAGGTGAAAAAACTCAAAACAAATATGCATTTTTGACAACGAAAGTATGAATTAAAATTTTGCATTTCATTGATAGACGCTTTTAAGCATTAAATAAATATTATTTATGGTATTCATTCTTGCTAATATCATTCAAATACATAATTTATTTCTATCAGGGAAAGATTTTTGCGCTTAGGGTGCTCGAATCAAGTAGTCACCCGGTATGACACCACAATAAAAAAATTTCAACCCTTCGTCTCCTCTCCTCCAATATCATCTGTGAAAGTAAATTTGGAATGTAATACACTTCTTATTGCCAACAATCGAATGAATTAATATTAGTTACATTACCACTAATTTGAGGCTCCTAAAGCTCTACTCCAATTTTAATAATCTGCCATTTTGTATCCATTTTGATCCAAATTCAAGAGATCATATTCTGGTCACCAAATAACCGTTCACACAATGTTTGATCTTTTTAGATTAATTTGGTGAGGAGATGTGGAAGATTCAAGAAATTTCATGACTCAAAACTTCCTCAAAAAGCCGTTTTTTGATCTAACTCCTCTCAATATGCACTCAAGAAGCTGAAATTTGGATATGTTAGTATCCGTGACTCACTCTTTCATAAATGAGATCGAAAACAAAAAATTAGAGATATTTATTTTTTCCTCCAGTCTTCCTCAGAATTTTATCGAAAAAACAAAAAAGGAATTTTTTTGCACGTTTAGGAAGAGTCTCTAACAAAATTTTGAGCAAATTTCATGCGGATACCTGCCGGCGCTAGGCGTGAAAAAAAATTATATAGCTATCGTTTTGAAGTTGAAAAAATTCAGCCGAAAAAAAAGTTTTCATTTTTACTACAATTTTTAATTTTTCTTAATCTTTTTTTCAAACTTATTTCTGAATATGTTATAAGTTCATCCATCTGACTACCATAATTTTTTTTTAAATCGTCATAATATATTTCACATTTAAAGAACAGCTGGAAATCCAAAATTTGCCGCCCCTGATATTTTGCCGCCATGGCCAGCTGCCCTCTTTGCCCATGCCTAAATACGTCTCTGGTTTTAGGCAGTATATCAATTAGGAGATACTTTGTTTGATTTGAAATCCTACGAATATCAAATTACAGGATCTTTGTCTGATTGTAGACACTAGCCAAATTTGAAACAATTTTTGTTGTTAATTCTACACACAGTATCAAATTTGAGACGTTTTATCCACTTCTTTGAATACATCTACCATTAGACACCACATAAAACTTCAAATAATTCAATTCATTCCAAACACCATAAAGATTTCAAATATTCGTTATATTCTAGACACAATTATGAATTTTCTAGATACTGTATCATTTTTCTAGACACTATGAATGATTCTATAGACACTAAATTGGGTTCAAGATAGTACATCTCTTTAGACACATCAGTTTCACCACTTTGAAGATTTGTTAAAAGAAGAAAAAATGAACTTGTAGTTTTCTCAATTGATAACACTTTAGGTTTCGAGATGAGATAATTCAAATCAATTGATAAAAATTCTAATATTAAAATAATTTTATAATAACTAACCCGGTTAGACAGTCTAGTGAAACATTTCAAAGTAGAAAATTTCCATTTTTTTTTTTTTTTTTTTGTATGTCCACTTTCATTATGCATGCAGAATTTCTGATTTGAATGCATCCACTTACCTAGAAAAATAAAAAATGAATATTAATTTAAAATAAGAAAGATACCGCATCAATAGCTATACGATAAATAACTAATCAACAATTCAAAAGCAATTATCATCCGGTTCCCGATCTCACCACCGAGAAAACCTAAACAAGGGGCTTCGCTAGTATTCTCATCCGTAACTTCGATTCCCCAGCCTTCCATAACTTCCATTAACTTGGCTAATCCCCCAAGCCACCCTTTTAGCGAGTGCATTAACGCGCGTACACCCTCTTCCCACCAAGCAGCTAATAAACATACCATTCAGCCCGCGCAATTAAGCATTAAAAAACTCTCGACATCCTGCGAACTTTACCCGCGCCACGACAACAATATAACATCCGACTACACGTCCAAACTTTATTTCCACCACCGGGTCTCCGAAAATTCCACCATTAAAGAATTCCTTCTGCCGGTCGTTAAGCACGAAAGCGACGATTTGAGGTCGTCGACGCAACAGCCCCGAGAATATATAATCGTTCGCGAGTACTTACACGATATCTCTAGAACACCGAGGCGCGCCGGTTCCTTTACGGAGTAAATGATTAATTATTACGACGAGTGTATAACACGATCTTTAAATAAGACGAAGATTATACGTGAAACTCTTTCTTCATATGAGTTCGTTCCTTATGAAAGACGACGCGTCACCAGTCGTCTCGCAACAAATGTCTCTTCATGTATATACGTTTCCACCGCGAGTTAATAATGCTCGCTTCTTTCGCCCAAGAATTTAATTACGCTAAGATGCGTTTCCCGTCGTAAATATCGCGCGAATTTCTCCCTTTATACGTACTCTAAAGTAAGGCGAATTGTTCTCAATATTATGTTTTTTGTTGTAACTGCTCGCCGACAACAAAGAAAATTCTCGTGCTTATTCAGAAACCTGTTTCCACCGTCGTATCACCACAATTGTTGAAACATAATCGTAGAAACGCGTCAAGTATGAAAACGCTCGACGATGGGTGACTTTTTTTTTGTTATTCTACGTGTTTCGTCACCGAGACAGATTAACCCTCGTGTCATCGAGCGCGGTGTTAAGCTAGGGTGAAACTCACACTTGTCGACGTTGTGATATACACGTTGTCTGCGTGATTAAAATAATAACGATAAAAAAAGAAAATTACGAGACGAAATTTTATCGTTCATTCTGACGAATTGTCTTGTATGGCCGATTACGTACTTAATCGGGTATAAATTTAATCTCACATAACCGACGATCGAATCGAGCGTAAAATGTTCACATGGTCGAAAATTCATTCGCCATTACAGTTCAACTGGATTATATTATGTCGTATTATCTTATCAACCAATGAGTTGACAACAGCAATAATCACAGAGGAAATGAAAGATAAAACAAAAATTCAAGATTAAATTCTCATCAGACTCGGAATTGAAATAAAAAAAAAATCGATGGAAAATCTGTTTTAAATACATAGCGAAAAAATAGCAAATGAAACTGATAATGAAATAAAAGCATAAATACCAACGCAACGCCCATATTCATTGAAATTATTCGCAGGTGGGCTGGACACATATGTACGGTCTTGTAATCGAACTACAGAAATAGTAAGATGGGCGGAGCCAATCGATTAAACAAAGGAACAAAGTTGGTACAACACGTTAGCTCCACCCAAATGTTACGCATTGCTTACTAAAAAGGCGGAGCGAAGTGGTTTTCAAGAAATGAATCAATATAATATAATAAAGAATGTTCTTACTGAAATTCTATGAAAATAACATTATTTCAAAATATGTTCACCAGGGACACAAACCAATGATTAAAAAAATACTAACATAAAATACTAAATTACTGATACGATATAAATACGTTAAATTATTCGGCTACCACTTAAAAACAATGTGAAAATAAGCTCAATGAAAAAAGAAAATTCAAACCTCCTGGAAAATGAAATAGGTACACAGATGAAGAAGCTGTTCAGCAGCATATTCAAGATTAGTTCAAAGAGGAGGCTAATAATATCATATCGCAAGTAGTTTCAAGGTTTTATTTTTACAATATTTCATGTTCTTCGTTATGAGTTGAATTTTGCTTTAATATACATTTCGATATGCCCAACGAAAGGAGGGGGAAGAAAGCATGATGTGCTAAGTACAAACATAAAAAAAAACTCGCAAATCGTGAATTTATACACATAGAAAAAATGAACAAATGTTCGAAAATAAAATGAAATGAAATATATTTATCACAAATAAACAGGAAAAAAATACAATAAATAACTGAAATATAAATTATATAAAACCATGAAAATTTGTTTTACACGATTTTTCTACAATCTTCATAGAAAATTCTATCACGGGCTTATCTATAGATATTAGCAACCCTGCCTTATAACGGACGAAAAAACCGTTTGAAGTTAATGAAGTAAACTAGTCATTGAATTCGCCCCAAGAATTGAAATTCAAAGAATACAGACCTGGCAAACCCAAGGTGCCTTAGCTAGCTCTAATACCTTTTTTAGCTGAGTTTTTAACAAAACGATAGCTATTACAGCCTACCTGATTTGGGAAGGGAAGGTCGGGGGAGGGTGGAGTCTTCAAATCTTTGCGTTTCAGACCATTTGTAATCATCTGGCAAATGTCCAACTTTTTGGTATGTATATATATATTTTTTTTCCCCCACGCGTAGCGCCGGCGAGTATTCATAAAATTCGCTCAAAATTTGGTGAGGGACTCTTCTTGAAAATGCGCAAAAATAGTTTTTTTGTTTTTTCGATAAATCTCAAAATGGTGGATCACTCAAATTTTGAGGGGAGCTGGAGAAGGGGCAAATAGCTCAAATTTTTCGTTTTTGATTTCATATGAAAGAGTGAATCACGGATACTAACATATCCAAATTTCAGCTTCTTGAGTGCATATTGAGAGGAGTTAGATCAAAAAACGGCTTTTTGAGGAAGTTTTGAGTCATGAAATTTCTTGAATCTTCCATATCTCCCCACCAAATCAAGTTAAAGAGGTCAAATTTTGTGTGTGAGGTTAGTTGGTGACCACAATATGACCTCTTGAATTTGGATCAAAATGGATTCAAAATGGCGGATTATCAAAATTTTGAGTAGAGCTTGAGGAGCCTCAAGTTGGTAAAAATGTAATTAATATGAATTCATATGGTTATTGGGGATAAGTTGTATACTATATCCCGAATTCACTTCCATACATGATGTTGGAGGGGGAAGGCGGGGTTACCAACCTAAAATAGTGGTGGGGGTACAGGAGGGGTCGAAAATTTTTTATTGCTGTGTCATATGATAAAATGAGCCCAAGTGACAAACGTATTTTGATTTTAGCTTCCTCAGTGATTTTGGAGGGGAGTTAGAGCAAAAAACGGCTTTTGGAGGGGAAATTGCTGCAGGAAATTTCATGAATCTTCCATATCTCATCACCAAATCGGCCTAGAATGGTCAAACTTTGTGTGTAGGATTAGTTTGTGACCAGAACATAACCACTTAAATTTGAGTCAAAATGGATCCAAAATGGCGGATTTACAAAATTTGAAGATAATTTGAGGACCCTCAAATAGTTATAATTTGAGAAATATGTGTTCGCATGATTATTTCATGGCAAGAAATACTATATTTGTGCCAAATTGAATTTCTTAAGTGTTTTTGGAAAGGATAGGGTAGGGGTTTTCAGACTTGGTATTGGGTGTGGCCTGTAGTGATGAACGGTTAAGCAAGGTTATTACTAAATCAAAACAAGCCCCAGTTAAAAACTCAGCTCCAGTAATGCGGCATGGCTGCTTACGTTTTTTTTACAATCTCCGAAATTCCAGATTTCGAGTTAGAACAATATTTTTCTACAAAATTCGCCAAAGGTATTGAACCCTAATGTGTTTTGGAGCAGCAACAGAGGAGCTTACCAACCATGCAAATAAGCCATATTGTTAACAGAATCAGAAGACTATCAAGAAGGAGCAGAAGATAGATGAAAACAAACTCCCAGATATCGTACTGGTTGCTCAAGCGCAGTAAGTTATAACCAATGACAAATAATGCAGCTGATGTGACATCATTTCATGTTTTAATAAACGGTTCATTGACAAACATCACTTATCTCCTATTGCTGCAAAGCAGCTATTTCATCAGGCAATGTTCTAAAATGATCCTCAGTTCGAGTACGGCACCACACTTACGGGTATGGTAGATCTCCACTTCTTCCCTTAGAGAGCTTGTCAACAAAGTTGGAACGATTTCATCCGCAATGGTAAGGTAATTACGTTGACGATTTCTAAGGAAAAAAAGGACAATCCAGCATACCCGTATCTATAGTGTCCTAGTTCGAAGTGATGATGAGTTTTGTAAAGCTGAAGCTGAACCTAAGTCATTTCATTAGCCACTCAAATCCTCAAATTTATAACAATTTATAGCAAAAAATTCCAAACGAAAGGACCTACAGCCTGTTTTGCTCACTCTGCTTGGAGCTACTCGTCATTAGACATATTAAATTATGAGATTCAGTGCACTGCTGTATTTTCACAATTATGTATCACCTGAAGAAATTTTTTTTCAAACCAGCTTCAGCATCGACTATCTTCTCACAGAACTACTCGACCTGTGAAATTGTCGTACCTAGTGACTTCGTAGATTTCATTTTGTTTTCATTATCGTCTAAAATACATATTTGCTTTCTCGATTACGCGACGCTTATGCATGGAGCGCGCGCCCGTAAAATACAAAATATATAAAACTTTTTCGTAGAGCTAATTCGCGAAATTAAAACAAAAGAAAAACACGAAAAAGGTCTTTCGGAACGTTGAAAAAACTCAATTAGAAAAGCGAAATATTCGGTAAAAAAAATTCCTTCAGGACTTTTGAATTTACAGTGCTTTTTCGTTCTTCATTCCTCCCTGGCTTTTCATTCGCTCTCGGGTTTTCTCTGCAAAGTATTTTTTTCGCGTTCGACCGAGGGAAACTACGCCAGCAAAATGATATCAAACTTAATTGAATTTTTATACTTCATTTTTTTAATTTTTCTTTCTTTTCGTTGTATTATTGTTATAATGAGATTCCTTCTTTCATCGCAGTGGAAATACGTCTTAGGGAAAAATATGCGCTTTGGAGTAAAGAGTGAAAAAAAATCCGACTTTATCGAAGTTCGAAGCATTAATGAAGAAGATGCAGAGACGGCCAGAGTACAAAAAAGAAAACAATTTAATTCCGAGTTTCCGCAGATTTTTAACGGCTCGTGCGCAGCTTTCGAAACAATTAAATTTCCTACTTTATTAAACTGATCCGGCGACGTGTTCTCAACCCGGAGCTACGGATTTCGATATTAATGCGACGGTACTTCGACGAAACAGCCTCCGAAATTCCAACCTCTTTACGAGGGTGAAAAGAGTCATTCGTCGTAAAAAGTCACCTAAAAAAGTTCATTTCGAATCGAATAAAATTTTACACGCGTCGAATGTGCACGATAAGGCATATGGTTTTCATACGACCCCATCATTACTATGCTCTGCCCGGGCGTATCTCCATCGGTGGTAATTATAGTCGCGTAAATGACGTTAAATGACATTTTTACGTGTTTACACGTGAATACGCTTGTCGAAAAAATTCCTCGTATCGTATAAAACCCCGAGCCGTTTCGTAGTCGCGTTCGGCGGGATAATAAAATTAAATTGATATCAGTTAACGGAAAATGAAATCGCGAAAATGTTTTCATATCTGACGCAACGATAATGTGCCGAATAAAACGACCGGCATCGATTTGCGAAAAGCGCGTACGCGACCGACGTCGCAGACGTCGTCGTTCGCCAATTTCACAGTAGCTACAAGATAAATATCGTTCGGTCGGGTTAACCGTTTTATAGCTTTTTGCCGTTACGTTCAATTTTGTGGGCTCGTATGATTAATCAAGACGGTAGCTTTCGACGCCCCGGCATCGCTTTTATATTCATGCTATTCGTATACGTTAAGATGGACCGATTTTCCTTCTTTTTTTAGAAGTACAGGGACCATGTGGGATCATCCTTACAATAGTTGTAAAATGACTCAAAAATTTCAATCACAAAATTTACCGATAAACACGCTTCAAAACCGGTTCGAAGACCCATAATTACCTTATTTTGACAAAGAAATCAAAATGAAAGGGTCTCTCTTGATTAAATGGTGAAAACGGCCCTTGACCCCAATTCTGTCTCAAGTGGTCCTAAGTGTTGCCCTCAATGCAAAAACTCCCCCAAAAAATTTTTGACCACCACCCCCACCCTTCCTGAGAAATCGACTACCATACGTCGAAAATTCAATATTTTTTAACTCTGGATGGGATGGATGAAAAATTTTGAAAATTTCATTATTGATAGGCATTATATAAGTGAATTTGTGGAAATTTTTTCAAATTTTTCGATTCATATTTCCTTGAATTTTTTAGACTTTGAAATTTTCAAAAAATTAAAAAAAATTTTTGAGGGCGGGGGGGGGTTACATGGCTGAATTTTTTTCCATAATTACTGATTTTGCGATAGTGTAATACATAATAATTATTAGTATTAGGAGCAACTTTGTAGTCCCCTATCTCCTCTCCTAATGGGTATACGAAAAAAATTATAAGACTCTTTCTTATAGAGAATTTAATGAGAAACATTTTATTACTATACTACTTTTTCTCTAAAACGCGTTGTTCGCCAAAAAAATGCAAAAAAGTGAATTTAAGTTACACATTTAATTTTTTTTTACCAACTTCCACCCCTTTTCGGGGAGTTGAAAGTATTATCACGTTGTACCTTAGAGTACGAGCTAATTATGGAAAAAAATTCAGCCATGTACCCCCTCAAAAAAAATTTTTTTAATTTTTTGAAAATTTCAAAGCCTAAAAAATTTAAGAAAATATGAATCGAAAAATTTGAAAAAATTTCCACAAATGTACTTCTATAATGCCTATCAATAGTGAAAATTTCAAATTTTTTCATCCATCCCATCCAAAGTTAAAAAATATTGAATTTTCGACATATGGGAGTCGATTTCTCAGGAAGGGGTTGGGATGGGGGTCAAAAATTTTTTTGGGGAGTTTTTTCATCGAGGGCAACATTTAGGACCACTTGTGACGGAATTTGGGTCAAGGGCCGTCTTCACTATCTTATCAGGAGAGACCCTTTCGAGCGATTAAATCGTTCTTGACTTCGCCAAAATAACTAATTGTCTAAAAGCTAATAATAATTATTAAATTATGAGAAAACGAGAGAAAGTTAGTGAGCGAGGTTTTCTCATGGAAATCTTTCAAAAAGACTACAGAATAACTCTAAAAGACCAAAGAGGTTGAGAAATTCTACAAGAATAAGGAGAGGATGAAACGTCTCCCTGAATTTGGGTTTCAACTGAAACCTTGGAGATATTAAGTTTACAAATAGAAGAATAACGGATTTTAATCTGCATAAAATTTCAACTAAGATAATACTGTACATAACGTTGGCTTTTGTGAGCATTAACAAAAGTCAGTAAAGTTACAATAATATACTTAACATAAAAACATAATTTGAATTGAACATTAAATTTTTCAAGAAAGACTAAGAGTAAATTTCTAAGAGCAGAACACCATCCCAGAAAACCACACTTTCATTTTTCTCAAAAACAATATCGTGGGTAATGCTTCAATTTTGTTGTAATTTTACAGTGGAGCACAACTGTTAATTAATCAATATTTATTTGGAAAGCTCATTCGAGCCTATGAGTAGTTGGTGCAATATGTTTGCCTCCCTGGTATTACGAGGACGATATAGGTTACCATGTTGTATAGCTATTAAGGTAGATAAAAACATAGATAATACGAAAAGGAGGGTTAGAAAGCTTTCAGACTTGAGTAAATACCATGAGCTTTTGGTTCCTTGAGCTTTCTGTTCTTGTAGCTTTACAACAATTACTGACATTGCGCAGATACTTCACAACAACGAGAAAAAAGCTAAAACTAGCCTATCGCAGTATACGCCAATCAATCAAACAAGAATTTTCTTTTCTACTACCGCTCCCCCACCTCTCGTTAATCTTAATAGAGGATTTTATTCCCTCGCGTACGCGTAAAAAAATATCCTCACATTTGGCAAATTTTCTCGGCAATTCTGATACTTTTTAACGAATCGTATAAAAAAGCTAATGCGTTCAGATATGAATGAAAATACATGGGCGCGAAAAAAAAAGTGAAGAAAAAAGATAACGCGTTCAAGTTATAAAAATGCGCAACGCCGAGTACCTTCTAGTACTATAAACGACTATACACGTCATTTTCGAACGACGTCGACGAATAAGAAAAAGATATAATACACCTTTTGGCGGCGCTACTTTTTTTCAAATGAAGCTCTAATAATTCGACGAAAAGATTAAAAATCGTTGAAAAATGAATCGACTAAAGGTATCAAAAGAATGAATAAAAGCGAATGTAAATTGTGTCGAACCGACTACATCGCGCATAAAAGCGATTCTCTCGCCATTGTTTAAACTGGAAGGAAGAACGGGGAATCCTTTTTTTTATCCCCCACGTATCGCCACGTGAAAGAAGATTGTGGCTTACATCCGTTTTCTGCGAAGAACGTAATTTCGCGAATTTTCTTCTTTATTTCGACTTTATTTTAAGATTCCTTTTTTTACGATCCGTAATCTATGACGAGAATACCTATTTATAGTATTTTTGGAATTTGGAGCGCCACTGACACGATGAATTTTTAAATTATTGCACTAAATTTCGAAGTCGAAAAATAGAGAAGATGGAGTCGATACAGATCGAGAATAGCTCCGGAGTTAGATAGAGGAGAGGCGGATTCGCAGTAAGTTTGTAATTTGCTCAGGAGTTGAAAATTAAGCATGAAATTGGACTGAAACTTGAAAACTGCTCCAGAATCAAGGGGTACAGTAGCATCAAATTTTATACGAACTCTAGATTCAGGTCGGATCTTAAGTCTTATTTATGGCAAAAGCGGAATCCATGGTTTAAAAAATTCTTTTGAAGTCAACTTTGAAAACTATGCTTTTGCCTGAAAGTTTATTTTCAAGTCATTTTCAAATAAAGGTAGAATATGATTTTAAAGTCAATATTTGGTAGATTTTTTACATAAATCCCGAACGTGATTTTAAATATTTAAAATTTCTTTGTAGGTTACTAAAAAAATCATGAATCGTTTTCAACATGTTTTATAAATTTAAGAATTTTTTGGAGCTGAAAACAAGTGCTCTAGTCTTTAAGAGAATTTTCACAATCACTTTAAAATAAAAAAAAATTAATTATAACTCAAACGAAAAAATTTATTTTCATTTTTAATTCTGTAGGTCACAACGTTTTGCTTCCTTCAAAAGTGTCTGGGAACTTCTTACTTGGAAAAAGAACTGATATAAATGTTCAGCGCTTGTTGAATATGTTAGCTAAAAATATATATTTCATTTTGGCAACACTGTTCAGGCCTTGCGACATGACGTCAGTGAGTCCTAGAATCAGAGATGTTAACCGTAACCATAACCATAACCCATAACCTGAAAAAACCCGATCATTTCAGTAATTAACCATCATTAACCCACTCTTTTCTGAAATATATGTAACCCTAACCCAAACCCATAACCCAAACCACAACATTCTTCATTCATAACCAGAACCCATAAGCTGAATTTTTTTTCATTTTTTCGGGTTTTTAAGGGTTTTCTCAAGTTTCCATTTTTAGTATTTTTTTGGTCATTGTAAATTCGTAAGCCCTTCTGTGTGTAAATCACCCGTAATAACTAATTTAATATTCAATTATTTTCGATTCTTGTTTTATTAGCTGTTAGCTTATATTTCGTTTTTTCCCAGTACCCATTTCAAATTCAAAATGAAAAACTTGTGAGAAATTGAAAAGAACATATTTTGATAGGTATATTGAATTGAGGAATGAGGGAGGATCAATGATTTATAATTTCTTTTTTCTTTTAATTGCAAATTTATAAAATATTTAAATTATAAAATTCAATTTTCACTTTTCAGTACCTATTTTTCATTTCCACTAATTTTAAGCTGAATAAAGATACAGCATATAGGCATACAGATCTCTTTGTTGAGGAAAATTTGTACAATAGTCAATAATTTTCTGAATTTTCTTGCGATCCTGGTTACAGTTACAGTAACTTTGACATTTGGCTTCCCTAAACATGGCCTGAAGGCTGAAAAAATAAAAAAAATCAGGAGGGGGACGTGTTGAAAATTGGAAAGAAAAGAAAACCTGAACCCATAACCCATAACCCGAAAAATAATTTCCGTTTAATCATAACCCATAACTACCCGATCCGTGATAAAATAGTAACCGTAACCCGAAAAATAAAAAAGCATAACCCTAACCCGTAACCATAACCCGAAAAGAAAAAAAACCTGTTCGGGTTAACATCTCTGCCTAGAATTGCTCACAGATCACCTGCATTCTTGGTAGCAGACCTACTGTCTGACATCAATTTGTATTGACGCAGGGCTTCAACAGTATTGCTAATAATGAAATATATTTTCTTGCTAACATATTATTTAACATCAGCAAAAAACTACTTTTTTTTTTTTTGAATAAGAAAATGAGCTCTTCGCTGTTGTTAAATACACCGTGTCCAACTTAACTTAGCTTTGATTTTGTTTTCATATAATAAATAATTTTCAACCAATGAAAGATAATTCTGTCTTTTTATTCATTTTTTGCATGTTATACATCAATTTGAATCAATTTCATGTTTCATTAGTGTAACCAAATTAAATCAAAAGTAACATCAAAAGTTCAAAAAGATATCCAATTCTAATAATTATCATGGGAAATTATCAAAAAACGAAATAATAATGATAAAATTTCTTAATCACATGAAAAAGAACCAAAAGAAATGAAATAATTCATCATCGTTTTTGGACAAGGGAAATTTGCTGCTCGAAGGTACTAAAATCAACCGGAGTTGGTATATTTGCCAGAAAATATGCGTTATTTTAAAACACGCATCAGTCAATTAATGATCTTCTTGCAGTAGTCTCCTACCGAGAATGTAGGTGATCTGGACCTGGGAGAAATTCTAGGAGTCACTACAACAGGTCTAAACAGTGTTGCCAAAATGAAATATATTTTTTGGCCAACATATTTAACAATAACATTGCTGATTTATGTCAATTCTTTTTCCAAATAAAAAATTCTACGGTTAGATGCAATGCAAGATGGCAGATTGTTGTGAACTATGGAATCAGAAATGAAAATAGATTTTTCGGGTCAAGTAAAATTTAGATTGTTTTATTTCAAACTGGTATAAATATAACACTTTTGTAGAGGCCATCTTAGAAGTCGACACGATATTAAAAAAAATGTTAAATTTGGTCAAAAACAGGCTTAAAAACTTAATTTTCAATCAAAACTGTGAAAAAATGGGGCAAATAATATTTCTTTTAACCCCCTAAGCTCGCATGTTTTTCGCAACTTATTCTCGCGAAACTCTCGCACCAATCTCCACCATTGCGTTACCATAACACTCCAATTTCACGCTGCATATTACAACAAGCCACATGAACATACACATAACACAATATACACGTTGTACTACACCGATTACATGTACTACAAGCGGTATAATAATCTCTGTACCGTATAACACTCGTGCATTCGTCCGAATAAACGACGAAAAAAAACCCCCGGCGCGTGTCATACGACACGCTACATGACTTGCATTTTAATTAGATTTCAAAAATCGTCCGTCGCTCGTACAAGTGTCGTACTGGCGTATAACACTTGGCTCGTTCGGCGCGTATATAACGTTCATTATTGCAAATATTAAATTACCGCGCGCGTATTTTACATTAGCACCAGCGTCCTGGAAAATAATTAACGTAATACTTCTCAACGGCTCGAAACGAGAGCGCGCGTAAGTGTCTGCGAAAGCGGGCGTAATCGAAATAATAAATTTTCGCCTTTCCAAACAGCCCGCACAGTATATAACTCGTACACGGTATAAGTTTAATTTTCGCCTTCAGACGGGGCCCGATTTCTTTGAAACATTTTCGTTTGACACGTTCCGCCGATTGCCATAGCGGCCCATTCGTCGGGAAAAAGCTTGGGCGAAAGTTGAAAAACTTTTTTCTTTCGACGTCTTCGAAAAAGCGTATACACGTCAGACCGGCCCGAAGAGGAGCGCGGCGCGGTACAGATGAATCTAATTTGTAACGGGCTCGATTGTTAAGTAAATCAATTAAATGGAAATTGAGCGTGATAAGTGGCTCAGTTTCGAACAAGTTTTACAAATGAGCGCGAGATTTTCTTTTTCGACAGAAGGCGACGACCCGCCACGCGCTAAATCTTTATTTTTGATCCGAATTACGAGGTCGAGTCCAAGTTAGTTTTCCCCTTCACCTCCTACCAATTGCCATTAAAAACTCTATCGACGTCTACGAGAAAGAAAAAAAACGTGGATGGATGACTCGCTATACATTAGCTAATTATATCACTTTTACATAAATTATATTATATTTAGGTGGATAGCCCACTCATGGATATCTTTGTGACCAAGAAGTAGTTCATGTGTAGCTCATTAAACTCATAAAGCGATAGTGTGAAATCCACTGTTTTTATTTTTCCGAAGTTACAAATAATGCCTCTTTATTGATATTTTTCACAATATCGTTGCATGAGTTACTTCATGTTATAAGTATTTTAATGAAACAATGTAAAATCATTAATTATACAGTTAAAACCTAAATAAATAAATAAATAACTCTCATTGAGTAGATTTTACATAATCTATTCCAATAATTGTTCATCAACAGAAATTCATTCTACCTACCACCCACTCGATACGTGCATTTGCAGCATCAAACTAGCGCTCCCACTGAGCAGCACGCTGAACTAATTTGATAAATGCTATCACCAAATTTTATTATGAGTGCAGCCACCTTTTGTTGAAGGTTGTAGATAGTGATATTGTAGGCGATAACGCCACACATGACGTCATGCGATGCGCATTAACGTTCTTTCGTTCCGAACTATGAACAAGTTCGTTCTAACTAATTATAAGTTTGTACAGGCGGTCACACTGATCTGGTGTGACCGCCTATAAATACAAGTGTAACATTCTAACTGATACAGTTTATGTTCCTTATATGTCTAATACAGATCTCTCCCACGAAAGCTCTCTTCTCTTTTTTCTCGTCAGTCTACGCACGCGCGTGTTGTACAACACGCAGCGGGCGCTTAAGAATCTTTTCCTCCGATATTCCAGTCTACGCACGCGCGTGTTGTATAACACGCAGCGGGCGCTGCTTAGGGGTTTCTCTTCGGCTAATTCAGTCCACGCACGCGCGTGTTGTATAACACGCAGCGGGCGCATAAATAGGGGCTTAATCGCTATTATTAACACGTTTAGTACTCAACACGCGCGTGTTGTATAACACGCAGCGTGTTCCTTGCTAGGGGCATAAATCTTTTTAACGCAGTCTTCTTAAACACGCGCGTGTTATATAACACGCCGCGTGTTCCCGTCTAGTCAGGGGAATAAGTCGCATACTAGATACTACTGCTCTTTTCCACACCTATAACGCGACAATATTAATCTCATCACATCTACACTCAGTACCAAGCTAGAAACCACAACTTATTCATTATAAAATTACCAGAGAAATTAGATTTGAAATACGTAATACTTTTTATCTACCCTTCTGCCTGCCTCCCTCTCTACTTCATCAATAATCATATGAAATCGGAGATCTACTAAACCATCTCTGAAAGAAGGGCAAAACCATACCATTTTTTCAACATGTAAAAATTTACAAAACTTTTAATATGATTTCCATTACAGAGTATGAAACTCGATGTAAATCATGAACTCGACAAAAAACCTTAACTGGCTCATTCTTAATCATGTGTGTACGTTTTATTGCGCAATTAGCCAACTTGAAATTAAAATCATCAATTCATCAATTTTCCAGAAACCAAGGGGTCAAGCTGCCTCGCATTGCTCTTTTAGTACCTCCAAACATAGAATTTAATAAATCTTAGCAATTATCTTTCTAGTTATATTCAGTTACAAGACATGAGTGATTTAAGAAACTTCTCGACTAGGTTTATGCTTAGAAGTTATGTATTGCCGCAACTCTGCTACAGCTCTACTTACAAGACTTACACTTTTTAAACTCATTCTGTCGAATAAAATCATCACCGAAAATGCAGGCCTTACCCTCTCACATCGCCTCTAACATCTCCTACGAGGTTCAGGTTCAATTTCAAATGGGTGGTGCAAGCATCATATACTTCAATCATTTATAGCCCATGTGCTCCAAAACTCATCATTATCTTAGTATCAGGTGTTCTATGAGAGTCTAGGTGATAGGGTCCCTTTTTGCAGAACTAGGTTATGTGAACATAGCTCAGCTGTCATCATCAGGATTCTATTCTATAGAGTTTACAACGTTAATTAGACTAATCAGTGCTGGGAAACACTCTGCATTTGAGCCTCTATATCTCTGACTTGGGACAAATATTAAGTTCTTTCTTTTGTTAAGGAGGGGCAGAGTCATGCCACATTTCAACCATTTCCTCTTCTGATTTATACCATTTATGGTTGGGATCCATTACCACTCCTACTGGATATAGATGTCTATTTACCTTACAGTTGCCTGTTAGAACTTTTAACAGCATTTTTAGCCTTTGTTTAACGATTTTAAGAATTAACTCTACAAATCCTTAGCATAGATTTTCAAAATTACTTTTTGTCTGTCTCATTTCAGCTGCTGCTCTCCACCATGTCTGATGCAGAGCGTTCACCCAATCATCCAGGATGGTTTCAACACAATCGTCCCACATTTCGTTTCTTTGTGAAAGGTATGAGCATTGTCTTGTTAGCAGTAATGCTCAGATCCATTTCCGCAAACAATTCTTCTACCTCTTTCAAGGCTGTTTTCATTACATCACATAATGTGTGTAAATCTTTCTCCACGATTGTGATAGTCACGTTTCATCTTGTGTAGTAACTCCCATCATTCAATCCTCTAAGCTAAACTACAGTCATGTACCTTAGTAATGGTGATAATTCCTTTTGGTTTATGAGGAAAGCTTTACCACTCATATCAGCTTTATTGTAGCTAAGGCACTATAACATGGATATGGAAATACGCCATTTTTGGTTATTAGGTTATGGATGGTGAAATTTTCAAATTAGCCTTATAACATAAAATGATCGTATTTTTCGCATAAGGCTTCAATGTTTTGAAATATTATCAAAATAATTTCCTTAATTTACACCAAAATAAAATTTTTACATATTATCTGAGGTAAGCCATAACTTGTCGTACTTCTTCTTGTGGTAATATCGATAACCAAAGATGGCGTATTTCCATACCTGGGTTGGAGATGCCCTAATTGTAGCTATAGCTATCCCATTCTCCAGAATAGTTATAATCTATGTTTGCACGCATGGATTAATTTGGTAATCTCTTATGGAATTTCAAATTGCCTCACGTTTTTCTCCCTGATGTGATGTCAGGCTTTATCTTGTCAATTTATTACTTAATGTATCGCAGTATATACAGTTTTCCTAGTTGATAGGCATGTTGATTGAGATCACGATATATTCTTCTTGGTAATAGTAATCATATAAGTCCAATAGTCAATACTTTTCAAATTTAAATCATTCGTAAACTTTTTAAGCTTTCATAAGATTCTGGCCATCCGATATTATGAATACGCATTTTCACTGTAATTCGCAGAGTCATATTGTAGTTTTTAATTGCTCCTCTGAACTTAATTAAAATATTCAAGCTTTCAGGGTGAATTCGATGAGTAGACATGTGAGATTCCAAAAAAAAATAAAGATGAAAATACAACTCCAAACTTCGTTACTAAGTAGTTACTTTCAATTATATAAGAAAGACGAACAAAAAACACAAAATGAAAAGTTGTAAAATTAATAGGGAAAAATATTTTAAAAACAATAATTAACTTAATTATAAGAATTTTCATTTCTCCGAGACCTTGTATCTTAACTGGTATTCTTTTTTTGCGAAAATTAAGAAATAAAAACACGAAGATTTAGAAGTTGGCAGTAACAAAAAATTAATATTTTATAAAAAAATCTCATTTATTTTTATTTTCGTAACTCACCCCACCTTCTTTTTATTCAGTTTTGTGTACTCTATCTTGTTACGAATTTAAAACAAGTCGCAACTTTTCGAGATTTTTCGAGATTTTAATAATCCTCAACAAGTTTTTAATCCTCGAAGCACGCCAAAATTCCTTTCTAGCGACACAAAAATGGCAGTACCTGATGAATAACAGATGTCTTACAAACCGACACAAATGAGAAAATAAAACACCAAGATTCATTAAAAATGATGGTATTTTTCTCAAGTTTGCATAATTATACTAGTTATAGATGAGCAGATGAGCGATTAATCAGACTGGCATATTCGTCTTTTTGTGGAGGGCGTCTTAAAAACTACGAATAGTCCCCAGCTACCTCCATTATTGTACTTCAAATACACAGGTGAGTCCCTTCAAGAAATATAAGAATTATTTTCTATATAACCCAATAAAACTCTAATTAATTCGTCATCAACGCGAATATTCGAAATTTTGTAAACCGAAACTGAAATGAAGGACAGAAATTGGATAAAACGTTTTAATGACCAAGTCCCTAGAACTTGGAAGTCTAAGAATAAAATGTGAAATGTGGGAGTCCATTCCAATCACGTTCTAAATGTCAACACACGCCTACATAATTATGTAATGGACATAGGCACTTTAACAACAAAATCACATGAAATAAAAAATAATCGATTTCTCTTTATTTTTCTCCTTAAATTGGGTATGTTATAATCGCTTAGTTCATCATCGAAATCTCAGCCAAAAATGCTTCCAAATCCATGCACTTTGTCTTGACCTATTCTCGTGTACGATTTGACGTAAAGAGCTTTAATCAACTTTCAAAATCATCTTTTACAATTCACCACATACTTCACGCCTCCACGTACCAACAGGAACACATCGTTCGTATATCAAAGTGTGCGACGAAACGCGAACTGAATGCTAAAACGCGCTAATGCAGCTTTAAAAAACGAAAGCCCAAAAAATCGAGATTTCCTATATCTTCACGTCAAAACGATTTAAGAAATCTTTTCTTGGCGCGCCAGTTTTCTTATACCGACGTTTTATTTTATTTATTTTTCGTCTCGCGTGTACCTTCCTTTTTCAACGGTAAACAGTATACTTATACATACGTGTGGTTCGCATAGTGCGACTTCGTTTGATGATTTGCGTCTACATTCGTCAAGCCTCCTTTTTTTTCATCCATTTCAACTTACTCGCAATATCGTAATTTATTATATTAATAAAAAAATCTTACATATAAATATCGTACTCCGGTTTAAGTGAAATAAATCTTCTTCCTTTGCCCAACGAGTAATTTTTTTAATTTAAACTTTTCTCGCCGGTTGAAGGTGTTAAGACGCGTTCAGCGGTATTACTTGGGAAACAAGACGAAACAATTAAATTTTAACGAAAATCCGCAATGACATAACCAGGTTAAGCTGCTATCAAAATAAAGCGTGGAAAAAAAATTCTCGCCAAGGAGAGCCGCGTCGTTGAAGTTTCAGCAACACCCATAATGAGAAAATATCGCGCCACATGTCACATCGACTAAAAACCAAAGCTCGAACCGCGAGAAAACTTTTGACGACGTATTTTTAATTGAAAATTGAAATTTTCCATAAGTTGCGCTCGTGCGATTGCGAAGTGTCGCCGAGATGCATAATTAACCCGTCGATGCATAAAACTTACTTTGCACCCGCACCCTATCTCCTCAATAAACGAATAAGATTCTCGAACTACCTATAATTTGGAAGTTTGTGTTTACGAATTACTATATATGGCTCGTAATGAGATAAATCACTCGTGTACACATTCTCCATTTCATTCTGGTCATTCGATGACCGATTACCCGTCGTGAAATTCTTGGTCACCGACGACGCTCCGAAGCGATTAATTAATTCGTTAGTTTTAAGTTCAGAATAAAAAAAAAAACTGAAAAAAAAACGAAATATTCTTTTTTTCTATGTCATAGTTTCAATTTTCTCATTTATATTATAATTTATTTTCAGATAATGACTTTATACCCGTTTATTATGCAAAAAAAAATTTATAATTAATGGCCGAAGTTTTCGCATATTTTAACGAACGTGCTTAATTTTGGAAGGATTTTCGTATATAAATTTCGTCGTCGCAAAAACAAAATTGATTTTTTCCCCCTCTAGTCTTCTCTACTCAAGGAGCAATAACAGCCGCATTTTTTTTCGCAGTTCGCTTTTTCATTTTTAGAGCGAAGCAATATCACGCTATATCGTTTCGATAAGCTTCGACGACGCGCCAGACGAAGGGTGGAATTCTGTTTTTCTAATGACGAACGAAGAAAAAACACGATTTTTTTCAGCTCTAGTAACCGCTAATTTGCAACGTTTTCAAACCCTCGCACCCTTGCCCCCAATTCTTAGATGAGCTGAGATATCGTCGTGTCGATCGCGTTTCTCGAGATGTTTCAGCGCATTTTAAATAGCCCTGAAATTCGTTGGTATCAGTGGTATTAGGCTTTGTAGGTCTAAAAATGAGAGTGACAATCTGTATAACCGAACCATTAGATAATACTATGAAGTGGAGGGAAGGATACGAAGCGGTCGAAAAATATTTTGCGACGCAAAATTTTACATAACTATCCATTTACCAGGCAGAAGAGTATCACAAGTTACAACATGGACAAGGGGTTGGACCATGGAGTACGAGGCTATTAGTATGCAAGGACAAGTTGAGGAGAAGATATTTCGAATAGGAAAAAGCGTTAAGTCTTCTTTGAACACAATGTACAGCCAACTCTCAAGAATAAGTTCTGTGTCACGAGAAAATTACTTTCTTTGGGGAGGGAGAAAAACAGAGAAATGAAGAAAGAAGAAAAAATTTTCAACATTTAGTTCTTCACATTTTAACTCAATTTTCTACAATTTAAAATTTTTCTTAAAAATCGGAAAATATCAAAAATTTGATAATTTGTATAATCATCAAAGCTATAATAAACCTACTTCACATCCTACTCCACTGTCTCATAAATAACCAACACCGTACAATTCACCTATCAAGAAATAAGATAGAACAAATCTTCTCAGACAATCCTAATCACATGAAAAACTGCTCTTATTCTTGAAATCCACCCGTCTAGCTCCCCTCATTTAAACTAACCTCAGAAATGTGTGCCTCTAGCCCCTGCGGCTGTACACGGCACGTAAAAATGACAATAAAAAAAATCAAAAAATTTCTTAAAATTTGAAAGAAGTCAATGTCTAAAATCATTTTAAATAAGAAATAATAAATTTAAAGCTTGAAAATTATTGAGAAAGGGCATAGGATAAGAATGGCGAATCAGGCCCGGAGCCCAATTTCGATGAAACTTGGGTGGTAGGTAGGTAATCTTTAGAAACTTTCATGGCCAAAGTTTCAGACCCTCTGTCGCCTTCGTTTTTGAGAAATTAATTTTTAAACCAATTCGAATTTTTCTTTCACGAATAGTTGACTAATTTTATTGAAAATTTAGTATGTTGTACTGTTCCATATTTCACATTTGAGGGGGGTGGGGCGTAGGAAAACATCTACAAACTCATGTAAATGGGCATCTATTTTTGAGAATCCCCAATAGAAGCTTGAGATAACACAAAGTTGTACTTGAAAAAAAGAAATCTCACGAATTGCATTATAATAGGTACCACCCCTTCACCCTCAATGTGAAAAATATTGTCATAATCGAGTTTCACGACCTAGAAAACATATATGTGAAATTTTGTAAAAATTTGAAATTAAGAACTCATTGTAGTTCATGAGTAATACTTAAAGTATTTATTAAACCCACTTAAACTAAATTATGCGATTTTTATGTGAATTTCATCGAAATTACGTGATTTTTCAAGTTTTCTCCCTCTTTGACCCCCTTTACCGAGCTTCTGGATGCACTTTAGGGCTAGCAGACCTACATATTCGGATTCAGCGCAAAAAATTCTGTAATTTGACATCAATTTCAACTTTCAGTATTTTCGGTCGTAAGTTCATGAAAATTGTGAACTCCTGAGCTTTCGCTGTGCTTGAAAGCAGTAGCTGGGGATCGGCAGACCGGTAATTTTCGAAGTTAAGGTACATACACTAACTTTTGGAACCGTTTCCAGCTTTCAGCAATTTCGGCACATTTTCGACAGGTTCGGCTCTTAGGCTATACCAACATGCGAACCATTATCAGTTTCAGCCATTTTTCAATACGGCATACCCGAGTGAAAAATCTGAAAAAATTTCACGTGGTTTGGAGTGAAGGGGGCATCTACAAATATCAATTTCATAATTGTGCCAAACCGTTATCAGGTTTAAAAAAATTAAATAAACTTAAAAAACGGTCTTTGGTGGGGGTAAATTCATGGTGGGGGGTTGCTGATTTTTTCCAAGAGACCCCCTATGGAACAATACAACATACTAAATTTTCAATAAAATCAGTCTACTATTACGTGAAAGAAAAATTCGAATTGGTTTTTCAATTAAAAATTAATTTCTCAAAAACGAGAGGGACGGGGGTCTGAAACTTTGGCCATGAAAGTTTCTAAAGATTACCTACCTACCACCCAAGTTTCATCGAAGCTGGGTTCCGGGCCTGATTCGCCATTCTTATCCTCCTATACCCTTTCAAAATATTTCAAAATTCAATGAAAATGTAACAAATCCAAAAAATATTGAAAATTAAAATTGTTCAAAATCATTAAAAATCCAAAAAATGTTAAAAAATTGAGGTAAAGCTATGAAAATGTGAGAAATCATCCAAAACTTGAAAAATGTTCAAAAATCAACTAGGTTATCACAAATGTGTTAAATACCAAACTACAAAAAAAAATTAAAAAAATGCAAAAAAAATCCAAAAGATATCTAAAAATTCAAAAAAAATTTAAAATATGCGAAATTGAACATTTTTTTCAAATACCCAAACGTTTGATAAAAAATTCAAAGAATTCAAAAACCTTCCAAACATTTAAAAATTTTTAAATTAACAAAATTTACAAAAAAATTTAAAATGAACAAAAATTGTAAGAAGAAATTAGACAGCTATTCAACTTAGCTGGATGAAAGTGTGTGGAGTATAAATAAAACAAAAAAATATACTTACTAAGTTGCTATTAAAAAAAATTTTACCACTTTACCCTTGTCCATGTAGAAGGCTTTTATTAAAATTTATTGTCCTTTCACACCTTTGTAAACCTGCTATTCAGTACAATTTTATGACTTTACCCTCACACGTGTAGAAGGCTTTTATTAAAATTTTATTGGCCTTTTTTCCTTTGTATACACTTTTGTATACTTGCAATTCCAAACAATTTTATGACTTTACCCTTATTGAGCCATACCAACCTAATGTCTAGTTTCTATTCCCTCTCCTTTTTTTTTTAACAATTATTCACGATTTTCTAATTATACTTGCTGGAAATTAATTTTCATTAGCGATATGCGCGACCCCAGCATCATACCTATATGCTCATTCGTTCCTCTACGAAAACATTCGGCCTAAAGAAACTTCAAATTTCAAAACAAACTAATAGGGTGCGTAACACACTAAAAAAAACCTTCACAAAACAAGAAATCCAAGGAAAGCAAAATCTTTTTCACGCAAAGCAAGAAAAGCGATAGCATGGTTTTTAGCGATCGCCTAAATCAACGACAAAGGTTTCACATTTGCACCCAAGTACGTGAAAACTGAGCTAAAAATACCGCATTTTAAATCACTTCCAAGGGTCCGGCATCGAATGAACTAAACGAACTGAACGAATTCACAGAAACCATGGTAAACGAATTCTTTCCATTCATTTTCTCCTTCCGCTCAATTAAATATTCGAATACGACGGAAAACGTGTTCATTTCTCATCAAGTGAATAATCGAATCACAAACGAGCGAATCGTTTTTTTCTCTCTCGAATTTCGTTCAACATCAGAAACGCTGAACATTCTCGATGTTAAAAATATATCCCCGCGAATAAATAGTAGGTTTCTTTTCAAGGCCGTTTGATGAATTTCCTCCGTTGAACTGACAATTTCTAATTTACGCCAGTTTATTAGATTACAAATCGGAAATTCGCTACACAAGAAACAGGCCTGATCTGAAAATTCGGCGGTAACTATCTCGTCTTAACGTAATTCCCCGAGGCGTGCTACAGTCTATACTTCGTTTACGGTTCAGTTCATTACACAATAATGTCCTCGAGATTCGATCGTCTGTCCTCTGATCTCGTCTTCTTGTCCTTCAATACCTAACATATAGTATCCTTCTACGACATATTGATGGTGTCGAGGTACCGATATATTTTCACTTTCGGTGTAGTTCGAAGAATACTTAAAAAAGTAAAATAAACTGCGATACTTGTTAATCCTTTCGCAGCACACTCAATACAAAGGCTGAAAACCTCTCTTAATCTCCTCACACATCACCAGTAAAAATGAGGCTCCTTAAAATTTCCTCAAATGTTAACTATCTGTTGATAGGGATCCATTTTAATTCAAATTCAAGATTCATAGGTATTGTACTTCATTAGGAATCCTATACATAACGTATAAGAAGTTTGAGCTTTTTAAATGGACTTGGTAAGTGAATGAAGCTTGATTTCTCTTTCAAAAGCCTCGTTTCACTTGAAATCGCCACCAACTCACATTTGGAGTTGCAAAATAATTAGACATGATTTTTAAATTTTTGATAATTTGCCCCACATTTTGAAAATGATAATTTTGTGTTAGCGAATTTCGAAATAGCATACTGTAACCTTATGGTCACCAAATGATCATATGAAGGAATTCTTCATTCAGTTTAATATACACCCACACAGTTATATCGTAACGTACATTGGCCGATTGGAACTGGAATGTAAATTTATGATGTTTTCTGTTTTTCTCTTTTAGGACTAAGGTCGTCTGCAATAGGTCAATCTTTCATTTAAACAGTTTTTTTTTTTTTTTTTTTTTTTGCAAAAATACATACGACTCTTCCTTGCCCACCATTCAACAACAAAATAAATACCCCTTTTATATATTTATACCGATCTCATGAAAGACAAAAAGCCCGCGAGTTACGTTTATTACGATGTTAACTTTTACATAAACGACTATCTCTCCTCCCCTTTTCCACTCATTCTGAATCTCGTAAAAACCTCGAAATCGTCATTTAAGCGCGAATAAATAACCCATAATTTCCGACTGGACCCCACTTCGCTTCCTTCTCACTCTCGGTTTAATTTGTTTGGTCTCGACGACGTAAAAACATCGCCGCGTTTGCCCGATTAGCGAAAAAAATCAACAATAACTTATTAACAATCGAAAGAGGGAAAAAATAGCTTACGGACGAGGGAGCGAAAAAAATTCTCCATTGATCCTGTTGAATTATTCAAAGGACGCGTTCGTGTAAAATCCTTTTTAATGAGGCCCGCTTTACGTCGGCCCGTCGATCGTCTCTACCAAATTATACTATCGTCGTTTCCCCCTAATAACCGAATCTTTTTCGATTACCTCGTTTAAACGTTGAAAATTACCTGCCGAAAAAGAAGCGAAGCGATTCCAAGTACCTACGTGTGCCCGACGTACACTTACGAGCTTGTCCAGCCGGAATCAACGTCATGGAGTGATTTTCGGTTTATTTAGCGCAAAAAATACCGAATGATCGGGGCGAGTGGGAGAGGAAACCGGAAAAAATACAATTAACTGGCGCAACGTGCGGCTAAGCCGATATAAAAGAAGGAAAAATAGGATATTCGAATCTACCATCAGCCATGTACCAGAGTATGGGCAAGCCGGGTAGGCGTTTTAATATACTATGGAAGAAAAGAAACGGACGATCTTTTATATTGAAAGGAAATAAAAGTTGGTGTTTATTCTTTTAGGCTTCGGGCCACTCGTACAAGTTTTATCTTCGCCGGTGCAGAGCTTTTTTCCCCTCTTCTTCGGCTTCTTCGGCAAAACGCCCTCTTATATGTAATTCTGTATACAGGGCACGACGACCGGTCTCTTCTTTCTAGTCTTATTTCATATCTTAATATGCCTGGAGCTCGACCCGATACGTCCACTATTTAGCATTCCATTCTGGTCGAATGAATTTTATTGTGACCGCAAAACACTGGAGAACATATTCGCCGTGCTGTACTCAGTAGGGCGTCTGGAGTCGACCATTTAGAGGATAGCTCGGCTCGTCGCAACGTCCACGCTACGAACTACGATATGCATATGCAAGGGTGTTACACAGCTAGGCCTATTACAATTCTACGCGGAAAAAACTGAGATTTATGTTTAGGAGGCCGAGAGCCTCAAGAACCAAAATTTTCAAAAATTGCATTTCAAATGAAACACTGGCATCAATGGTACTAAAATTCAAATTTGGTATCAGTTTTTAAAATAAAACAAAAGCGTTGAAAGGTCCTAAAGGAGTGAACAAATCCTATATTTGTAGCGTCACGTTTTCCCAAACATCCTAGGCAAATAACCGCAATTGCTGGCACAAAATTAATTTAAATTTAAATTAATATCTTATTTAAAAATTACTTTATTAAAAATTATAAATATTAAAATTACTAATAACATAAAAATAATTATTTATTTATAATATTAAAATAATTATTTTAATTAAATTACAAAAATTAACCTTAAAAGTCTACGGGGAGGAGCAAACGCCACAACTATCGAAAAACTAAGAGTGAGAGAGAGAGAGAGAAAGACAAGACAAAAAAAGACCATAAAAATAAACAGAAAAATAAATTAAAATCATGGAGGTTAAAAATATATAACTCAAAAGAAATAGACATAAAAAATATCTATAATTATTTACATTTTTTTTATTATTATTGAGAATGGTAGACGGGGGGGGGTGATTCCGGATGACAATTATGCTGGCACCAGGTTCACAAGTAAACTTAGTCTATCGTATTTAATATTTACAAATACAATTAGATTAACGATACCCATATGATCAGCGTTACGAAAACCTCGATTCTCACGAATTAACTTCGAATAAATTATATTCGTTCACCGAAATCAAAGCCGAAATCCGAACTCAAAAAAGTAAAAACTAAATCGATCGCCTGAAAATGACTTCAACCTACATGACCGAACTCAACTCCAGATCACCGAAACTAACTTCAATGATTCTCTCCGATTCTCACTTCACTTACAAGACTCGAGATTTCCCATCGAAAATCATCCCTTCGAAACACATGGTGACGAAAAATTCCGCCTCGGTCCATACTTAGAACCACTCCGAAGACGCTCTTTTGATAAAGCCAACGCCGAAATAGTCGCATATGGACAATTAATTCTCTCAATTTTACGACTTTCCTTTCAGATCACCCTTACTGAAACAAAAAGAATTACCAACACCGAACGAAATCCAGATTTGGGAACTTTTCAAAAGAACCAGCCCCATGGCTACACCATCGACACTTCGAACGCGTTGATTACGAATTACTTAAAAATAGATTTTATAGCATTAACACTAATAATAATATGAAAAATTATTAAATTTAATTTAATAAATAATTTAAATCTAAAAATCAAAATAATTAATATTTATTGACATTTTATTGATATTATTTAAATTATAATTTTTTATTTTATTTTATTAATTAATTTTATTATTATATAATTATATTAATAATATTTAATTTCCAATTTAAAAAAATTTTTCATTTATCTTTTTTTATGTTAAAAATTGGAGTATATACAATAATTCGATTAATTAAATTTTTATTTTTTATCTTATTAAATTCAAATTTTATTTTTATAAATTTAACATTTTTTAGAATATTAATTTTTAGTTTACTAAATTTTTTAGATGATGATATTAAATCTATAATTGCTTTTTCTTCATTTATATGTTTATTTTTTTTTCTGATGAATCGGACACTCGAGATGCCGCAACGAACGATCCATTGAGCATCCAAATAAATTATGCACACTGATTCCTTACTTTATCATTTTTTAATGTCCCTTTTGAAAAATTTTAACGTCTAAAGCCAGTAGCGTGAAATTTAAACTCACCACCCTCATGGTTACATAATTACATATGTACGTTTTTGTATATAAGCCTGTAGCCGAAGTACGGGAAGGAATAAATTAACTCCTAATAAATCGCTCATCTGGTCAAATGTACCATCATATGTGCATTAGACTCCTACCTTTCTTTTCTTTTTTTTTCTTAAGTGAACGTTTGTCGATCTTTCTAATGCTTAAATACTTTTCCCTATTAAGTTGATTCCGCCCTTTTCTCTACTTAATTTTCGCAATCTTACATATTTTATATCAAAGATAAATCACCAATTGGGATCCTTCAGCGAAAGAGTCGGTACCTGGTGGTAAAACGATGAAATACTGAAAACGGGGATTTCAATAATTGATAAAATGTCATTATTGGCAATGAATTAATAATTCTGGTACTGAATTGAATTATTTTGAATAGAATTGATTGTTTTTTGTTCAGTTGTGAAGATAATCGAATTCCAGTATTATTGTTACGAAATAAATGATTATTTTTTATGCACTTACTAACGACTATAGTGATACAGTTATCCGAATATCATAAATACCATTCGAAAGAATCTCATTTATAAACCAAAATGATAGATAAGTATCAAATTGGCCAAACCCAATTCATTCATTTCATTTATTCGATTCATTTTCAAATAATTTAAACATTTCACTGTGTGAGTCTACAACTGGCGGTAAAAATTCCCCGTTTTCAGAACTGATAATACCATTAAATGTAAACACGACACTAGCGCGCCACTGCTCTGAAGGGTCCCAACTGACTAACAATAAAACTACAAGTAACATAAATATAAATAATAGAGATAAAATCGTTGAAGTTGACCACCAAAATGATATTTTTCAATGAGACGTCGTAATTCTTGGGAGACAGTCCACCATGATATATGACGAAATTACTCCACACTGCTGCTCATGCTAGGATCCAAATGTCCAGAGTTCCTTTTCCTACATTTATGTAACTCCTTCATCCTTCTCTCCTATCTGAAATTCCCTTCAACAACCTCCAAAATACCATTTTACAAAAACATTCGAATCTTTGTTTACAGAATGGCACCCAGCGCAATTTTTCTCGCTCTTTTAGGCCGCCACTCTTACACACGCGAAACGCCATTACGAGGTATAAAAGTACGCCGACGAGAAAGCGAAAAAATCAAGCGTCTTTCTTCTCCCTTTCCACGCTCTCTTCGTCTCATTCGAGAAGATGAATCCGCTTTACCTATTGTTTCGTGTAACGAAATTTTCGAGCATTAGACGCGACTATATACGTTCCTTATCTCTTCCTGTGTCACCGAACGAATTGTATCAGCGGGGATACACATCAAATGTCAAATTCCATTACCCGCGTTCTCTCAATCGAATATACAAATTCTGGAAAATTTTCTACCGCGTAGAGTCGCCCACGAATGCCTAGCGCACGCTATCCAATAACTTTCCCAAGGCTCGTATTTCTTTTCGCAGCCGTCGCTAAATTTATACGGAGGTCAAGATGAGAAAATCCGATTTCCAAATAGATTTTTCGGTCTTCTTAAATTTATTCTCAACGTCGTATAATTTATACGAATTTCGTAAAATTACGTATTATTATTACTTTTTTTTTGTTTATATGTTTTTTTTCACTATCTCCGCACGCCTCGGTTGTGATAAATGGCGAATACATATATCGGTGATTTATACGCGTATCGCCGCCGCATATTATGACGCACAAACGGCGTTCAAATTTTGAAAAAATGCTCGAAATGAAAAATTACACGCATAATGAATTAGCACGCTGTCGAAATTATTTCAAGATTAATGTCTCGTTCGTGTCGCTGAAATTAAATGGGAGAAAAATTTCAAGAGAACCACTAATCTTAAGCCCAAAAATTTTATGGCTAGAGCAAGAAATTATAGTAGTGCGAAAAAAAATTGAAAATTTTTTGTCAATTTTGTAAAAAAAAAAAAAGAAACAATTTTTAATTCTACTCATAGCAATAGTAATTTACTAATATAACACACTTTCTAAGTCGTGAAGCCTTGAACTAAATACTATTTTAATAAATGAATATAGAACGATTAGTATCATCTTAATTTCAATTTTAGGTAATTATTTTAGGAGAATTTTGGGTTTTTTTCATCCTTTTTTTTTTTTTTTTTTTTTTTGTTTTTGTGCCGTGTGCTGCCGCTAAGGCCAGAGGCACGTTTGCGAGTTGACTTCTTCTTTCATTTCAATTTTGAACGTTTGCATACGATTTTGGAATTTATCATAATTTTTTATCAATTTCGCCATTCAATTTTCAAATTTTATTTTTTATTTTTGAGCTTTTTTTTTAATTTTATTTATTTATTTGGCGTTTGTAACTGCATTGGCTATCATTATAAAAGATTTATTTGTCGTCGTCGTTGTTGTTGTTGTTTATTATTATAATAATTACAATTATTATTATTATTAAATTTTTATTGCAAGCCATTATGACCTTCAAAATTTGTTCAGTAGTAGTACAAGAACAACTCACAAATTTTCAAAAATGAACATTAAACATTGCACGATCTGAATGATTATATTCAGTTACTCACTAACATATTTTTGTTTAAAAAACAAAAAAAAAAATTCATATTCCATAAATCAATAATAAATTAATCAATATTCATAACTACAATTAATTTATTCAAAAAACAAAAAAATAACAAAACAAATAAAAACCGAGCAAAAACTCGAAAAGAAGGCTAATGGTAATAGCAAAATACGAATTTGTTATCGTAGAATAAAAACAAATAATCAAACTCATTTCTAGCTCAATCATAAAAAAGCCATAGTGTTGTCAACATGAAATAAAAATATAATGAAATATTTTTTTCATTTTGAATTTTTTCACATTTCTTGGATTTTTCTTATCAAATTTGAACTTTTATTAAATTTTTGTACTTTTTTTGTTTATTTTCTTAATTATTATTTTTTTATTTGTTTTCTTACTTTGGAGCTTTTCTCACATTTTCTCAATTTTTACTTTAATTTTATTTCTGTTTTTAGACATTGTTTAATATTCACTTTTAACAAACTATCAATTTCATTTTTTTTTTTTTTATGAAAATAAAAAATAAACAAATAAATTTTCTACATTATATTCGTATAAAACTCTTTTGTCACTAAAACTGGACTGAAACAACTACAGTAAACACCCATATTTTAATACGTACCTGGCCTTACTTGCAGTAAATGAAGTTAACAAAAAAAATTTCAATATTTTGTGGTTTAATGAATTCATAAAAAAAAAATGAATTACAATTTTGCCGCGAATTCCAAGTCTGTAATTCTAATGAGAAGCTCGTAGCGGAATTGAGACTGGAAGGCAATTTAAGGCTTGGTTATAATGGTAATAGAAAACACAACTCAAAAGTAAGTTAAAAGTTGAAATAAGTTGAACTTTTCATTTACAAACGGCAATTTTTTCTATTGCCATTATGAACAACTTGCATAGACATTAGAGCTTAGACCATTCAGTATTAACATAGATCGCGCTAACTGATAACAAGCTGGTCCCAACATATGGGTGATTCTATAAGCGATTCAGTTCCAAACAAACACAATTTATCAATAATTTTATTAGCTATATGAGGTGAATACGTGATTATTACTTTTTAAGTAATTCTTTTCGTAATTCTTTTAACAAATTACTCTTTTATGTGTAAAAAAATAATTTTTCCTATGACTCAGTGATTTCTATTACGTTCACATTGTTTCCTTCTACGTAATAAAAATTCAATCCATTTTGAAGGAATTGATGGAAAGTTGCTTATTATTTAATACGATCTTCTTTACAATAATTTGAAAAGGTTATTTATTCCACGGTTAGATTGCTTTCGAGAATTTTACATCACTTCCATATTTCATTTTTATGGTTTATAGTTTACAGCATAATGGAAGTAGATATAAAGCTTAAAAGCCATAAATACTTACTTAAACCTTGAAATCGTCGAATCTCGATTACCACAAGCAATGCAGGTTTCAAAAGTCATTTTCAGTGATTCATTTTAACACTTTTCAACAGTAATAAAATAAAAACCCCGAAAAACCCGGGAAAAAAATCTTGATAATCACTGATAGTTCAATTTGTTTGGAACTGAATCGCTTATAGAATCACCCATATGTTGGGGCCACTGATAACGCGATTTTCCATTAGTTAGCGCGGTCTATATTAATTCTAAATGGTCTAAGCACTAGAGTTTCAACATTTCTATCACTTTTCAGCTGTTTTTCTATTACCATTATAACCGAGCCTTTAGTCCCTTTACAAAACTTCCACGCGACCCAATAAAAAAAAATGCAAATTTCTTTTTGATTGAGATGAAAATATTTATCTACCCATAAAAAAAGATAGCTATTTCATTATGAAAGAAAAAAAAGTGTTTAATAAAATTCTAAAATACTAGAAAATAAAAAATTTCAAAACATTAATTCAGGTATTCTGTTATTTTCAATTGGTTACTGATAATAAGATTAACTTTCAAATGAATAATGTAAGAATTCTATTTCTTTCAGTTAAAGTTTATGGTAAATTTATAGAAATTCAAAAAACTAAAATAAAAGGTTATAAATACGAAAATCACATCAAAAATTATTTTATCTATGTAAATATAATGTTATCAAAAGTATACATGATTACTTTTGTAGAATCTTGATTAACAGAGGCACACTAGCGCGTTACTATACCGGGCTCCATCCGAATATCTAAAAGGTAATAATTCAAGTAACTGGTTCACTTTCTGATTGGTCACATATCACACGTGTAACATGTAATCATTAAGTCATAAAATCCTAAAGCGGTAAATTATATTATGACTTAATCGTAATTAATCAAAACATGAATCAGCTGATGGTCCAAATAATAAACGAATTTCAGTCGTTCAGTTCATCATCGATGAAAACTGAACGATATTATTTAAGAAGGTAAAAATGAAATATCCTAGATTTCATACCATTCTAGCCTTATGATTGGTCGTTACACGAGTGACGTTTGACCAGTAAGAAGGCGAAGCAGTTACTTGTATTATTCCATACAGTAAAATGCATCAATCTTTTCCAATTTTATGGTTTAAATAAGAAAAAAATGAAAATTCCTATGTGAAGTTTTACGAGATAATTTCAATCAATTTTATGTTCACCAACATTGTAAAATAAAATGAAATAAAATCAATTTCAAATTACTTCAGATTTGACGATACAATCAAAAAGTATAAACTGGTAAATACCAATGAAGAAAAAAAATCCCTCATCTTGTCATGTAATCTGAAACCAACTGGTTCACTAAAGGAATATTCAGGTAGCATAACGACATAATTTATAGGGAGGAACTTTACATCACTATTTACGCTTCTCCTCTACCCTCAGAAAAGTAGAATAAAATTTATTAAAAAAAAAAATCCAATAATATTCGAATCCAAAACCCATTCGCAACTTGTTAACCACCGAGAAGTTCGCGTTAGAAATCAACTCGTAAAATCTGTCGACTTTATTTTCGCTTATTTGCCGGTAGAGTTAATACGGACGACTTTGGGCCTGTATCTATTTGGCCGATTTACGCGAATAAATCACCCGAACTCGAGCTCCGTAATACTATCGTTGGCTAGTTTTTATCGAACAAACGCAGACAGGCGAAGCAATATTTTTTTCTTGCCGCGCTCGTAATTTATCTTTTCTTACATTTGTTACTTCTAGCCGTTTGTTGGTACGGCTCAAAAGTGACGAAGGAGCAGCAGGGCACGACAAAGGGGAAAAAATGATTATGACCGAGTCGTTTTCAATTACCGACAGATTCTTAAATCGCATTACCGCGCGGCTTTCGAAAAGCGAAATCCGCCGACCAAAGTTTGCGAAAAAGAAGAAGAAAAAAAAACTCCAGATAGAGTGGTGGTTTATTACATTATACTTCTGCGAAATGGACGAGCGAGTTCTTTCGGTCGCATTAAACGACCTATATTAATCGTCTTCGCTGTCTCGGCGACTAACTTCTTCTTAATCGGCTTAGCTAGCTTGCTTTCTATCTTCTCTCGCGCATTCGCCGTTACGTAATCTCACTCATTAAAGTCCTGTCAATTGGTGTTTGGCGTGATATCGTAATCCGCCGACGGCTATGTTTTATTTTGGCACGCCAAAATACGAGTATACCGAGCAACGCGCTCGATAGTCGTTAAGGCGGCGTACCGAAAAAATTCTTCGAATGGGATAAAAATTCTCACGTTTACATTAACAATCTATAGTGTACTCCGTATAAGACAAAGATTCGATAAATAAATGCGTATACATCGAGGTAAACAGCAAATGGGAAAAACTTGCCTATGCTATGTTTATGTTCAGCTTACAGAAGGTCGTGCTGAAATTTCATCATCGGGGGCTAAGTAAATATTACGTGATGCTTTTTCATCGCCTAAGGCTTTTTGTAAGGCTAACATTGCGTATCATGGTTTTACCGATCGCGAGCTCTTCGTAAGACGTTCAAGTGTTCCGAGATAATTATTTTTCTGCTTATAACCCAGACAATATGCAAGAGAACCTCGACAGTAAAGGTGATCGTCTCGAACAACACAGCGAATGTTTCCATCAATGGCTATTCTATAATAACCTCACTAACAATGAAATCATCGATTTGGAGCGAAAAAAGTTTGATGAAATTTACATCACCTGGGAACCTCACCACAAAATTTCAGCGGCCAAAGTTAATATGGAGAGGAGCTAAGGAGTTAAAAATTCTAAAAACTAAAATCGTGAAATAATTCAGTAGACACCAAATTCAACATTTGAAATTAAATTGGACTCGATTATTGTGACGATACATCACTCGTCTAAACGACTCTTAATCAATTTTGGAATGGAAACGTCGCACGTGAACTTCGACAGCGGAGGAAGAGGATAATTTTCGGAAAAATACTGTAACTCCGGTTAATACCCACTTCGACAGTTGAAATTTCCTAGACACTTAATTGAGACAATATTGAATCCATCTAACTCATTTTCGAAAATTTTTGAAATTCATGCTACACGCGTGTACTTTGAAGGGAGTTAATTTTGAATAAAATGCTATAGGCAACTTGGTATAAATTCCAAAATCCTTCGAGAAGGAATACGCAGACGAATGAAATATAGTCTTTACAAAGCATCAAGATAGTTTTACCAGCCAAAGTAGAAATCCAACAGAGGTATAGTATTTTTCAAAAAATTAGCTCTGCTGTATTTCTACAATAAAACAATAAAAACGTAAGAAGCCATGCCGCATTACTAGAGCTGAGTTTTTAACTGAGGTTTGTTCTGGTTTGGTAATAACGTTACTAAACCCTTCATGACTACAGGCCACACTCAATACCAAATCTGAAAACCCCTACCCCATCCCTTCCAAAACCACTTAGGAAGTTGAATTTAGAACAAACGTATCATTTCTTGTCATGAAATAATCATATGAACACATATTTCTCAAACTGTAACTATTTGAGGCTCTTCAAATTATCTTCAAATCCTAATGATTCGCCATTTTGGATCTATTTTGACCCAAATTGAAGAGGTCATATTCTGGTCATTAACTAATCCCACACACGAAGTTTGATCTTTCGAGGATGATTTTGTGACGAGATACGGATGATTCATGAGATTTTCTGCGGTAATTTCCCCTCCGAAAGCCATTTTTCGCTCTAACTCTCCTCCAAGTACACTTGAGAAGCTCAAATCAGAATATGTTAGTCACTTGAGCTCATTTCGTCATATGACACCGCAATAAAAAAATTGTTGATTTCTTGTGTACCCCCACAACATTTTAAGTTTGATTCCTCCTTCTCCCCTCCAACATCATGTATGGAAATGAATTAGAGATATAAATTACTTCTTATTCCCAATAATCATATGAATTCATATTGATTACATTTTTACTAACTTAGGGCTCTTCGGAAGATTCATGAAATTTCCTGCAGCACTTTCCTCTCCAAAAAACGTTTTTCGCTCTAACTCCCCTCCAACATCACTGAGGAAGCTAAAATCAAAATAGGTTTGTCACTTGGGCTCATTTCATCATATGACACAGCAGTAAAAAATTTTCGAGCCCTCCTGTACCCCCACCACTATTTTAGGTTGGTAACCCCGCCTTCCCCCTCCAACATCATGTATGGAGTGAATTCGGGATATAGTATACAACTTATCCCCAATAACCATATGAATTCATATTAATTACATTTTTACTAACTTGAGGCTCCTCAAGCTCTACTCAAAATTTTGATAATCCGCCATTTTGAATTCATTTTGATCCAAATTCAAGAGGTCATATTCTGGTCACCAACTAACCTCACACACAAAATTTGACCTCTTTAACTTGATTTGGTGGGGAGATATGGAAGATTCAAGAAATTTCATGACTCAAAACTTCCTCAAAAAGCCGTTTTTTGATCTAACTCCTCTCAATATGCACTCAAGAAGCTGAAATTTGGATATGTTAGTATCCGTGACTCACTCTTTCATATGAAATCAAAAACGAAAAATTTGAGCTATTTGCCTCTTCTCCAGCCCCCCTCAAAATTTGAGTGATCCGCCATTTTGGAATTTATGTAAAAAACAAAAAAAAATCTTTGCGAATTTTCAAGAAGAGTTCCTCACTGAATTTTGAGCGAATTTCATCCACACCCGCCTGCGCAAGGCGTGTTACACAAAAAACGAAATTTCCTCAAAAACAGGTTTTGCTTTAACTCTCCTCAAAATGCACTTAGGTAGCTGAAATTTAGGTATGTTGGTGTCCGTGACTCACTTTTTCATACGAGATCAAAAACGAAGAATTTGAACCATTTGCCCTTTCTCCAGCTTCCTTCAAAATTTGAGTGATCCGCCATTTTGAGATTTATCGAAAAAAACAAAAAAGGCTGTTCTGCGCATTTTCAAGAAGAGTCTCTCGCCAAATTTTGAGCGAATTTTATGAATACTCGCCTGCGCTAGGCGTGGAGAAAAATATATATAGTGATCTATGGTCAAAGTGGCATCAGTTTGCACATTCCTCAGAAGTGCATCTAATGTCACATTAACGACACCACAATGGCAAACGGAATGTATAATATCATAGGTTTTCTTGGAAACAAATTTTAAAAAATGATGCCGCTTTACCTGTAAACATCAAAAAAATGAGGCTACTACGACCGTAGACCGAAAAAAATTTTTTTGTATAAAAAATAGAATATTAGTGGTAAAGTGGCATCACCCAAATAACCATACCAGTGACGTCATGACACATAGCTGAATCGATGAGCAATGTGATGGTAAAGTGGCATCAAAAAAAAGATGCCACTTTGTAAAAAAGATGCCACTTTACCTGTAGACAACGAAAAATGATGCCACTTTATCCTTAGATAAATCTATATATATATATATACCAAAAAGTTGGACATTTGCCAGATGATTATAAATGGTCTAAAACGCAAAGATTTGAAGACCCCACCCACCATCAACCTTCCCTTCCCAAATCAGGTAGGCTGTAATAGCTGTCACTTTTTAGTTAAAAACTCAGCTAAAAAATGATAATGGCCTTTTCCACGTATAACCACAAGGGAAACATTTCATAATTGAGCTGCAATGACATTAATACCGATAGTTTTCGAAATAAAGCTAAAAAACGAACTTTGAGTGCTTTTAATCATCTTGTGAGGACTAACACAGGATAAACTGGCGAAGACTTCTGACGTGTTTTTCCAGAAAACATGATGAAAAATTCCAAGAAGATTACGTCAAGATTTCGTCTTCCACTACACTTCCGTGTCCGTAAAAATTTCATAATCTCCTCGTACGCGTTTGACAATTCAGCCATAGATGGCTATAGGCAATAACAGCCGTAAATAAGCTTTCGAATTCGTAGCTACTTGCCAGCAACTTGGAATTAATTGGATTCCCGAATGACAATACCGTTGATGAGGGTTTAGAGTAATTTAGTCCCCTGCTCGACCATTTGTACTGACCACCGTTACGATTTTAATTACTCCTCCGCCAATTAATTTCACCAACAGTCGATTAATTTGTTATCGCGATGCGGTAAAAATAGCGAACACGCTTTGTTCGTCGTACGCCAAATTCATACGTGTGACTACACCTATTCGGTGACACAACGACTCCGGCAATCAAGTCATCTGAATATTTAATTCGCTTTCGTTATTCGCTCTAAATTTCCATTCACTACGCGTCAGCGAACCGATACAAACGGATGATTAGTTCTACGTGAAAGATTAAAAACCAATTCGTTCGAATGTGATATTCTTCTCATCCCTGATATATTTTTTTATTTGGCCAAGGTCAACTATATTCGATAATCTCGCCACAATACGCGCGTACATACAACCGCATGCAATATATCTACATAGCGAAATAGGTGGAATATTCAAAAAGCCATTTTCCGCCCTAAAATAACCAAACCATTGCTCCATTCGACGCGTCGTATTCGCTACAACCTTGGCAAAAACTATAATCGAGCAGTGGAGCTTGTCGATATAATACGAAACCATAATCGTTTGCTATATGGCGAGTAAATACCACCAGACGCGTATCTGCTCGTAGTATCGTTTACTATCGCGAGAAAGAAACAACGATAAATATAAATTCGAAATATCGGTACCCGCAGTACTCGTACTCGCGTATGGTGTTGTATACAGCTCGTTTCGTCAATTTGGATAACGCTTCGACGTTTCTCGTCGATATGAGGGTCATTAACGAGATTGCGGATTTTCGCTACAGGGCTTAACTGCATACGTGTAATACTTCGATTAAAATTTTAAACCGTTAATTTATTCAGATCGCTAAATTGAAGGGGGCGGAGGTGGATTCGAAACCTTTCTGTGGCAGTTAAACATTCATATCTATACCACACTGCGTCAAAGAATAAACAACCAACATTTATCAATAACAGTACAGAAATAATAATTTTTGTACGAATTCAGTAATTCCTTTGCTTATTTTCATTTTTCATGTTTTCATGAATGAATTTTTTTCTTCCTTCTTTTTTTCTTTGATAGATAATTTTTTATGAGTCAACAATTTTACAACAACAATTAATATTATTATTATTATTATTATTGTTATTTTATGTATTTATTTATTTATTTATTTATTTATTCATTTATTTACCATGGACAAATCTCATAAAATACTATTTTCAAGAGTTCATTTATTTTTCAGCTTACTTCATCATCGATGCTTACGTCTTAATTACTTAGTTACTTGTAATGTTGCCTTATTTTTATCAGTTGGCACGATATGTGCTTTAATTAATTTTTTTTTTCATGAAACAGTTTTATTCCTTCTCTTACTTGTTTATACTCATCCCCATTTAGGTGTCACGTATTTCTACAAATGGCAGAAGCACCGAAGAGTCGCCCACACATTAAGGAAGGGAGGAGCATGAACTATTCGAGCAATAGGTTATTCCATTACATCCGAACCGATGAGAACTTACTCCCTTTGCAGCCCCCCCCCCCACTATTTACACTCTTGTGAAATTTAATTTTCAAATTTTCTTCATTGCTCAACAGTTTTTTCACTATACTTTTCGTCCTTAAATTTTCTTCATTTTGAACTACTTTCAATTTTTAGCTTTTTCCCTTATTTTCAGACATTTCTTTCAAATGTACATATTCAAAATATCTAGCTCTTCTGGGAATATCTAATGACGATATAGCTTGTTCTCTTTGCCACTACTGATAGATTAGTACCAGGAGGGTAAAATTTGAATATAACTTGTTTCTCGAGTCAAAAAGCGTGATAATTAAGGCCAAACAGAGATTCTAGTAAATTATCAAATTTCAAGTCGTTTCTGAGAAAACATAAAATATTGTACAATACACAAGAAGAGAAATTACACTTTATAAATGAAATGCTCAATTAAAGGGAAATGAGTTTTTGTTTGGAGCTCGTTCAAATTTGCAGATAATGTTAACCTCTTCATATCCAGTTCATACCTAGAACTGGGTCTGGATAGTCCTACTTATCGTTACCAAAACTATCTAAGAAGTTGGATTCAAGATATAAGGTGATTCTTGCCCACATGAATCACACGAGAACGTACTTACGCATTATTAGCCATTTGGGTATCCTTAAGCTTTTCTCTAACCCTCCTTCAAAAACACTTAGGAACAGCTAGGGTGCCCAACAATTTTGCAAATTGGAAATGCATCACATTTTTATCGTTTTTTTCATCGCTTTTATAACCACTAGGTGGGCTCCCCCCTGGCCCCTTCGCGGCCCAACCGCCGCGGCATTTCTCGCTTTGCTAGGATTACCTTTTCGCTCCTTCGGGACTCGTAATAAAAATTGATCTAAGGAAAAAGTTAATTTATCAGACAAGTATTGCTACATTCTAAACTGCACAACCCAATTTACTCCTACTTGTTACCCCCACTAAGAGTTCTTCCTTTCAGGATGGGCTCGCCCCTTTATACCTTTTATATCTGCTATTCAAAACAATTTTATTATTACTTTACCCTAGCACATGTAGAAGGCTTCTATTAAATGTCGAGCTAAATGGTAACACTGGCTGGGTATTCGACGACGAACCGATTAACTGAAATTGGATTATTAAAAAGAGTTACAACGCGTTCGGTTCTTAAGAAATGTTTCATTTGTATAATTTTTGTTATAATATAAAATAAAGGCGTTAAGCGTCCGCGATTGTTTTATTTTTCCTTTTTTTCCTTTGTATACCTGGTATCCTTTATATACCTTTTATACCTGCTATTCAAAACAAAGATGCGCGCGCATCTCAAAACCGATTTCATTTTGATTTTAATATATAGAGAGATTATTAGGCGTTGTAAGGTAAAACCTCTTGTTACCATCAGAATAGCCAAAAAGAGTAATAACATAAAAATATGTTAATTTCAAAGTTGGAAAAAGCATGATGTTTCCTTTTGAAGAGAGATGTAAAAAGAAATCAATACTCTTGACTTAAATTTTCATTACCTATTACATACCTTGGGGATGCTGAAATTTGAATTTATTTGTCACATGGGCTCACTACTTGCCATATGAAATCATGATCAAGAACTTTTAGCTTTTCCTTTATCACGACTATGTTTTAAGAATAATGAACACTCCTTCACCCCTACAAAACAATTTATATAGCGAAATAGGTGGAATCAAAGACCTATTTTTCGCGCTGAAATAAAACGCACTTTTGGTGTTCAGTCATCGAAATATGCTTCTTAGAGAAAGAGAAGAGAGAGAGAGAGAAACAGAGAGAAGGGAAGCCCTAAAAAGTTGGAATTTTCCAGAACCGAAATTTTTGGAATTTTTTTAAGATCTAGAACTCATTTGTCTCCAATGTTAAGGGATTAAGTAATGATTTAGAGACTGAAATGTTTTGAGCGTACTATGGCGATTATTCTATGACCCTCAAGTTTGATTAATTTGTTTATTTTTTATCTCTTATTTGTTTAGTAACCAACATCAATTTAAAAAAAAAATGTGTTTACCATATTTTATTTTCATTAATTAATTTTTTATTTTATTCTAAATTTAATGAATTCATTTTTCATGCATGAAATATTTATTCACCATACACTCCCCTCACCCACCCCCGAAAAAAAATCAGAAAAACTTTTCAATATAAATAAGTAGATTGCTATCCAAGATTATAGAGACATTTTTGTGATTGGCCTTGTGTCACTCGTGAATGACCAATCATACGCCACTAAATCGTATAAACAAATACAGTTTATTTACTCTAGCCAAATCAATGACGTACAAGCGTACAACCAATCAAGACGTATTTTTTCGACAACCATTTCTCGCCTCCCCCAGTCAAGCGCTCTTCACCGACACCGGTGCCTACACAAACCACACCAGTATATCCGAAACCGAGACGTAGTTTAAATTTAATCAAATATAACACGATACGTGGAAAATTCGGTCGACGCGCGAAATTTCAAATACCAACGAGCCACCGTCACGGATCCGGAAGCCGCCCTATAGGTGGGAGGGAGGTCGCGCAAAACGTACAAAATTAACCTAATAAAGTCGGCCGACATCAAAGTTCGATCCGAATTGGTTCGTTTACCTAATGGCTCTCTCGGTTCGAAATACAGTTACATCGAAGCCCGAACGCAACTTTATTAAGCCCATTGAAAGCTATGAGCAATGAATTAAAATTATTGACCAAATAATCACCCCTTACAACGGCGTGTTAAAGTTACGCTAATACCATTAAATCCTCTATCTACACATTTCGCGGCCCGACGTGCCCGCTATGCCAAATAAGCCGTTCAAAACAAAGCATTAAGCGTTTCCCAGGCGTTTCGTTTTTCTTATATACGCCGCGTCGTCGTCGCCGCCGCCTTCACCGCGCGTACTTAATCTCGCGCGCCGCGGCGTCGTCGAATGCCGATGAAATAGTATTGGAATTATGGACGCCGCCGGGTATACCTTTTCCTTCCAGCGACTCTCTTTTATACGCCCTTCGCCTTCTGCTCCGAATGGACCGAGTATAATTCAAGCGAAAATATCCTACGCCGATAAACCATAAATTTCGATCTGGAAATCTTGCTTCTTCCTAGTACCTACCTATAGGGCGTATTGGAAACCTTCGCATTATTTATCTTAGTTCGAGGCGATATTATATTAGAATTAATCGCAGAAAAGGCGGGCTTCACAGGCGAGTAACGTAACTTCAACAAAAAAAAAATTGTAAGCAGCTAAGCCCCATGCGGCATTACTAGAGTCAAATTTTAGTTTGTGAAGAACCAGATTTCTATTTCAAGATGTTAATCATTTCATCCCTATTTTCGATACTTCTAAAAAGCATCTGAGAAACTGATTAATGTACATGTATTAGTTCTTGGTCTCGGCTATTCTCAAGCATTCCTTAAACTTTGAAGCATTCATCATTTTGGATCCACTTTGAACCAAACCTACAAGGTCATATTTAAGTCTTTAACCAACTTTACACACAAAATATAAGCTTTCTAGACGTATTCGGTGAGGAGACACTAACGATTTGAGAAATTTCTGACTCAAAATTTCACCAAAAATCTATTTTCTATCTTGACTCCTCTCAAAGTATTATTTTATGCACCACTATTAACTTTCAACATTTAATCCAGAATAATATTTTCCACATAACAAAACACACACACCCACATACCAAAAACACAAAGTGTAGGAAAAAATGTTTAAAAAACTCAATTATTTTGTTGGTGTATTTCAAGTTATTTGAAGCGCTAGTTCATTTGATAGAATGATCATTTAAATGATTATCACGTTCAAAAATATTTTAAACAATGAAATAACAAAATTAATAAATTTTTTGAATCATTACGACTGGAGTACAGTCAGAAAATGAATAGGTGAACAATGAACATCGCTAAACGCCTTTTTCACTTTTAAACTGTCACTATAGATCGTAATATTCATTTAACCCTAGAATGCTTCCCTTGGGTGCAACTGCACCGCAGCAGTCACAGTAGCAAAGCGGTGCTGCGCTGATGGTGACACTGATTTTCTAACATCGGTTACCTATTTAGTAACTCTACTATCATTTTTTCATTTTTTTATGGGTTAATTAAGAACCGAAAACGAATTTACCAATTTAGGCTTTTTTTTTTTTAATAATCAAAACATCATGAAATTAAAATTTTTATTTTGTATACTTTTTTTTCATTGATGTTCGCAACATGAACGGATTTAATTTCCATCATACTCAACTTCAGCCAAAACATTTGAAAACATTATAATTATATTGAAGTGAAAAACTATTCCTCAGATGAGAACTCATTTTATGTTTTTTCTAACAAAACTTTGAACATTGAAATACTAAAGTATTCATGAATGCTTGCATTATTGTAATTCAAAGAATTTAAAACATTATATGGGAATGTAGGAATGGACATATATCTTGTGTTAAGGGAGGTGTGCTCTAGCTTCTAATGTATTTAACAATTTTTAAATATGTATAGTATTTGATGGGCTTTTTCAAAAGTTATTCTTCATGAAAATTGAAAAAAAAAACAGATTTTTTCCAAACATTTTTGCACTAATTTGAAATATTCCCCCCTTTCACCCCCCCTACATGTACAATTTTTTAACGAATAATATCACGTGATATGTTCTACATGCTGACGCGACTTCCATATTCGAGATATTTATTTTCAATTTTTTTTCTCAAACAGTATATCTCAGCCCCTTCAATAGTTTGAATAGGCAAACATCATTATTATGATTCATTGCAGTGGACTACTCACCACACAAAAAGAACAAGATGTTTCGCAAAAAATTCTGTTTTGAAAAGTTCTTAATAAGCTATCATAATAAACTAGGGTGCATTTGCACCCCAGGGAAGCAGTTAGCTAATATTTTTTTGAGGGAGCATTCTAGGGTTAAATTGAATATATATATATATATTTTATTTTTTTTTCAGTTTAACCTGGTGTGAACTTCCGCTAGGGCCAGAGGCACGGATAAAGTAGGCTATGAGATTCTGTCAAATAGGTTTTTTAACCATTAGAAAATGCGTAAAATTTTCCACAAGACACTACTTTCGTATGTGGTCGGAAAGATTTTTTAGCGATTTGGGTTAAATGTTGATAGTTAATAGTCGTAGGCATAAAATAACAGGGTACGTTGCGCACGTATGCGCGCGCAGCGGTGACGCAGTGCAATAGAGTACGTTACGCACGTATGCGCGCGCAGGGGTAACACAATGCAATAGTGTATGTTGCGCACTTATGCGCACGCAGAGATGAACCAATGCAATACCCGTTAGACTGCCGCAGACTATAGCGTGCATTTTTACTATGTAGAACGAAGATTTTTGATGTGTTTCAACAATAATGCACCACTCCTAGAATTCTGAAGTTTTTATGGTAGGTTGGGAAATGAAATATACATTTTGTGGGGAAATTTCATCATTATACCTCAAAAGCTTCTTACATAAATGGTCGTTTGAAAATTGCAAAAGCATATAAATATTTGAGCAATCATTCGAAAACATTGAAAAAATATCTATTGATGCTTTTTATTGTGAAGAATACGGCATTGAAATATTGGAAAATTTTCAACATTCATAGATGGCGAGAAACAATCTAAAATTAAGTATACCTAGCTGAGTCCAATAAAAATCTGATGAAAATTTTTTCTCCATATGGTCCACGTTTTGACTTACAAATCGTTTGGAGAGTTCTCGGGCCCCACTTTGTTCTACTTATACAGCCTTGCCTTTTATGTAGACATTTTTCGACTAAACTTTGAGAGATTTTCAGGTATACTCAAAGTAGTCTGTGATAGTTTACTTTTTCATTGACAACTCAGCTGAAAACGAACGGAAGCATCGCTTGATTTTTTTCATTTTTGCAACTTCAAAGAGTACTCATTTAAATAAAAATAACGATAATAAGAATAATAATAATAAAAAAATAAATGAATGAATAAAAAAACAGTGAAACATCATAATAAAAGTAAAACAAAACGCTATTTCATTTTGTCTTTTTAAATAGGTTTATTAAATTTTTTTTCAACTTCTTTCATCTCCTCATAAGCTTCACAAAACCCATGAAAAAAAAAGGAAAAACGAAAACTTTATTCCATTTCCATTCGCCCCTTCTATCTCGAGTACACCACACATTCACACAGCCAGTTCGCTAAGTCAAAAATTCAAACCACCCATAATCGTTAAATCCGCGCTCGGTCACGCGTTTTAACTTACGATAAAAATTTTACCGCTCTCGGTTTCGCGGCGACGCGGAACGAAAAAAATACGATCATAAAAATACAATTTAATTTTCGTTCATTTTCGCGTTTCAACTTTTTTAAAAACATTACCATCACCACCGCGACGCAAAAGTTTCGCCAACATGCAAAGTATTTTTTTATGTTCCAGCATTACAGGCGAGAGTGCGGGGTACGCCAAAGCGTCGCTCACGTACGCCGCGCAAAAAGATTAAACTTCGAGAATCCGCGCCCGACGCTGAGCTGAAATAAAAAAAAAAACCACAGAAGCACAAGTGCAGAAAAAAAAACTTCAGCAGTAGAGATATTGAAAAAAAAATCCGCCAAAAAAGAAAGCAGAAAATCTGGACATGTACGTAGAAAATCGTCGAAATATGTTAATACTACGCATCCATATAGCTGTAGCCCTGTTTCGATTTAATTTGAAGGATAAAACTGTCTTCTCTCACCACATGGTCGTGCCACAATCACCGTATTAAAAAGTTTCGATGTCATTTAAAATAACGTACAAGTCACTTCCCCAAGCCTCGACGAAAGAACAATCAAACTTCGTTCAGTGACGAAAAAAAAGGAAACCTCATGTCCGACCGAGAAGACGACGATTTCAGAAACTACGAATACACAGAGCTAGGCTGGTCGGTGATATATATTCGTTAAGAAGACACGGCAGTTTTCCAAATGTCAGCGGGAAAACTAGCAATGTTGTGGTGGTCGGTGGGTTCGCTGCCATCCAGTGATAAAGGTCGAAAACCCAACTTTATATCATCGTCGTCGCCTTCAACAATCCAAAGTCTGAATAAATCACATTCGATGATACCACCGTAGTCTGAAAATAGCAAAAATTCTCACTCCCAACAATATATTTCTTTCAAGAAGAAGGAACGAAAAAAAAACATTTATTATTAAATATGACGATTCTCCTTCCATTTCTCAACCCTTGCCCTTCGTTATGAAAGTTCTAACGCTAATCTTATCGACCCCAATCGAGAACATGCTAATGTCCGGAACAAACTTTCGAAAGGTTAATGAGAAAGTCATTAAAGAGTATAATCTAATTTTTACCCCTTTACGGAACGATTCGAAGCACCGGAAAGGGAGCAGGACGAACTGAAATTCGCGCGAAAAGTTTCGAATTCATCGAATTTCGAATTCCATCGACGTTCCATGGTTTCGCGTAGCTATCAAAATCGAAGCTCCTAGATTAGCCTTCGGCAATAAGAGTTAAGTTCATGATTCTTTTTTCTCTGTTTTTCGATAACGCATCCATGTCGTGAAATGCGTGCAAAAAGAGACAATTTCAAATGGATTATTAAAATTATACCAAATTACGATCAGCGACCTATACAGAGTGGTATGAAAGTAGATGACTTGAATAAGAAGTGGGAATAATAAACGAAACACGGCATATCAGGGTTACGATGATTGCATATAAAGGTGGGTTCAATTTCCGTTATTATTTTTAAAATATAGCCCACTAACGTAAGTTGAAGCAAACACCTGTCAAAATAATGTCAAAGTGATAAAAAATTAGAAAATTTCAAAAAAAAAAAATTTGGATAGTTTGAATTTTTTTCATTTGGAAGGTCATAGTTTATCATCTTAGAAAAGAAAAAAATTTTAGCTGGTAATTATTTGAACGTTTAAGGAGGTTCCAAGTTTTTTTTGAACATTTATGAAAAAGCACACAATAAAAAATTACATAAATGGTTAATTTATAGATCATGTGTTTAGGATCAGCTAAATTGAAAATTTTTAAGACTTGGGAGACAATACGCTGCGCTGCATCAAAATGGGACTCATATAGATATTTTAGCACAAAATAATTCATATTTTGAGAGAAGTAAAAATGGGAAATATGTTGTCTGCAGAGTCCTAAAACCTCAAAATCAATCTCATATCAAGTACATGACTGATAAATTACTCATTTATTCATTATTGAAAATATGGTAATTAATGTACCAAAAAAAAAAAATATATATATATATATATAAATAGGTATAGTATAGTAAATTCAGGCCCGATCTTGGAAATGCTACTATCCTTCCGAGACCCGATTCAACGTTGCGAGACCCCTTTCGGGTCTCGCAACGTTTTGTGCGTATATTTAAGCTTATATAGCTTTCACTTTTATACAAACGTTGGGAAGCCCTGGATATGGTGATATCTTGCGTAGACCCACAGCAGTAAATCTTAAGTGCATCTTATAAGAACCATTGCATATCATTTGTATTCGTGAATTTTGAAGTTTTCTTACCTCTCTAACGGTTCCTAATATGCTATGTTCAAGTGGTTTCCAAAAAGCTCATGCGAGCATCTCTAGCTCTTTAAATAAGGCTGGGTCTCGGAACGTCTGTTTGATATCTACGGTCCAGGGCCTGACAAGGATAGTAGCATATATATATATATATATATATATATTCCCCACGTATCTTTGTCGTCACCTTTCATAAACAGTACCTTTTCGTCACCATGCTTAATAAGCTTGCTGGAGGTGTATACATCTCATATTTATTTCCAGCATGTTTATCATAGTGGTTGCCGCTTTTACGCCATTCAATTTGAATGTATTTAGTTTATATAAAAAAATATAGAGAGAAGGCATCATTTGTTTCCAATTATGCAACCGACTTCTTCGTCACCCCTGTGTATATGGAAATATATCCTTAGTTTTTCTCCGTCACCAGCGTAGTTGCCAGATTGATGGGTGACAATTTGGCGGCGTTCGCCAAGTTACGACTTACAGGGAATTTTATACACGCCAACACACATACCCAATACTAAAATGTTGTTTGTAAATAAAATTCCATTTTTTTTTTAATTTATTTTTTATTCAGTTTTTTAAAATTGAACTTACTGCTTAATGAAAAAGTAAAAAAAAATAACTACAATAATTAATTAAACATTCTCAGGGTTATCACATTACTCTTCTCTCAAAAAAATCAGTGGTTGATTCATTTCAGGCATAGTGTCTACCAGCCGAAAAAAGAACGAAATTACGAAAAAGGTGGGTACGAAATTTGAAAATGACCCAAAAATGTACGAAAACCAGTCGATAATGTACGAAATTTACGAAATTTAATAGAAAGTAATTATGTTTTCAAAATGAAAGAAAAGAAGGCAAAATTCAGGTGAAGAAAACCTTACTTAAAAAATTTTGAATAAAATACTCAAAATATATCGTACGAAAAAAATATGAAATTTTGTTTTTCGGATTTGGTAGACACCATGTTTCAGGGCTGCGTGAACAATAAAGAACAAAGAGCGAAAAATTGCAAAAAATTTGAAGAATGAGAATGAAAGCGAACTTTGAGTGCTTTAAAAGAACGGAAAAAAGGAGGAAAAGAAAATTAAAGAATGAAAACAATAATTTCTGTTTTTGGCAATCCTTAAAGCACTTTGACTTATTTCAACGAATACTAGCTGAATAAACCTACCATACTTTTGATGAATATTATTTGAAACTGAGAACATTTCCTGAAATTTTATCTGAAATTGTTGAATTCTCATAAAAATGTTTTCATAATACATTTTTAAGGAAAAAATGAAAGTTCTTAGACTCGAGCGCAAAATGGAAAAAAATTATCAAAATACGTGTAAATGTTCCTAAATTTTACACTAAAATTCAAACGAGAACATAATGAGCACTAATAGAAGCCGATGATAGACATAAGTAGAAGAAAATGTTACGTGAATTTTGAACGCTCGTTAGGTTCTCGTTTGAGGCGCTGCTTTGGAAAATAAGTTGGTAAATGCAAAAAGGTTGATTTTTTAATAAAAAAATGAAAAAATTGGAAAACAAATGCTAAATACCCTCAAACAAAGTCTCTAAAACAATATATTATAATTTCAAATCATTTCGTTGGGTTATTTTTGAGAAAAACACAACGAAATGATTTGAAATTATAATATATTGTTTTAGAGACTTTGTTTGAGGGTATTCAGCATTTACTTTTCCAATTTTTTCATTTTTTTATTAAAAAATCAACCTTTTCGCATTTATCTACTTATTTTCCAAAGCACCACCTTAAATTTTGATTTTAATTACTTGCAATGGAGAAAACAAGAGGTGGAAAATTTGTTCAGTTAGCGCTCGAAACTGAAGTAAAATCTTTTGAAAAACAAGGTAAGTTGACATTGAAATTTTACCAATACGTTATAATTTTGTATTTGTTTCTCTAAGATCACGTGCATGATTCTAAAAAGCTGAGGGTTCATCAGATTAAAAGTAATAATTTATTACATAATTAATTAAGGGTTTTATTGGTACAAAGGTTTAAAGTCATGGCGTGAACCTGATTAATTCACAGTAGTGAAAAATAAAATTGAATCTAAAAAAATTACCTCAATTTCGAAAAATTTTCGTCAAAATTTTGCATGTTCACAATGTTGTTCATCAATTTGAACACTTTATCTAGATTTTTTCAAAAAATACCAAATAAAAAATTCTGGAATGCTAGGAAAAAATTATTAAATTTTTGAGGTTGGTAATTAAAAAAATTTCTCATTTTTTTATGATTTTAATTAATATACAGGAAAATTTACACGTGTTTTGCTAATTTTTTTCCATTTTACGCTCGAGTCTAAGAACTTTCATTCTTTCCTGAAAAATATATTACGAAAATATTTTTCTGAAAATTCAACAATTTCTGATAAAATTTCAGGAAATGTTCTCAATTTGAAATAATATTCATCAAATGTTTGATAGGTTTATTCAGCTGAGTATTTCATCTAATGCTTAATTGAAATTACATTTCTTTGAAATGTGCTTAGTACGTTTTCAACGTTGAAATAAGTCAAAGTGCTTTAGGGATTGCCAAAAACACAAATTATTGTTTTCCTTCTTTAATTTTCTTGTTCTTCCTTTTTCCATTCTTTTAAAGCTCTCAAAGTTCGCTTTCATTCTCATTCTTCAAATTTTTTGTAATTTTTTGCTCTTCGTTCTTTATTGTTCTCGCAGCCCTGAAATGAATCGTAACCACTGATTTTTTATAAGGCAAGAATAAAGTTATTACTGAAGGAATGTTTGATTAATTATTATAGTGATGTTTTTTTACTTTTTTATTAAGCGTTATTAATAATATCGATCTCGATATAAAATTGTAAGTTTGATTTTAAACTAGAAGATACTACTAAAGTATCTTGAAAGCGGTCTTTACCCAATTATACTATTTTAAAGCAAGTTTTTCGAATAATTAATTTTTTTCGTTCTACCAATTCCACTCATCCTAAATTTCATCAAGTATCATATAAAAAACATGACCTCACGTAATTTATACTTTTATAATCTAAAACTCGGAATTGTGTGAGGTCAGGTCATTTCATGTTCAAACAGCTCTAAAAAAACAATAATTTCACACGGCTTCTAAAAGAAACGTGACTTCGCGTTGAATTATACTTCCTCACGGTCACATGCTTTCGAGTTTGCCTCCTCCGATTCGAGGTGAACTATACTCATTTTTAAAATTTATATTTTAAATCGTGAATTAAAATTACGTGACGTCACGTTACCTCGTGTTTAATCGACTTCAAAAATCAATCAACTCTAAAAACCTATTCATGTACTCATTCTACCACTCTCCAAAATTTCGAGTCACTCTGTCAAGTTTTACTTTAATTATAGTGAGAGAACTAACGTTTACAAAAAAAAAGTGACCTCATGTTAAATCACCCTTCCCCAAGTTGAAAAACTAACAATAGCTGAAAGTCTAAAAACTCTGTCTATCCCCATAATTTGGTGTCGATCGATCTCAACTCAAGCCCCGTCACATCATGTCACGCCAACTCACATCCACTCACGTCCAGGGAACCGTCAATTCCAAGACTACTACGTCTATTCTTTCGGCCATCTGCACCATATTCTGATAAATTTTTGATACAAAGGGAAAAACCGTGACCTCACGCTTGATTGAATCAACTTACTCGATCTATCAAGTTTTACCGGAGTTACTTTAAAAGTAAAGTTCGCTAAAAACTGAATAAAAAAAAATAAGAAAAAAATGGAATTTTATTCGCAAAAATGATTTCAGTATTTCAATTTTAAAAAAGTGAACGGAGAATGGAAAAGAGTGAGTTCGATAAATCATTCATTACACAAAATGTTCTCATAAATTTGTGACGGCGATATACTCTCCTGAAAAAAGATCACGCAGTGTGTGTGTATAAAATTAGAAAGGTACGCGATGTTTTTGTCACTGCAGCGTTGCCACGAATAGGTGATGTATACAACCCGTTCATTATACGGAAACGTATGCGCTGTAACATTATCTCCATGTATACACAGGTAGCGCTACATGGTGGAGGTTGGTGGAACTACCATTTTGAAATCTGTATATCGTAGGTGTATACATGACTTTTTCGTCACCATACAAAAATTTGCCATTCGACTCCTTAGGGTGTGAAACGGATTTTAAACTTGGTATACACAGGGATACGTTTTCGTCACCGGGTTGACGCGTTTGCCTCCGATTTCGGTGACGGAGACGATCAGCGCTTATATAAAAGGTGACGCCAAGGTACTGTTGCCATATATATATAGATTTATCTATGGATAAAGTGGCATCATTTTTCGTCGTCTACAGGTAAAGTGGCATCTTTTTTACAAAGTGGCATCTTTTTTTTGATGCCACTTTACCATCACATTGCTCATCGATTCAGCTTTGTGTCATGACGTCACTGGTGTGGTTATTTGGGTGATGCCACTTTACCACTAATATTCTATTTTTCATACAAAAAAATTTTTTTCGGTCTACGGTCGTAGTAGCCTCATTTTTTTGATGTTTACAGGTAAAGTGGCATCATTTTAAAAATTTGTTTCTAAGAAAACCTATGATATTATACATTCCGTTCGCCATTGCGGTGTCGTTAATGTGACATTAGATGCACTTCTGAGGAATGTGCAAACTGATGCCACTTTGACCATAGATCACTATATATATATATATATATATATACGTAAATCTATCAAGGTGAGATCCGATTAAAAACTGGGCAACCTGAGATCCGACTCAAAATTTACAAATTATGGAATATATAGGAAGGGTAATTGCTTATTTATAGCATCTGATACATAACCACCATAGAGGGGTAACAAATTCTTAAAATAAATTATTTGAGAAGTTTTGAACAAGGTGAGATCCGTAAGTAAAGTATGGAAAGCTGAGATCTTATACACATATACAACCATTTTTGACGATAACGTTTCGATAAGTCGAGATCCAGCAACGTTGCCATAAATATTGTATGGTAATTTCGTGTATTTTTTTTATTTTATTCAAATCTAATAAAGTATACTTTATTTGAGACAAATGTTCATGTGGACAGTAGGCTAGCAAGTATTTACGTATTAAATATCTATTTTTTTTTCTATTTTTTGAGCGATTATTGCATTTTGATGAACATGTGAAAAATTTTTATGCGTTCATTGTGAGAAGTGAATTTCGATGCAGCCTACTTTTGTAAAATTGAATAAACTATACATGTATAAAACATGGATTTGATGAAAGACGTAGGGAGGAAAGTGGAGAAGTGCACAGAAAGTGATTTACATGAATTTTGCTAAAAATACGGTTAGAGCCATTTTATGGAGTTTCTCAAATATCATTTTTTTTAATAACCTCAAAATAATGGTTCACAAATTTTGAGAGGAGCTGGAGAGAGGGCAAATTCCTTAAAATTTTCGTTTCTTTTTCAGACGAAAAAGTAAGTTGCGGACTTTAACATATCCAAATTTCAGCCTCTTAAGTATATTTTGAGGGGATCTAGGGCAAAAAACAGCTTTTTGAGGAAGTTTTGAGTTATGAAATTTCTTTAATATCTCATATTATCTCCTCATCAAATCAACCAAAAAGTTCAAATATTGTGTGTGGGGTTAGTTTGGCACTATGACCTTTTGAATTAGGGTCAAAATCAATCCAGAATGGCGGATTATCAAAATTTGAATAGAGCTTAAGGAGTCTCAAAAAACGAGGATTTGAAAAATATGAATTTGAATGATTAATAACGATGAGAAGTATGCTGTATGCTAATTTCACATGTGATTTTGAAGCGGAATGAGGAGGGTGGTTGTCCTCAACATTTTGTGGGAGTAAACGAAAAAACGAAAATAAACGGCTTTTGGAGGGGAAATCACAATGTGATATTTCATGAATCTCGCATATTTCCTCATCAAATTAACCTAGAAGGGTCAATCCTTGTGTGTAGATTTGATTGGTGTCAAAATATGAGCCCCTTGAATTTAAGTTGAAATCGATTGTAAATGGATCCCAAATAGCGTATGTCCAAAATTGAGTCAAGCTTGAGAAGCTTTAAGCAACTGAAAAGTATGAACTTTTCCAATTTTGGAGGACAAAAAATTCTACATATTTCAGATTAAACTTCTCGGTGTTTTTAGTACGGATAAGGGGTGATGAATATGGGCTATAAGTTTGAGAAGTTCACTTGACAATATTACCTCCAAATATAATCAAGCCCCGATTAAAAAGTGAGCTCCAGTGATGCGGCATGGCTGCTCACTTTTTTTTCATTTTCAAATAATCTAAGACAGTAGGAAGAGGTTCTCTGATTCAGATATTGAAGTTATATAGAAATGGAATTCACACCTCAATTTTTTTTTTTGGTCAAGTAGGTGTATCAAAATGAAATATATAATAAAATTTTGATTTTTCTGAAAAGAATTCTATGTGAAGTTATCGAAAAAAATATAACAAATCAGCTACCTAAACAACCCAACAACAATAGAAAACCTGTTTAAATTCCTTAAAGCTACCAACCTCCTATCCAAAATCTAAACACCGCCTCTGGCCTTCGTTGCAGAATACGGCAAGTTAATGGAAAAAAGTAAAGTAAAGTTTTTAAAATAAAATAATTAAAAAATAAAACACAAAAGTTAAACTTTGTTCGTAAAGTAAATTCTTTAAAATTTGTATAGCATGGCAGTTTTCCCAGAATTATAATTCTATACATTTTTGCAAATTTTGAGGAAATACCTCTCTCCCCTCAGGGAATAAATGGGCATTTTAGAACAATTGCAGCTTTTATTTCAGGATTTATAGCGTAAATTATGTCAAGAAAAACAGCTAATAGTGAGTAATTTTTGAGACTTTAGAAAAGCATAAATACAAATGGGAAAACTTCAAGCTCCGCTCGACACGTGTTAATATTATTCTTAAGTTATGAAATTTTTAAAGGTTTATTTTGAGTCCAAAATGAATAACTTGAGGGGGAGTGAGCATGAAAATTCGACATCTTGAAATATGGTGCTACCTTAAGGGACAGTATAAATGTGTATTCGCTTTATGTATTTAAAACTTGATATTTAATTTTTTTCTTGTTTTTCTCCCTGGTTGTTAATTTTTTCCGGCAAAGTGAGCACGTGCTCTCGCAAATAATAACAGTTTTTAATTTTAAAGCTTTCGACACAAAAAAACTTTATTTTTAAATATCGATACATAACGCGTTTTCGGCAAACAGACCTTTTCAGTGCAATAATACAGTATCGATATTTAAAAATAAAGTGTTTTTGTGTCAAAAGTTTTTAAAATTAAATACGTAAAACAACACTGAAGAAAAACTTTTTTTCTTGAAAATAACAATTTTATGTGAATTTTAGCCATTCAAGAAGATTCGTTTTTTTTTTGCATCTAATTTTTTTATTCATAAGCTTGATTTTTCTACAATTTCTTCTTGTTTTTTTTTTTTCGAAAAATGATGATTTTTAGCATTAACCTCAAGGTTTGACATTTTTCTCGAATCTCATTTTATTTTTAGTTTTCTTAGAGATTACCTCAAAATTTGAAATATCCTGAATTTTGCTTCTCTTTTTCCTTTAGATTCAGCTTAAAGTTCGCGTTTTTTTTTTCGAATCTCAATTTATTTTTAGTTTTTCAAAGATTACCTTCAAGTTTAAAGACTTTCTGATTTTTTTTTCCATGAAGTCAGCTGGAAGTTCAAAATTTTTCTCGAATCTTGTTTTATTTTTATATTTAAAGTGCTTATTTTGTCAAAGTGTCTTAACAACATAAATAATTTTTACAAAATGATTTAAAATTTATTTTAAAGTATTTTACAGTTGGTAAACGGACTCTTGTTTCACACGATTATTTTCTCGTTGCTAACTGGAAGAGTTATCTTTAAGTAATTTAAGGTAGTGCAAAATAGACCTGTTTTTGATTTCATAACAAACACTTAATTTGATTTTATTTCAAAACGTCTTGCTGCCTAAAGTATAACGTATTCGTGATTCAATACCGAATATAAGGAACGGAAAGATGAGATCCGCGTTGTTGCCGAATGCGCGGATCTCATCTGTTTCGAAACGTAACACTTAGATATACTCTGGTAGAGCGCTCTCTGCAAAACAAACGTCGAACTGACTTCGTATATGTTGGCCGAAAAAGTGGAAAGATGAGATCCGGGCAAAAATTGGGCAATGCATTCCTGATGGTATCCTGATGTCAAAAAACTCGATATACACGCTAAGAAAGGTGAGATCCGATTTCGGATCTCACCTTTCCAAAACGGAACTCACCTTTCCACGAAATGTATATTTTGGATCTCACCTTTCGGAAATATAAATCTATATATATATATAAAAGATAAAGTCTTAAATTTTGAAAAAGTAAGGCTTACAAATTATCTGTTTCTAGACAACAAATGCATCTTTTGGCACAAAAAATTTCAAATTACCCTCATTCTGTCGAAGTTTCCATCAACTTGGAAAAATAAGATATTATTTAGCTTCTGTGGTGATTATTTAGCAACTTCGAGAAAAAACACCCTGAAATTCGGCTCCTTCATACGATAATGTATACCCAAGCACGCCTTACATTGGAGAAGCGAGAAAAATAATTCCTACTTCTTTATTCTAATTCAAAGAAAAAATCTCAAAATTATCGTAAACAACTTTTTTTTAGAAAGGTAATAAAAAAAATTATTCTCAAGTTCCAACTTGAAGGAAAAACTTCGGCAAATAAACTAAGACTAACAAGTGAAGGGTACGAGGTGTGACAATCCAATTTCGACAAACTAGTATAACTTGAAAGTACATGCCTAAAGCATTATAAATGTTAAAATTTCAGTTGCTTTAAATGATTTAGGAAAAGCTATGAATTTTTTAAATACTCCATTTTTGTCATTTTTTGCTATAATAGCTACAACTTTGGAAAACTTTTAATATACTTCAATAACAACGATTTATGGCGTAGTTACAAAAAATCTGAGTGTCACATTTCAGTATCTGATTTTTTTTAGGGCGGGGGGCGGGGGAGTTGTGTGATCACTTACGTACAAGTATCACCATAAATATGGCTGCGATAAATCTTTATTACTGACGTATACTAGAAGTTTTGCAAGAATATAGCTGCTCTAATTGAATTAGACCGGATCTGTGTTGGTATTTGTACATAAGTGACCTTCCCTCCCTTCTTTCCAAGAAAACAAACTTGGGTATGAGGTGTGACACTCGGATTGGGACCATAACGCGATAAATCATTGATAATGGATCAGTTTAGACCTTATGAAAAGTTCCATCTCTTTTCTTTTAAACGTACATGATTTAAGGAGCTACCCAATCCCTCCCCACTATAAAAAGAAACTATTTGTAAGGCTTGAATATCGCAAATAAGCGGAAAAAAAAATGAAAGAGCCTCAGAAAATAGGGCCTCTATAAAGAAAAAGACTCACCAAGATTTTCCTCATACAATATAAAATTATTTCAAATTTCTTTCTTTTACTTTTTTAAAATTTCCACCCATTTTTCACAACATTTTTTAGAATTTTTTACATAATTATGCATTTGTTTTAATTTTCTTCATTCCTAATCCGTTTATTATTTTGTTTTTTGATTTCAATTTATCCTTCAGTGTTGTGCCTTTTATTTACGATTAAAAAATTATTTTTACCTCTTTTCTAAGAGAAAAAAAATTTGAGAAAAATTTAAAAAATTCATACTCCTTCTCTTACACTTATCCAAGTCATCTACTTCAAGAACAAACGGTACATATCATATTACACGAAAAAACGTATATTTGTTTGTATTCGATCCGATTTGTTTTGGAAAGGTAGACATATAATTTTTATATTTTGTTCGACATCCCCTAAGATGATAATAACGTATTGTATATCCAATTTGCTAACAAAAAAAAATTTGCATCAAAAAAAAAAGAGAAAGAAAGCATAAAACTACCCTACAATAACACAATCTTTTTCGTTCCTGTTGCCGGAAAAATAACTCCCTGTAATCCGCGTTCTTATTAAATTCGATATTTTCTACTATTCAAGTTTCGCGAAAATTTCTATTGAAATTCGATGCGACTGGTGTGAAAAAATTCTCTCCACGGGATGAAATAATTAAAAAACTTTTCCACGTAAATTCAACTAAAGGGAACATTTTTCGACGCCAATATGGACCTGTAAGTGACACGTTCGAAATACCCGGGCGCGGTTACGTACGTAAGTAGGTACATCATTGGAAATAAGCGGTTTGAATTTCTATTCGTCTCGTAACTTTCACACGTCTTGTTCCTCATTGACATGGTTCGATTTGAAAATATTTCATCGACATTTCACGCGCTCAGGTGCTCATTTCATTATTGATATCGTTCTATAATGTCGAGAGAGAAAAAAACGTTCGCATCATACGTCTCGGTAACACGAATTTCTAAATAATGAATATTAATCGCACCTTCCACAGAGGAAAAATTACCGAGATCCGACAACCGAGTGCGAAAAAAAACCCTCACAACGATACTTGGCGTATACGCGTTTATGACTAGTAAACAAAAACCATTTATAAATGTAAGTACGATGTACGAGTGACAAAGAATTACGCCATAACGTGACCCTTTTCGTAGTTGTAATTTGCATAACTCTAGAGCTCGGGCTTTTTACGCCGCTCAATTAATTAAAAAAAAAAGTACGAGCTATTAAGATCAAAAGAACTCACTTCCTTTTTGTTAGCTTTTCCACAATTCCATCTCTATCGCTTCTTTCGCTCAAACGTTGCGTAGTAGTAGAAACCATACTCGTATAATCTTCAAAGTTGAAATGTGTACTTTTAGGAATTCGAAAATTTTCGCGGATTTTCCGAGAAAAAAAAAAGGAAGTTATTTGTACCTTGAAAAGCCTCGTGTACAAATTAAATATACTTTCTTCGATGTTTCCCATAATATTCGCTTTGTTACGCTACGCATACACGTCTCAACTCCTCGAGTTCTTGCTCTCGCTCGTACATGTAAGCGTCAACGTTTAAACGAATCTCGTAGACTTATAGCAATTTTTCCCCCTTCGAAGCAAATTTTCCAATCGATTAGATAATAAAAATATATATGTTCGCTCGATGTTCGAAATGAACCTTCGCTACGAAATTGCAACATGGAAATACCCGTTGTTGAAGAATTCAAGGGCAACACGTGTTACACTTTTACTCGTACTGTATTCGTTGAGGTATATGTAAAGGCCTTATAGTTATGGTAATATTTTGTTATCGTGAGAAATTTTCAAAGCCCCTGATTCTCCTTCCTCGGCCATTCTAACTGAGATTTATGTTTACTCTATATGAAAAGTTTTCTGTAACAGATACGCGTGCACGACTGAACGATTTATTCAAGGACAACGAGCTGATCTCCGAAAGATCAACAAACTTTGAATATTACCCATAAATGGTTGTTTAAACATAATACCCGCAGAGCGATGAGAAAAATCAATCTTTCATGTAAGCTAAGTTTCAAAAAAATAAATAATTATTTAATTTTTATTCGGTTTCATATTTCGAAAAATTACCAAAGAACAATTTTGAGGCTCAAAAACGTAATGTACTGAATAACCACTCCAATATTATGTCTCGCAAATTTCGAACTACAACACACCATCTTTTGTCCTAAAATACCATTTATGAGTATGGAACACAGTCATGCCCCCATCCTTTACTCTATGAAATTCCTCATAATGGACTACGACTAGCAAAATACCATCATACCAAACACTACAACTTTGCTCTGTAAAACAACCCTATGAAAAAGCGATAGAAGAATTCATATTGGCTCATAAAAAATAATTTTTGAAAAATCATAAAACATTTAATTTGAAATGTAATGGGGAGAAAATTATAGAAATATAACCAGAAGGAGTATATTTTCAGAACATCTATATTAAATAATAATTTAATTTAATTTGAACAGCTATTATAACAATCAAACAATTTAACAAATTTTATTCAATTGTGACAAGCGACCTATGCCCCTCAGAGGAGGTGAAAAGCGTCGAATTATTATTACTACCACCACTATGGCATTTTAACTGTTAGAAAAGGGGGGAAAAAAAGAAAAACGACAAACCGAACAAAAAAAAAACAAAAAACAAAATACAACAGAGGATAAAGTGAATAAAAGAATGAATAAAAAAACATAAATTAATATAATATGTATATAAAGAGAGAGAAAAAAAAAGACGAAGAAAGGCACGAACTCCCCCCAAAGACGACTGGCAGGACATCAAACCGTTGATTGTGTCTGAGACCCCAATAGTAATTTCTTTAGTTTTTTCTTGAATAACCTGATCCCCGAGCAACGAATGGACGGCGGTAGGCCAGAAAATAAGAGAGGCTCTGGTAAGGCAGCTGGATCCGAGAGTGAAATTTGCGAAATGCCGGCAGGGGAGGCTCCGGGTTGCCCCACCGCTTAATCCAAAAACATGTCTCAAGAGTATAAAGACTGTGGAGATTGAGAACACTAATAATAATAATAACAACAACAAAAACAACAACAACAACAATAATAACAATTATAATAAAAAATTAAAAAAATGCAAGCAGCCATGTCCAGGTTTGCAAACAACTCTACTAACCGCTTCGTATCTACAGGCCACAAAACCCCTACTCCATCCATTTCCAAAATCACTTAAGAAGTTCAATTTAGAATAAATGTATTACTTCTTAGCATTCAATGATCATATTAACTCAAATTTTTCAAATTATAAATACTTGAGTCTCCTCAAATTTCTACGGAACGCCATTTCGGATCCATTTTTATCCAAATTTAAGAGGTCATATTCTGATCATCAACTAATCCTACATACAAAGTATTCATGAAATTTCCTGCAGCAATTTCCCCTCCAAAAGTCGTTTTTTGCTTTAACTCCTTTTCAAATGCACTTAGGAAGCTAAAATCGGAATAGGTTAGTCACTTAGACTCATTTTATAATAATGACACCACAATGCAAAAATTTTCGACCCCCTGTGTACCCGCACCACATTTTGAAGTCCATAACCTCTCTTTCTCCCCTCCAACATCATGAATGGAAGTGAATTGGGGAAATAGTATGCTTCTTATTCTCAGTAATCATATGAGTTCAAATTGCATTTTTACTAATTCGAGGCTCCTCAAGCTCTACTCAAATTTTGACAATCCGCCATTTTGGATTGAAATTCGCCCAAATTCAAGAGTTCATATTCTGGTGATAATTAAGCCTAAATACAAAGTTTGATCTTTTTAGATTGATTTGATGAGGAGATATGGAAGATTCAAGAAATTTCATGACTTGAAACTTCCTCAAAAAGACATGTTTTGCTCCAACTCCTTTCTAAATGCATTTGGAAAGCTGAAGTCCGGGATTCACTCTTTCATAATGTGATCAAAACCGAAAATTTTGAGTTATCTGCCCCCTCCCCTGCAGTTCCCTCAAAATTTGAGTGACCCGTCACTTTAAAATGTATTGAAAAAACAAAACCGTACGTTTTGCATAATTCGATCACCTGTAATAGAGCCCCTAAAGCTCCAGACTTCAAACAGCCTTAACTCACTACCTGCAAATAGTGGCAAAAATATTTCATTAATGAAAGTTGTAAGAAATTTAGTGTAGAATCAAATTACACCAAGCTATTTGTGCCCTGAAACCAAACCCTGAGGAAATACAGCCAGAAAACCAGTTCTTTGGGGATTCTAATCCATCCTTTCGAGGGCTACGGTCATCATCTAGGAGTGAAGACTCACAAGAAATGTTGCTAATGAAGCTAGTCTCTATGTATTCATGAAAAAAATACTAGAGAATTTTCGCTCACAAACTATCCCAGTATGATCCCTATGCGCACATTGCTGTGGCAAATAAATACAGAGAAACACACCGTTTCGAGCTTATAAGTGTTTTATCAACATCTTATTAACATATTTCGAGTTGAGCCTCAATTGATGTCAAATACCTACATATCAACATTCAGTGGCGTATTTAAGGGGGGGGGTCCAGGGGGTCTGGCTTGGCGATTTCAAAAATAGTATTTTTGCCATATACAAATAAGGAACAACGAAAATGTAATATGCAAATAATCAATAGTAATAAAATGGCAAAATTTTGAGCCTACCTAACAGATTTTTATATTTGCAAATTTTGCTGGACCCCCTCTTGACCATCAGTCTGGATACGCCACTGTCAACATTTATCGTTAATTGGAAAAAAATATTGATTTCTATTGACATCTATTCGACATTAATTCAAGCACAGCTTGATAGTAATCTATAAGATGTTCATAAGACATGTATAAGCACAAAATGGCGTTTTTCGTCTATTTATTTGCTATGTAAGAGCAGAAACAGCATAACTATCAGCCAAAGTATGCACATAGGGATGTAGATTTACTGCACAATATTACTGATTTTTGAATAAAATCCCAAAAAGGCTGAATCGTAGTTTATACAGAGATGTACAAAAGTTTTGCCTCTAGTGAATTAACATTTGAAAAAGCAATGAGTTCCTTATAGCCAATGACTGGGAAGGGAGATAGTCAAGTACCTCCACCTCCATCTATAGCATCACAACCGGAGGTTGGAGGCACCCTTAACTTGGGATTTATTTGAAATATCTCTACCTATAGAAATAGCTCCACAAATGAAGTGGCTCTGGAGGCAAAGGTGACATAAAACGTTATTTTTTCAACTTTCATTCTGAAAATTTAAGAAAAGTATCCCAAATACATGAGAATACGTAAAATATCATTCATAATGAGAATCTCCGAATACTGCTTCCACCTTCGAAGGTAATGAGGACTCTGCAGCCATCTACCTCCAGTTGGAAGCCAGCAAGGGTACGAAAGAAATGCACTTCCTCCATCCATCGCAAATATCGCAGAATCTTTCATTCATCCTCACCTCACCTCACCCGAAAATAATCAACCTGGAAAGAGAATACCTCGTATCCATCTCCAAGCCTCAACGTCGTTCCACTTCGAGCCGACAATTATTTAATCCGAATTTACGAGTTCGATCTGAGGATATTTTACCATACGTTTTACGACGTACGAGCCGTATAGCGACATCATTTCTGACGATAAAGATCGTATCACGTCGCGTTGTTCTCCTACCCGTACGTACTTAGAAAGGCGCCGAATTTTCGTGCGCCTCACTTATCAAGAGAAGCTTGACAGTGATAAAAGGCTCGTTCTGCAACCGCTAAATCTCTTCGTCGCTTCGGCAGCATAATATCGTACGTTTACATACGAAATTAAATTAAACTCGGGAATTCGGTCGACGTTAGGTAATTCTATTCGGCGTACGAGTATGTACGGCGCGATCGTCGAATGAAAAACCGCGTCACAGTTTTTCATTTTCAAAAGCCAGAAAAAAGGATGAAGGTTGATACCATTAGGAATTTTTTCGTCGCCGTTTCTATATATTTGATGAAAAACGCGCGATTATTTTCACTCTTATAGAAACATTCTGGAAATTAATTTAGCGAGAGCATCGCCACTCGAGGGCAACACCGGTCCACTGAAGTTTTCCGAACGATGGTCTAAATTAATTAAAATTAATATGATTGCCGGTAAAACGAATACGTTCGGCGATGTTTCGGCTTCGGTACGAGGCGGCGGACCTCGCCATCGATTTATCGACTCTCGCAGAATTTCCAATTCGACGACCTCTCTCCGAGGCGAGCGGTCGCGCGGTGTTTATTAACGACGCGGAATGTTTTCGTAATAGGAAGCCCGGCATCGATGTTCCTTTTCCACGCTTTCCCACCTAATTAAATCGGACGGCTTCGGCTCGTTTAATCGTACGAAAATTTCTTCTCGTTTGACACTCGAGACGCGAAACCCCCCACGTCCGGTCCGTACTCTTACAAACGAAGCGACTTCCTCGAAACCGTCGTCGTACACCATTCGGCCACAATAAAACCATTCGTCGTATTAATTCCGCCTTCGATACGACGCGGAATTCGGTCGTTTTGCGAATTATTTAGTAGGTGAACGCGGCGAAAATTTCAAACTCGCGTCGTAAAGCTGACCGAGCGAACTTCGCTTTAGAATTCGACGTACGAACCAACGTACCGGCAGAATCGGGAATTTCTTCGAATGAGGAAGTTCTTCCTCGTGATAATCGATTTCCGCTTTTCACGAGGTAATTTGCCGGAAAAAAAACTATGGTCGTACCATCGACGAAGGCTCGGTTCGACGTTTTCCTTAACACTTTTTCTCACACTTTTCACTTCGTGTCGTAGAAAAGGAACGAGTAAGTGTACAGCTGTACGCGTCCAACAGAACTGCATTTATGCGAGGTCTATCTTGTGTTCGTACTACCTCGAAAAGTGCCATTTCGTCTTAATAACTTCTCAAAAAATGTCAACTCCGAAAAACTATTTTTATTGCAGACAATTCGAACATAAAATTTTCAAATATTTTGGGAAGTAAAAAAAAATTGCATTCGTTTGGAAAAAAAAATTTTCAAACTAATACTCACTGGAGTAAAAAAATATTCAATCTAAATCCGGAAAATTAAGGTAATCTGTATTCATAGCTGAGTGATTAATATAAAGGACAACCCATATAATTTAAGAAAAGAGGTTCCGTGGGGGGGGGGCATCATAAGTTAAAGTTCGCAATCATTTTCAATCATAAGTCAAACGTCTACCTTTTTTTCAATCTTTTCTCGCATTGAAATGCAAAATAGGGTGCGTAAGAATTGCTCAAAATTTGGGAAAAGATCAATCGTAAAGATCTAAAAAGGTGTTTTTTCAGATTTTTGATTTCACACAAAAAGGCAGTTCATTTAAATTTTCAAGGTAAGCAGAGGATTGTTCATCATGGTTTCATACGAAGGAGTAAAACGAGGACATTAGCATAATCAAATTTTAGGTTTCTAATTGAATTTAGAGGAGAATTAAAGCAGAAAAGTTGATTATGAGGAAGTTTTGAGGTACGAAATGTCTTAAATCATTCATAACTCCTCATAAAGCTTAAATTTATATGCGAGTTTATTTGGGAACCAAAATACGAACTCATTGAATTTGGGTAGAAATGAATCTAAAATGGCGAATCGTCACACTTTGAGGAAAGCTTGAAGAGCCTCAAATAGCTCCAATTTGAAACGTATCAGCTCTATATTATCAATTGGGATACGAGGTATGCTTCATCCTAAATCCACCTTCATACATGATGTTGGTAATAGGAGAGGGAGGAGGTTGAAAAGAGGTTATAGTCTTCCAAATGAGGTAAGATAAACGAAAAACCGAAAATTTCTGATTATAGTTTTTTTACGACAGAATGAGCTAAAATTTTCAAGATATTCAAATTTCAGCTTTCCAAGTAAACGTGGAAAAAAGATAATGCGAAAAACAACTTTTGAAGAGAAAAAACCGTTAGCAAATTTCATGAATCATTCATATGTCCTTACGAAATGAACCCAGAAAATTAAAACTTCGTATTCAGATTTTGCTGAGGATGAGAATTCAACTCATTAAATTTGGATCGAAATAATCCAAAACAACAGATTATTAAAATTTAAGGAAGATTTAAGAGCCTCATGTAGCTTAAAATTGATGGATATGGGTTCATTTGATAACTGAAGACCATAATTATGCACAGTATTTTCCAAATCTAATCTCATACGCGATATTGAAAGGAGGAAAGGGTTTCCAGCCTTCATACTCAGTGAGGGTGTACAGGGATTCACAGCATCATCTATAAGTCTGAAATAGTCCCTGTTATTATTAAAAACTCGACTCTATTAATTCAACACAGATGCTTTCGTTGTTTTTTATTATTGAAGGATGAAACAAGAAAATAGTAACAGAGAGAGAGAGATGAATAGGCAAAGTATTACTCCACCTTGAATGACATAATGAATGTAAGTACTTTCTTCAAAAACATGATATATCTAGGGCTTATCAAAATCATGTTATTAGATGAAATTTCCGATGAAACCACAAGTGATTTTACGTACATATGGATTTCTCTTTACGTTACGTTATATGTGAATGAAAATGACCAGATTTTTTACGACGAATTTTTAGGCCAAAAAAAAGCTTTTTATGCGAGTAACTTTGTAGGAAAATAGTAAAAAGTATTCTCCGATACAGAAACTACACACAGACGTTATATAACCCATTCAAAACGTTTTTAGTGAAAAGAACACACGATCAAGTTGATGTTTACCAAGACAGTTATTTAACAACTGCGTAGTATCTGTGAATGCACTAGTATTTATAGGTGCGTTCCATGCCCCCACTCAATTTATATAAACAACACACTTCAGTGGGGATAATGCCTTTTACACGAGGCTACTTGTACTCGTTTTAATATTGGAAATTACTATGTAATTTACCCAGGCGCCTTTTACACGAAGGTTTTTTTTTACATTAGTTATATCCATATTATTTTAAGTTTCGAGTAATACAAGTTTAACTGGTATCAGCTGTTCCTGTTGTTATCTTTAACTCGCGCACGCGCAGACGCATTTTGGTCTGAGAGTGTTCACTTGATATCGACCTTTGAGTATTAATATAGTAATATGGGGAGATAAAAGTGTAGTTCCATCAGGTTTTTCATAGATAGCGCATCGCCAACTATGAATTGTACACTTGGTGTGCACTTGCTGTACAGTACCGTGCAAAATTGTACGTTACGACGGGTTTTTAGGTTTGCCGTGTGACGTCAGAGATTAGTGGGGAAAGAGGAGTGTTGAATGAGTACCAATGAGCACTTTCCGTTTCCGTCCGACCTCTAGTAAAGGGATGTTGGTGCATATCAAGTGCACAATTGGGATCCTTCAGCGAAAGAGTCGGTACCTGGTGGCAAAACGATGAACTACTGAAAACGGGGATTTCAATAATTGATAAAGTGTCATTATTGGCAATGAATTAATAATTCTGGTACTGAATTGAATTATTTTGAATAGAATTAATTGTTTTTTGTTCAGTTGTGAAGATAAATCGAATTCCAGTATTATTGTTACGAAATAAATGATTATTTTTATGCACTTACTAACGACTATGACTTTAGTGATACAATTATCCGAATATCATAAATACCATGCGAAAGAATCTCATTTATAAACCAAAATGATAGATAAGTATCAAATTGGCCAAACCCAATTCATTCATTTCATTTATTCGATTTATTTTCAAATAATTTAAACATTTCACTGTGTGAGTCTACAATTGGCGGCAAAAATTCGCCGTTTTCAGAACTGATAATACCATTAAATGTAAACACGACACTAGCGCGCCACTGCTCTGAAGGGTCCCAATTCGCATCTGATATAGCGCCCTCTATCAAGTCGCTTGATGCGTAATGCTAAGAGTTTGGCTTTTATCTCCCATATTACTATATTAATACTCAAAGGTATCGAAAGAATTTTTCTTTACAGTTTGAGCGGTCCAGGGGTATATAGTCAAAGGAAATTACTGACTTTGGTAAACTCAAAAAATTTCATAGTCACCGTAAAAGAATCTAGAAGCATAGATGAAACATACATAGATAGCCCACCGTACGTTAAATTTTTATCACTCAAAAACTGAGTTGGAATCGTTTTTTGCTAATATCTTGGAAACAATTCAAGATATAGGGCTTGCAAATGACTCATTTTAAAGAGATTGGAATAGAGAATCATTTAATTTTTCTAAAGTTACTCCTGTCCGTTTACTTTTGCAATTAATTTCGAAAAACGATTTTTTTACTTCACTATGAATTATCTCAAAAAGTAAATCAATAACGATTTTTTTTAATAGTGAAACACATTCAGAATTTTATGCTCTTTCGAATGAGCTACTTGTAAAGTTTCTATCTATATTCTTTCTTGAGATATTTGCAAAAAACCAAGCAATAAGTCTAATTTATTCTTAGTACTGGAGCTCATTCACAGAGAGCGCTCTAAAAAATGAATTAGTTTTATTAAAATAACTCGAGACTCACATCGATGGCAATAATATTTTAGTATTGAATCATGTATAAAATGTTAAGCTCTTTCGAATAAGCCATTTCCGAACACTCTAACTCAATTTTTTGCCTAGATATTAATAAAAAACTTTCTGGCTCCTTTTTCAACATTTATGAGTGATAAATTCGATATACCGGTGGGCTATCTATGTATGGTTAATCTATGCTAGAAGCCATCGTACATCAATCAAGAAAATTTTACATCCAGCCAGTTCGATAAATTAATAAAGGTTGAAACAAAAGTAGAATAATGGATAAAACTTATAGGAAGGAATCTCAACACAAAATTATGACTAACGAAATACTTATAAGACAACCTAGAACGATTTTATCAGTGCTGTAAGAATCTCCTAGGCTCCAGGCACAACTTATTGAGAAAAAAAAGTATTTCGTGATTTCACTTTTTCAATTTTTTTGCCGATGATCAAATTCCTGGGATGAATTTTTTTGTTTTTATTTTACATAGATTTTTCGTCATGATGCTCGTAAAGGTGATAGATTTATGCAATAGTTTTATTTTTAGTCGTAGTAGACTAGGTTTGCCCTCTCAGGTAAGACTCGATCAGGAGGCTTGTTAATCGAACAACCAAAAACTAATGCCAATGAGTAAATGGCACCGTAAAAATAAATTAACAAAATTACATCAAAAGTAATAAAACAATATGTGTTATGAAATATAAGTAAAAAATTATTCACATGTGAAACACGTGTCATGCAAATAGACCTGTGATGTTAAGGCTGTCGGTCAGCACCATATATACTCCGGTACTGAACAGTTTACCTGCGAGTAGTAAAGTACTCTATTCTTCCTAGATTTTATTTCAGCGATAGACAAAACTTATATACAACCTTCTCAGTTCATAGTGTCAAGCAATTGAATTTTCTAATTTTTTTACAAGACTTCTTATCCTTCAATTTCAATGAGAGGCAAAATTTGAATTTATAATCTTTCCCAATACACATTCGAGGAAAAAATGATAAGCATATCAGAATGATTTTTTTCCTCAAATAATATAACAAAATTTACAAAATTTAGGCAGAAGTCACAGCCAGTAGGATTGTTTTTCGAGCCGTACTTTCAAGGATGTTATTTCAAAACCAAATGGCTATACTTACAGAAGTAGCGAGCTTAAAAAAATCCCAACTCAGCTGAACGAGCGCCATCCTAACGTCCAAGGTCGTATATCGTGTACATTCTACCGGGCCGATATTTTGAGACAAATTTAATTACGCTTCGGCTTGCCACCGACGCTCGTTCGTTTTCTCGGCGGGAGCGCAATTTACCCAAATGTACCGATAAGTTAATTTCGCTTCGAGACCGTCATTTTTCATAATACCGCGCCCGAATTTCAATCGCCTTAATTTGACGTTCATAAGAAATTTATAAACGATAAGGCCGCCATATCAGAATACCTATGTACGGGAATACGCGCCGCTGCATCGGTGATCGATTACCATCCGCTTCCTCTGTTCGGAGAGTTTTTTCGATCTCGTTACATAATAAAGTACGTCTAGCGTGTTGAAATTCGCACGAGTGTACGTTTAACGCGTTGCAATGTATAGAAATATGTGTACCCGCTGCTTACCTTTTGAGATCACAGATGCGAATACCTCCAAATTTGCCACGAACAAAAGAAACGCGTACAAAACATTCGCTGCCATAAAATCGTTATTCATCTCTTCGGCCGATTGTAATTAACGTGGTTCCTGGAACATTAAAAGACGCAATATTATGTAAATTAAAATAAACATCGATGAAGAACGGAGAAGAAAATTCATTAGTTAATGAAAATTGAGAATTTCGAATAGAAGATAGACCTTGAGGCCTGCGTCTGCATTGAAAAAGTGTAAATGTGTCAACTACTTGAATGGGATCTGTATACTGTCTGGTAACCTTGAACGGTTGAATAGGTGAGAAAATTGCGAATGAAATTTTCTTCACGCGTTTTCCCTCGTGAAATTTCTTTTTTTTTTCTCAGTGGGTCGAATTCTTCGTTTATAATTTTGATCGCACATAATTTGTATGAAATTTTTTCAACTGTCTACGAACGATAGAATTTTTCAAAGAAAAAAATTTTGCATAATTTAAAACTGTCGAAAAAAATACACTTCAAAAAATTTACATTAAAAAATTTTATAGCTTTTCATCGATGAAAAAAAGTTTACAATAATCAGGAGACATGCGTTTAACATACGAAAACTATATACTCGTACACATTATACAGGATTAATACGCGTTGTCAGGCAAAATTAAGATTATAAACTACATATTTTCTAAAATTTATTACTCTCAAAAATGACAAATACATATAAAATGCCGACTTTTTTGTAAGAAATTGAAAAAAAAAAGAAGAAAAAAAAATTAGTCACGAGCACTAAGAGAGTCATTAGGTAATCTTCGAGCCATAAGAAACGTGCACCAAAAGTCATCCTTAATGAAGACAAGAGGAAAAATGAATACAATGTAAAAAACAATTCTCTTTTTTCCAACTATCACGGTCGTAAGTGAAAAAAAAATTTCATATCACCATAATACAAAACCCACATTTTCGAAAATTTAGGAACCTGTGGTCTTGGAAATTATTAAATAACATACAAACAATATTCGTCATTTTTGTATTCGGAATCGACCCGTACTTTGGGTTTTTTGTCCCTTCCCCTCCCAGGAAATTTCAATGCTCAGGTATATACCCAATTTTCAAGTTCTTAAAATTATCTTAGCACTCAATACTAGGAGAATTTTCGCATACGTTATAAAATTTCTATATTTTTATCGCAATCAGCAAAATACTATAATTTTCAGCATCTTAGTAGGGAGTTGTGTTTTTTTTTTTTTTTTTGAAACCCTATAATTCGATTGTCTGCAACCACCGGATACATTTCTCAAACATATTTCACCAATTTAACCCATTTTAGGACGATTTTTGAAATCAATTTCATGGGAGGGGGGAGCGGGAAGTGATATTTCTTATTTGAAAATACCATAATTTGGATATTTACTTCGGATGTTGAAAATTATAAAAAATTCTCGATACAACTCAAGAGCATCTTTTGAAGGGCATAGGAGGATAAGAATGGCGAATCAGACCGGGAGCCCAATTTCGATGAATCGCATGCCCATTTACATGAGTTTATTGATGTTTTCTACGTCCCACCCCCCTCAAATGTGAAATTTCAAATGTGAAATTTTGTATTAATTTACTGTTTTAATACGTGCTGTGCGCTATACCCCAGGCTATAGGCACAGAGATAATGAGATTAGATATCAGAGAAGATATCACATATTTTGAGAAAGAAGATGACTTTTTTGAGTTCGAGAAATTGTTGGAAAATATTTCTCCAAGAGAAGAGGAAAGAAAAGATGAGAACAATGCGTAACAATAATGATAACCAAAACTGAAAAATTATTTACCGAAAACGAATTTCAGAATCTTTTAACAGTTCGTTTGAAGAAAAGTAGCATCCCCCTCTCAACAGCTGTGTTCCTCAAAATTCGTTATCGGTAAATAATTTTTCAGTTTTGGTTATCATTAATATTTTTTGATTAGGGAGAGGGGGATTTGACCCTTCGCAGCTCATTTCAGTGCAACTTCGGTATGGTAAATTTTTTGGTGAGTCCATCATCAGAAAACGTGCGTTATGCCCCTGAACGTTGCTTTTCCAGGTTTGTCAGACATGCAAAAATTTCCCCACTTCTCAGAAATTTTGGCCCTTACGCCGATATACGTAATTACACTAATTTTTGGACGAAAATATAGAAATTTGAAAAAGAGTAAAATTATTGAGAACACCTGTACAAAAATGAAATTATTAAAAGAAAAATGAATAAAAATTACTTTCTATTTGACCAAGTGACTCGAATTGAATCTCTCACATTCTTCGAAATACCTCTCACATATCAGTTAAAATATCGATGCGTTATATTACAACACGTGTACCACCATTCTTTCCCAATTTCCAAATTTAGCCTACATTTTTTTTTTGCAAATAAATTACAATTCTTTTTCGGTTTGCAGACGAAAAAAAAAACTACCAAGTTGTTCGCGTATCAACCAACATCCCTAGACCTCTGAGATCACCACGCCAAAAAACATCATTTTTCTCACCCAACCACCGTAACGAGGAAAAATAAAACGCTAGAACGCTAATAAAATCCCGCGCGCTGTGAACTTCCGAATCATATCTCACGCCTTACTTTGCCCACCTCCGCAAATGTACATCTTTCCAGTTGAGTTCACGCATTCCTAATATAGGTTTCGAGTTTCACCCAGTTTCCATAACTCTAATTACACGAACGTGCGACTACGACATCGGAGTTGCCGGTCGGCCGAAATTATTCGTTAACGAAGTGAATTTTTCTCTTTTTTCGAAATTCTCGCGCCGCCTTCGAAGAGAGAGAGAGAGAGAAAAAGTAAGTAACTCGATACTTTAAAAAGATAAACTTCGTTAACTCGCTTTTCTCGGCGACTAAACTTTTCCGGGCTTACTCTCGCTTCGGTATAGTTAACGCAGGCAACCACAATTCAACATATCTCGCGCGAATCGTAACAAACTTAATATAACTTGTACACTGTGGCAACGGTGAAAAGATTCTAACGAAAATATTGTTACGCTATAACTTCATCCGCGAATTTTTTTCACACCTTTTACTCTCGAGCTTTCCACGTAGCAGAGAATTGCACGGGCGATGGTGGTTTTTCGACATTTCATCGTAGGTGAGCCCAGTGGCATATAGTGGTTTCAAAACTACTGGACTGAACTTCAAGAAATTTTACCCATCTGTCCTCGATCACTCTTCCCAATTTTCTCAACAATTCCCTCATCAATAAAAAAAAACGTAAGCAGCCATGCCGCATTACTGGAGCTGAGTTTTTAATTGGAGCTTGTTTTGATTTACTAATAACCTTGCTTAAGCGTTCATGACTACAGGCCACACCCAATACCAAGCCTGAAAACCCCTACCCTATCCTTTCCAAAAACACTTAAGAAGTTGAATTTGGCACAAATGTAGTATTTCTTGCCATGAAATAATCATGTGAACACATATTTCTCAAATTATAACTATTTGAGGGTCCTCAAATTATCTTCAAATCTTGATAATCCGCCATTTTGGATCCATTTTGACTCAAATTTAAGAGGTTATATTCTGGTCACTAACTAATCCGACCATTCTAGGCCGATTTGGTGATGAGATATGGAAGATTCATGAAATTTCCTGCAGCAATTTCCCCTCCAAAAGCCGTTTTTTGCTCTAACTCCCCTCCAAAATCACTGAGGAAGCTAAAATCAAAATACGTTTGTCACTTGGGCTCATTTTATCATATGACACAGCAATAAAAAATTTTCGACCCCTCCTGTACCCCCACCACTATTTTAGGTTGATAACCCCGCCTTCCCCCTCCAACATCATGTATGGAAGTGAATTCGGGATATAGTATACAACTTATCCCCAATAACCATATGAATTCATATTAATTACATTTTTACCAACTTGAGGCTCCTCAAGCTCTACTCAAAATTTTGATAATCCGCCATTTTGATCCATTTTGATCCAAATTCAAGAGGTCATATTGTGGTCACCAACTAACCTCACACACAAAATTTGACCTCTTTAACTTGATTTGGTGGGGAGATATGGAAGATTCAAGAAATTTCATGACTCAAAACTTCCTCAAAAAGCCGTTTTTTGATCTAACTCCTCTCAATATGCACTTAGGAAGCTGAAATTTGGATATGTTAGTATCCGTGACTCACTCTTTCATATGAAATCAAAAACGAAAAATTTGAGCTATTTGCCCTTCTCCAGCCCCCTCAAAATTTGAGTGATCCGCCATTTTGAAATTTTCGAAAAAACAAAAAAACACTTTGCGCATTTTCAAGAAGAGTTCCTCATCAAATTTTGAGCGAATTTTATGAATACTCGCCGGCGCTACGCGTGGGGGAAAAATATATATATGTATACCAAAAAGTTGGACATTTGCCAGATGATTACAAATGGTCTGAAACGCAAAGATTTGAAGACCCCACCCTCCCCCGACCTTCCCTTCCCAAATCAGGTAGGCTGTAATAGCTATCGTTTTTATTAAAAACTCAGATAAAAAAAAAAAATTATGAAAATAGAATGTCTCATTGCTCGCAAACATTTGTATACATTCTTCCATTATCATTAGTACACTAAATTAAACATAGGATCGTTTATGTGAAAAATTCCCAACGAGTATTTTTTCATCAATACGTAGAGATCATATTTACGACCAACTAAAAGTTCTCATTCTCAAGTGGTGAGCGTAGCCCACAGGCGAAATGGAACCATCCAGAAAACAGAGCTCTCAACATATCCTTTCAGGATTTGATGGCAGGACAAATCACACTAAATGTCATACAATTTTTATTAAAAGAAGGTGAGGCGAGTGAAGTGAGACCTCCATAAGGTCATGACTGGTTCGAATGTGGCTGTAAGTTGTCGTTGCACATTTGTCATTCTCATACATAATGCCACGTGGCGTAATCCAATCGGTTGCAATGGAGCCCCCAAGATAACAAATTTCAAACACTTCTGACTTCACATCTATGGGTCGTAGAAAAAAATATTCAAATGAAAGTTGTAGGAAATTTAGTGTAGAACAAACCTGCAGTGAGATATTTTTACCTTACAATAAAACCCTGAAGAGATATAGCAAAAAAAAAGTTTTTTGGGAAAGAAGTGATAAAAAATTAAAAAATTGAAATTACAACTAAATGGAATAAATTGTAATTTTAATTTTTTTTTTTTCATTGTTATCCATGTAATATAACATTTGAATCCTCTACTTTATAGATGCTTTATTCTCTTTTTTTGAAGAATAATAAGTTTTTTTTGTAACGAGGGTAAAAAATTAAAGGGAGAGCATCGGGTATGAGCGCTTAACTATTGCCAATATTAATATAACATTTGAAAGTTGATGCCCCCTCCGCTCAGAGGCACTATCTATTTACGCTACTGACTTCTCCCTGTAAGCTATGCTTACTACCTATAAATGAGCACTTTTAGTACACTATTAGTGAAAATTGTGCCTACATATTTATGATGAAAATATTTGTTATAATTTTTTCTCGTAAGAAAGTTCAGATTTACTGAACTATTACGCTATAACTCGCCAACAAATTAGGAAAATTTTAACCGGAATACCGCTTTTTTATTCGCTTCTTCCGTCGCCATTAGGTTTTCGGACTTGGAGAGCGTCCCTGCCCGTTACCCTCCAAACGTAACATTCACCAAACGAGATCGCTTTCGCAGCAGTCTGGCGCTGTTTTCAATTCAATTCTTCTACCGACGCAATACGTGACTGGGAAAAATGCGAAATCTCGCGAGCTTTTATGAATCGCCGTACACATATACACCGAGTAATTCACATTCGTTGATGAAATTCCGAAGTACCGCTCGTTTATAATCCGATTTCGTGTATACTAGCGACCATCGCGATAACGTCATCGATCCTACATGGAGATATTGTCGTAAAACAATCCTTATCACTTGGCCTTGAAATAGCAAAAAAAACAACGAGGGGAACGCGACGCAAATTTTAACACCTATTCAATTCGAATCCGCGTCCATGGTGCAGGGATCAACGTGATGCGATTGTGCATCTGATACGAGGCGAGTGTGAGAACGATGGGAACAAATACAATTTCAGTAACGACCTAATTTCATCAAGAAGTTAAGTGTACTTTAACTCTTTTCGACGAAATAAATTTAATAAAAAGTTACGAACTTTTGAACGTCTTTTTTATATATATTTTTTACTTCTCTTTAACACCACACCGTGCCGCATGCCAACGCGTTCGTATTCTTCGGTATATTTATTTCGGAGTTTTTAGATCTCGTGCGAGCGCCTATAGGTATAATCTACGCGTTGATATGAGGCTACGACACGATTCTTTTTTTTTTTCTTTCGTTTTCTTCATTATATTCGTCGTGTACGCCGAAACAACTTAATATCCGATTGCAGCCGCGTGCCGTAGACTCGAAACGCACGCGATAATGCTATTTTCTGCCTTATTAAATGGGTAATTTCGCGGTATTAAATAACTTTTTCGTATAGACATCGAATCGCATCGGTAGTCGCGCCTTCGTAGTGTTTCGTTTAAGGTTTATTTTTCGACTTTTTTTTTTATTATTTTTCATTCGGTTTGTTTTCGTCGTATCGACGGTGAACGTTTTCGTGTTCGATATCGAAAGCGAAATCACGATTTACTCTTCGTTTTTTTTTTTTTTTTACTTTTTCACTTTTCTTTCAAGTGTGTGTATACATATAGTTCTACAAACGTCGTTTCGATTCCGGCATTTTACACCAATACTTTCATTTTCCGGTCTCGATAAACAGTCGCAGCTGAGGTCTTAAAATAGAGAACGAAAAAATTACGCTGAAATGTTAAATTGAGAAGAAAAAAACATAAGCAGGCATATCTCACTACCGGAGCTGAGTTTTTAATTGATGCTGGTTCAGATTAGCATTTATAACGCAGCTAATCCTTTCATATCTAATCCATATAACTTCAACTCAATATGAATTCATGAGCACAATTTTGAACATCATTAGCTGAGTTCATAATAAAAATGAGATGGCTGTTACAGCCTACCTGATTTGAATAGGAGGAATCGAGGAGGGGTGAGATTTTCAAATACTTGCGTTTCAAGTCATTTGTGATTATCTGGCAAACGTCCAACTTTTTAGAATAGTGCTATCCTACTGATCGTGAGACCCACTTCAGGTCTCAGAAGTCTTTAAATAAGGGTGGGTCTAGGATCGTCTAGATCATATCTCGGGTCTCGGATTGATAGTAAATATATATAATATACTTATACAGGGTGTTCCGTTCCGGGCGCACCACTCGCAAATGGCAGATAGGTCAACTCAAGTCACGTACATGTATTATGGTTTGCTGCCTAAAAATCGAAGGGGTAGAGATATACCAGTTTGAAAAAAAAATTCGCTCACAGTGTTCATGAAATTGAAAAATTTATGTATCAAGTACTATGAACGATATAGGTCAAAATGGTGATTCACTCAAATTTTAAGGCCGGCAGGAGAGTAGGCATATAGTATCTTATGAAAAAGTGAGTCACAGACATCAATATATCCAAATCTAAGCTTCCTAAGTGCATTAAGAGGAGAGTTGAAACAAGCAAGGGCTTTTTAAGGAAGTTTGAGTCATGAATTTGTTTAAATCTTCCATATCTCCTCATCGAATCAAATTAAAAAGGTCAAATTTTACATGTGGGGTAAATTTAGGGGCCAAATATGACCCTTGGGTCAATTTAGATCAAAAATGGCCGATTTCAAAAATTTGAAGAAAACTTGAAAAGCTTCAAATCACAAAAAATGTGATTAATATTGACTTACATGATTATCTAGAATAAGAAATATATCCCAAACTTACATTAAAAAATGAAGAAAGAGTGGGGTGGGGAAGAGGAGAAATCAGGACCAAAATGTGGAGGGGTATACGAGAAATCGGAAAATTTTCACTGTGGTATCACACGATAAAATGAGACCAAGTGATTTACCCATTTTGATTTTCGTTTCCCAAGTAAAGGGTCTCTCCTGATAAGATAGTAAAAACGGCCCTTGACCCGAATTCGGTCACAAGTGGTCCTAAATGTTGCCCTCAATGAAAAAACTCCCCAAAAAAATTTTTGACCCCCTACCCCACCCCTTCCTGAGAAATCGACTCCCATATGTCGAAAATTCAATATTTTTTAACTCTGGATGGAATGGATAAAAATTTTGAAAATTTCACCATTGATAGGCATTATATAAGTACATTTGTCGAAATTTTTTCAAATTTTTCGATTCATATTTTCTCGAATTTTTTAGGCTTTGAAATATTTTGAAACTATCAAGCGGTATACCAGATCAATAAAAACTTCGGCATCAAATTAGTCTCGATTATAATCGTAATATGACTGGACTATTATAGGTACTACCATAGATTAACCATACATAGATAGCCCACCGGTATATCGAATTTATCACTCATAAATGTTGAAAAAGGAGCCAGAAAGTTTTTTATTAATATCTAGGCAAAAAATTGAGTTGGAGTGTTCGGAAATGGCTTATTCGAAAGAGCTTAACATTTTATACATGATTCAATACTAAAATATTATTGCCATCGATGTGAGTCTCGAGTTATTTTAATAAAACTAATTCATTTTTTAGAGCGCTCTCTGTGAATGAGCTCCAGTACTAAGAATAAATTAGACTTATTGCTTGGTTTTTTGCAAATATCTCAAGAAAGAATATAGATAGAAACTTTTCAAGTAGCTCATTCGAAAGAGCATAAAATTCTGAATGTGTTTCACTATTAAAAAACAATCTTTATTGATTTACTTTTTGAGATAATTCATAGTAAAGTAAAAAAATCGTTTTTCGAAATTAATTGCAAAAGTAAACGGACAGGAGTAACTTTAGAAAAATTAAATGATTCTCTATTCCAATCTCTTTAAAATGAGTCATTTGCAAGCCCTATATCTTGAATTGTTTCCAAGATATTAGCAAAAAACGATTCCAACTCAGTTTTTGAGTGATAAAAATTTAACGTACGGTGGGCTATCTATGTATGTTTCATCTATGGTACTACTTTAACTTCACCATCATTATTTGGAATTTTATTTATTCTTATTGTGAAATCCACAATCAGAAGTTTACCACAATAGTCGAAAAGTAACTCGCCTTCATTCCCAATGTTCATTTTCTATTTTTTTTTTCATTTTTTTTTCTTGTTTAGTCCTTACTATAATAATTATTAGTACTAGGAGCAACTTTGTAGTCCCCTATCTCTTCCCCTAATGGGTATACGAAAAAAATTATAAGACCCTTTCTTGTAGAGAATTTAATGAGAAACATTTTATTACTATACTACTTTCTCTCTAAAACGCGTTGTTCGCAAAAAAAATGCAAAAAAGTGAATTTAGGAGACGTTCTTGTTACACATTTTATTTTTTTTGACCAACTTTTCACCCCCCTTCGGGGAGTTGCAAATATTATCATGTTGTACCTTAGAGTACGAGCTAATTACGGAAAAAAATTCAGCCATGTACCCCCCTCAAAAAAAATTTTTACAATTTTTTGAAAATTTCAAAGCCTAAAAAATTCAAGAAAATATGAATCGAAAAATTTGAAAAAATTTCCACAAATGTATTTATATAATGCTTATCAATGGTGAAATTTTCAAAATTTTTTATCGATTCCATCCAGAGTTAAAAAATATTGAATTTTCGACATATGGAAGTCGATTTCTCAGGAAGGGGTGGGGAGAGGGGGGTCCAAAATTTTTTTGGAGAGTTTTTTCATCGAGGGCAACATTTAGGACCACTTGTGACCGAATTTGGGTCAAGGGCCGTTTTCACTATCTTATCAGGAGAGACCTTTTGGAGGGGAGTTCAAGCAAAAAACGGCTTTTAAAGGGGAAATTGCTATAGGAAATTTTATGAATCTCCCACATCTTCTCACCAAATCGACCTAGAAAGGTCAAACTTTGTATGTAGGTTTAGCTGGTGACCAAAATATGAACTCTTGAGGAACCTCAAGTAGCTATAATTTGAAAAATGTTCATTCATACTTATTGTAGGCAAGAAATACTACATACTCTAAATTTCACTTATTAAGTGGTTTTAAAAGAGATAACGTAGGGGTTTTCAGACTTGGTATTGAGTGTGGCCTACTAACATGAAGGTGTTAGCAACGTTACTTATAAACCTGAACAAGCCCCAATTAAAACTCAGCTCCAATAATGCAGCATAGCTGCTTACGTTTTTTTCGTATTGGGCTCATTTGGGAGGGAGATCGTTGAGCTTTGTATTCGTGCAATTTTTCTTTTTAATTCTTGTGGATTTTATTTTTTATTATTTTTCAAGTATGGAAAAAAGAAGAGAGGCGTTATCTATTATAACGGTCAACACAAATTTTAATTTCCATTTCGCTCAAATAGGATTCCTACATACTCGTACTTCAAAGTGTCTCGCTGACTTTCGAAATGAAAATATCCAGTTTTTCCAAACCGCGTTTGAATATTTTCTACGAAGGCGTAACCGAAAGAGGAAAAAACTCTTGCACTAAATTTTCACTTTCAAAAAATTACGAGGATTATATGTCCGAGGAAATTTGAAACAAAAAAACAAATTCTACTCTCGGACTAAAAATTTCCATACTTTCCTAGTTTAATTAACCTCTTCAGAAATCTCGTAGTTCATAATTCATAACATTCTACTGGTCCCTTCTCTTCCAGAAGATTAATTTGAAAAAGGAAATTCGTGGTTGAAAAATGAAAATCCTAAAAGTGAAAAAAGGCATGAAAATTCTACGAGAAAATACGTTGTTCGAAAACAAATATTAAATTCCACATTTCCCTCGTCACATCTACTAAACTCCGCTATAAAAGGTTTAAAATTTGTTCAACTGCCATTCAAAACAATCACCGGTACTAAGTTCACTTAACGTTGACATTATCGCATCATCATTAGACCGCTATAAGTCTTCGGTCAAATTCTTCATAAAGGCTTCGTAAAAGGCGAATAAAAAGCACAGAAAAAAGGCGAAAAAAGTGAAAAATTCAATTAAAGATTCCCAAAACTTGTCGTCCGTTTCAACGGTATTCGACGCTTTGTCTCGCACAAAAATTTCAACGTGAAAATAAAACTTTCGACATTCAATTACACGTGGCACTACATCAAATACGATACCTACACGTATCAAAGTGAAATAAAAAATTTCGCCGGTACTTCACACTCGAGTATATAATCGCTTCAACGACCCAACCCTTAGGTAGCTGTAGTTTTTTTTTTCTCTCGCCTTCCAACTTATATTAATCTGAACGACAGCTAAGCGTTTGTTTTTTTCGTTCCCCGAGATGACGTTATTTTTCGCAGCTTACGTTATAAAAATAACGACGCGAAAATTTCGGTGGTATTTTTCCATTTAAGAATATTAATTATTTAAAGTCTCCTTCTTTCGCCGTTAAAAGCTTTATATTTTCAAACCGTTTTGATTAAAATATCAAAATGTTAATTTTAATAAATTAATAAACCGCGACGAAGAACCCTACGCGGCTCTTTCCCTTGCAAAGTGTAACTCTGCTTCTAAGCCTCCTCCTTACCATTCCCTTATCGTCGGATATTATATTGTTCGGGCGTAATTAAAAAAACACCATCGAACGACGAGGTTTTCAATATGAACTCAATCTATGCGAGAAAAAAAAACTCCTGAGTTGGCGAGAAAAAAACACAATTTATTAATAGAATTTGATACGTTATCTAGCGCGCGAGTTCACCTTGTAACGCGATAAAAAGACGCGAGATTAGAAGCAAACGAATTCGAATGAAAGAGATCCTCGGGCTGGTATCGCGTCGCCGATATTTATACAATGATACACCCGTCGTACGCCTTTAACGCTTCATTTATTTTTCCTGACGCGTAATTTGATCCGCCTATCTCGCCTATCTGAGTCGTTCGAAGAGCAAAGGGTAGGGGGAGGGGGGTTATTTGTATGTCGAATGAATTACGTGACAAGGTTAATTAGATGGTAAAAATAACAACGCATTTATATTTTCTAAACATTATTCGAACCCCTAAAGTTTCACTCCGTACACCCCCCCCAAAAAAAAAATCCAATTTAAAATTGTCCGCCTTATTTGTTTTTATTTACCCGTCGAATTAAAAATCTATTGTATGGGGTGCCAGGTCACCAAATCATTTTTAGACAATTATTTCATTTTGAAAATGATGGATTCAAATTTTCAAATTAAAAAATGCAAGAGCTCCTCGAAGCAGTGAGTATATTTTCAAGCCATAAATCATCACAAAAATTTGATTTCGATCAATTCAAAGTAAAAAGTCTCAAAAATCGACTGAAAGTGATCTCAAGTCTTTAAATCATTTTTCAGAGAATTAAACTTAATCAAAGATCAAGCGTCAAATTTCAAACTTCGAAGAATATCTAGTCCACCGAAGTTCAATTTTACATCCAATCCCTGTGAAATTTAATCTTCAGTCCCTAGGCTTTTTTTACACACCCTCATATGTCTCCAAAAATATCAATGAAAACTAAGCCATAATAGGGCATGATCAAATCTTAAGGAAAGCTGGAGGAACCCCAAAAGGATTAAACTTGAAGAATACAGACTTGAATCATTCATGGAACCAATTTCAACTCCCTGGATCTATTTTAGGGAATGCCTTGACCACTGAGAGAGAAGTAATAGTGGAGTAGATTAAGGCCAAAAAACGACGATACCGGGAGAAAATTGTTGTAGAAGGTTTTTTTGGGTTAATCCATTGAAAAAGGTGTACTGAACAACATATCCAAAATCCGCTGAAATCCGTTCACCTTAACCCCCTTTTTCAGAAGCTGAGCCCCCCAAAAATTATTTGAAGGTAAAATGGCAAGTGAGGTGTCGAAAAGCATTAAAATTTCATCCTGTATCCAAATATCACATTCAAAATTCTGAATTTTAATTTCTAACCCGAATTTGGGCCGTTAAACGTTGAAAAACTACGAGTACCTTTTTTTCAAATTTTTACCCCCAAATTGTTCAAATTAGCTTGAATTTTTTAAAAATTTTCTTATAGCATCGGTAATTTGTTAGAGAATTCATTTAATTTATACAAAAAAAATACTTGTTCATGCCGTAAACATGGATTAAAGTGTGTGGCAGCTTGCGGTCACTGCCATGGGACATCATGTGAAAATTCGAAGCTAGCAATATTGGACAGCGAGGATGAAGATTTTAAATAGTACGTATATGACCGACAAAAAGGTAAGTATGGACAAATATATATGTTTAAGGGGGGAGGGAGTGTGGGAGGAGGAAGAACTACAAAAATTAAAAATCACCTATGCTGTAAATAAATACATTTTTATCAATTCAAGATACCTAATTTGAATAATTTGGGGTAAAAATTTGAAAAATACAGTTTTTTAACTTTGATGACCCAAATTTAGAATTAAAAATTAAAATTCAGCATTTTGAATATGATATTCGGATTCAGGATGAAATTTTGATGCTTTTTGACACCTCGCTTGCCCTTCTCCCCTCAAATAATTTTTGGGGGGCTCAGCTCCATAAAAATGTCTTGAAAAAGGGGGTTAAGATGAACGGATTTCAGCGGATTTTGGATATGTTGTTCAGTACACCTTTCTGAATGGGTTAAAAAAACCTTCTACAACAATTTTTTCCCGGTGCTTTGCCAAATCTACTCCACTATAAAGCAATTATAACATTATTACTTGCTAGTCTTTAGCAACACAAATTGAAAATAAAAACAACTCTTATAATACTACCTAGTCGCTTGGGTTTTTCTTTTCAATTTTAAACGACTTCTCAAGAAAATATGTACAAGATCAAGTTTTTTTTTCATATAAAATGAAAAGTATAAAATATTTCGAAGAAAATAATTCAAATTGAATAAAAATAACAATATCGATTTGACGAGAATTTTAATATTTTTTACATTTATTTTTACAAATATTTGAGTACCCTTCATAGCCAATTTGTCCATTTAACTGAGGACACTTTGCATCTGTATCACTGTAATCGTCAAAAACTATCTCACTATCGATAAATTTGCTCTAAGCCCGGCACGTGCAACCCAAACACCATTACCGAAATACGCGATACAGGCAAACACGGATCAAGAAACGCAACCTCGAAACGGAAGACATACTAAATTCCAAGCAATAAGTACACTTCTCATCCATTACGGCTAAATCCGAAGCTTAACGGCGCTCATCTGCAATACCTTATTTGCCATTGTTTGGAATTTATTCGCACGTAATGCCCGTCCACTACCAGGCTACACTTGGCCGTCCGATGAACTCGCACGGGTCCACTATACTTAGGAGCCGAATAAAAATAGAAACACTTGGCCGAAACCGCACGCGTTTAAAGCTTATTATCTGGAGAAGGATTGGGACGATACCGTCGTATAAAATCGAAATTAATTCTATCCCTGAGAAGTGAAAACGCGTATACACTCTACCTACGATGCTGGGAGGATATCGCGCACAACATAGTTATCACGTTCCTGTATCTAATCAACCGGGCCAAATCGAAAACCGAAAATATGCCCGAATAATGAAATAACCGCGTAACATAATCTCTCTCGACTGTGCTCCTCTACACCGGATTCTCTAGAAGGCGTCCAATTAAATTTCCAATCCAGTTCAATACCTATGTGAGAAATTTTCATAAACCTTGAAGCGTCGAATCCTATTTCTCTCATCCCTCGTATCGGGTCGAATTCAGTTTTTCCTTTTTTCGCACCTCTATGGAGAGTTGGAAGAGGAAAAAGTGCGATCATTAGGCGTGCACTATTAAATATCGTGTAGCTCATTTCGTTCGCGTCTAAATGACTGCGTTGGATTTCACCTCGTCCTATTTCATCCTAGATAACTGAAAACGCCCGCCGAAATTTCAACGAAAAGAGAGGAAAAAACGAATATTTGATACCTGCACAGCCTTCGTCGATTCGAATTTCTTCTCTTCGAACAACCATTAACGTTCGCTAAGATGCTTTTAAACACGTAATCCTGTATCGAAAGAGGCGTTCAGGCCTTTCGTGGAATTCTCCGTTGATGGAAAATTTTGTCATTATTTGAAACGTAATAATAAACATTCAGGCTAATTTACATCTTATTTAAATCATACAAATATCTAATTTTTTCGCCATTATTTAACTTCTTAGTATGAAAAAAATAGCACTTGGACCAAGTTACACCATTTGAGCTCGTGTTCAAAAATCTGAAACGTGTCCGCCATCTTATGAAATCAATAAGGAGACGTTTTATCAAATGTTTTAATTCTTTTACCCCCCCCGGCGACCCTCCACTCACATATTTGGTAAATAAATGATGGAATGTGTTTGAAGCCGTTGGTTTCGTTCAAAATTCAACAAATGTATAGCAGTTGTTTCTTTTTTGACGTCATCAACAGCTGAGTTATAGTTTATGCTATTGAGTTCTATAAACAATGAAAAAAGTAGATTACTTTCGGTGGCTAGCGGGAAATAGTGTAACCTGCCTTTATACCTATTTAACCTGCGTCCTTGGCGAGAAAATTTCGAATTATTACTCTCCATCCTTCTCCTATACCGTATCACCATTCACCGAAAAGAATTGTAGGAAAACTAACGATCCGCTTAAAGCTAAAATTCCACGAAATAGTGTTAAACTTTTCAATTCGCAGATAGCGTTATAATGTACAGTATATAACAATCTGCATATATTCGCTTGAATTTTATCTAACCGAAGAATTTCTCACTTCTTTGTTGTTGACTTTTTCAATACCTCGGCAAGGTGAGATCAATTTTTGGTCGTAGATGAAGTTTCTGCGAATCTTCAACAATAAAAAATATATCTCTTGCTTCGTATACGCGTTCATTTCGGAATGAGCGAAAATGAAACGAAACTTTGAAAACTCAAAATTTTTAACAAAGGGTATACCCGAATAAGGGGTGATTTTGGCCCCAAGCGCTTTTTGACCTCTATACGCCTCAGGTAGTGTGCCTAGACTAGAAAAAATTTTACGCCAAGTTTTGGACCCCTACCCCCTCCATTCCCTTCTCACACACATTTTATTGTCGTTTTTTCACGAATTTTTCATTTCGTTCAGAATGAAGGAAATTTTCTGTTCTTTCGCACATAGATAAGTATCATAGTGATGTATCTGAGATAAAATTTTGAGCAATTTTTATTCATTCCTTCATGGTGTTTTGGCCATTTGAAATTTTCCAAACTGTAAAAAATACCTTAATAGCGAAAAACGACAATTTTTTTAAGTATCCTGAAAACGTGTTTTTTTATCTGGATTCATCTTACGTATTCAGTTTTGAGATTTAGAAATGTCGTGGACCGCCAAATGCGAAAAACGTATCATATAATCGATTTTTTTCACTTTTCGGAAGCTAATAATTTTATTTTTCATTTTGAAATTAGAAAAAAAAATTAATACACCACTAATACGAGTAGCGCAACATTTAGCCCTTCCCCTTACTCCTCTTCAGCTAACAGTGTATCGCAATGATTTCGTGTTGAAGAAAATCTATAGTATTTGTACAGTGACGTAATCAAGGGGGGGGGGGCGAGTGGGCTAAAGCCCCCCCAAAAAAATTATTCGAAATTTCAAAAATCAATTGTTAAACGTATACGCGTAAATTGCGGGAAAAAATTTAGTCGTTTTATCTTGGGTGCCGTTGTAGATTTGAATTCCTGTAACAACAAGTACACCGAAAAGGTCTTTTTCAACATTGAGACGACTTAAAACATATCGGCGAAATCGTTTCAATGAATTGGGGCTACTAAAATGCTCTTCGGCAAATTGCCGTAACTGCCGACGCGTGGTCTTGAGCATTTTAGCGAAAAATCATCGAAAATTATATTTTGTTCTTTAATATTTCAATATATTTCATATAGAGGGCTCGCAAATGGCTCATTTCAAAGATACTGAAATGCAAAATGATTAATTTTTCCAAAGTTACTGTATCGATTTATTTTTTGGAATTAATCTTGAAAAATGATTTTTTTACTTTGCTATGAATTTTCTCAAAAAGTAAATCAATAACAATAATTTTTTTAAAGTGAAACACGTTCAAAATTTCATACTCTTTGAATGAGCTACTTGTAAACTTTCCATCTATATTTTTTCTTGAAATATTTGCAAAAAACTAAGTAAAAAATCGAATTTATTTTTAGTAATGGAGCTCATTCACAGAGGGTGTTCTAAAATGAATTGGTTTTATTAAAATAACTCGAGACTCACATCGATGGCAATTATGTTTTAAATTTGGATCATGTATAAAACGTCAAGCTTTTTCGAATGAGCTGTTTCCGAACACTTTAACTAAATTTTTATCCTAGTATTAATAAAAAACTTTCTGGCTCCTTTTTCAACATTTATGAGTGAAAAATTCGTATATAGGGGAGGGGGGGGGGCATTTATGTATGGTTAATCTATGATACAATTCATTTTGCAATTTTTTCAAAAAAATTTTACACTTCATGAAAATAGGTGGGTATCAACTGAAGTTCGAACCTCCTTTTTTTTTAGCCTCCTCCAAAAAAAAATTCTGGTTACGCCACTGTATTTGTATAATATGTAGTAAACGTTACACACATCTTCTACCTTTATAATATTATAATGTATTAGGGTAGAAAGAAAAAGATAAAATGTTCTTAAATTTTGATTAAATTTTAGGAGTTGGTTATCTTTGAGTTGAAAGTTCCCATGCAAAATTTTAGAACCCACGAACCATTTGGAGGGAGGATAGGGGTCCTCAAAATAATGTCATTTTCGAAAGAACATGGTTTTTCCTCTCTATAGCCTCTGGATCAATTCATAACCATAACCACATTGGGCTATTAGAAGGGCCCAATTTGAGTTTTTACATCTCACTAGCCCATAAGGAGATCTATTGGAGGCCATCTTGATCACCCCACGTAGTGGGTCGGATGTATGTATTCATTTCTGTTGTGTTATAGAGTAATAGTAACTGGTCCGCTTTACGGGGTCCTCAAAATAATGTCATTTTCGAAAGAACATGGTTTTTCCTCTCTATAGCCTCTGGATCAATTCATAACCATAACCACATTGGGCTATTAGAAGGGCCCAATTTGAGTTTTTACATCTCACTAGCCCATAAACAGATCAATCGGAGGCCATCTTGATCACCCTACGTAGTGGAGTCGGATGTATGTATTCATTTCTGTTGTGTTATAGAGTAATAGTAACTGGTCCGCTTTACGATTGGTCATACGTCATGCGTGTAACAACCAATCAGCGAGTTGGAAAGTTGTAAATTACCTCGACTTACTCGTAAAATGAAAACAAGAATCAACTGATGATTCAAATTACAAACGAAATTCAGTCGTTCACTGAAAATTCAACGATATTATTTAGGATGGTAGAAATGAAATCGCCTAGATAGCACAACAATTTTAGTCTTATGATTGGTTGTCATGCGCATGGCGTACGACCAATCAGAAAAAGGATCAGCCACTATAACCACTCTATTATTTCATCATGATTTGAATTACTCTTATTTGTTTGTTTATTTTTTTTTTTTTTCTAATGATTGCACACAAACGTACGAAGAGAACATTTCAGATGGCCGATCACAACGAAATCTAAATCCAACTAAATGGAAGATCAATCAAATCATCTCTTTCTCCGTTCACCTTATTACAAAGAGTAAGTAGTTTCCTTTGTGTACTACTATGCGAATAAACATGCACGCATCCATCGACCACACATACATGGACAGCTAATGTAAATGTGTAAATAGTGAAGAACAGATAGCAGGAGAACTTCACAAAGCGTCGCTTTTGCGCATGCGCGAATATATAAATAAACGAGAGCTTGTTTACATTCAACATGACTTTCTCCATCTTTCTCCTAACATTTCCCGCTATTTCTTTCTCAAGTCATCACTTATCAGTATCTTGTAAACACGAGTTCACACTTGCGCATGCGCAAAAGCGATGCTTTGTAAAGTGCTCCTGATGTTTGTTCTTCAAAACGCGTTGATTTTTTAACGCTTTAGTTCATGTACCAAGGGAGGAAGATGGCCTACTGCAGTGGTTCTTAGAGGTTTCTTTCTTGTCCCAATGTCGTTTGACCTATATTTTGTAACCAGTACTGATTCTTTTACGGTGTTGCCATAGCGCCAACCCGTGCATAAATATTAAGAGCTGTTTTAAACTCTTACTCTTTGTTGCTAAACAATAATAATATCATGATAATCGCATCAATATCATTCATTTTACTGGTTTTGAGTTGTTGAATGCTTCAGTATGAATGGACAATATAGGAAGTGAGAATAATAGCTTTGCATGGTATACTTTTTATTAAAATAAAGTGTTTAATTTGAGAAGGAGTAAAGGGATGATAGATTTGAATTTTACAAATTACACGAATACGCCAAAAAAGTAGACTCGAACGTCCATGAGAGATAGTTCAAGGCATGAAAATCACAACTAAAAGTTTAGCTCAAATAACGCGACATTTTATTTTTTAATAAAGTGAAAAAATGTCCCTTTAAAAAAGTATACACATTAGGTACAGTATTTCGATTGAGATTACAATTGGGTATTCTATTCTCATCTCGTCTACAAAAAAAGTCTCGTGAAAGTGAGACGAGAAAAAGGCTCGTGCATTTTTCTTTTCTTCATCTCATGAGACTTCTCACACAATCGCGTTTTTGCAACATTTGCTTAACAAATATTATGGTAGCCTTTTGTGTGATTTCGATTATATTAAATTTGAATTTTGAAAAAATTTCAAACGTAAGGACACACTACAGAGAAATTTCCATTTCACAATGCCTCACGTGTTGAGCAAGTCGATTTCAAATTGCACGTTAATTTTGAAACCTACGTAACACAGCGCTCATGTAATGCTGAAGGATAATATAATTTTAATAGCATTAAACCTCTTCAAATTGAAACTCAAATATACATAATCAATTTCGATTAATTTTTCAAAAATTTTCATTTACTAAACAAAATTTTTTCAAAATGGAATCTTCTGTATTAAAATAGATAAAAAATGACTGTAGACATTTTTTTTTATTTTTTTTATTTTTTTAAGATAAAGAAATATCTAAAAAAGTATCTTTCTAACAACGCGCAGAAAAAAAAAATTATATCATGTTTCAAAACCTTCAGCGATACTTCGATGAGTCAAAAATCGAAATCTCATTCATTTTTCACAATATAATTTTACAAAACAATATTACACGAATTTTTCAAATTTTTCTCGATGAAATGAGAAAAAATGATAAATTTGAAATTTTTCTCTCATATAGCTTGAAAATATTAAATTTATAGATCGCAGTACTTCGAAAAAAATTTGAAATTTGGCCATGAAAATTTTCACAATTCATTAGCGTTACGAAAGCCATATTTCTTCATGTTTGTCTGCGAAAACATCGAAAAATTTTGTTGGCTTTTTTCTATCCACTCCATTATACTCGCATATACATCAACTCGAAGAACGAATCGAAAAATACCAAATTTCGAAAAGAGGTAATTTTTTCTCTCGTATTTTCAAAACTTGCGACGAATGAAAGAAAAAATCTTTTTGTCGCAAAAATCGATTATTCAATCATCATTTTTTTTTTTCGAAAAAAATTCAATTTAAGACATAGTAGAATATTTTATTAAATTTTAAAACCACTAGTCTCATCGTGTTTTAAAAAATCATAAAAACAGCACTTCCATTTCTCCAAATACCTGCATAAAAAAAAAAGGCGAAACGAAGGGTATTTGGTTAAACCGACGAACGACGCGACGAAAACGTGTGGGAATCAAAACTCGTAAAAACGTCTTTTTTACTTATGAAAATTCTGCATTGCGATTGTACCAAACGTGGTATATCTCGATGGGAAAACTCATTCGGGTAAAAATTCGAATTTCGATATTGCTTCGCGGTACGGTTGAGAAAACACGAGTTCGAATATGAAATTAAACATTACTACAATATTAGAAGAAGTATTCCGAAAAACGTCGATATAATAGACTACTTACGATATTTTTCCATCCGAAACCGACCCCTTTTTTTCCGGCCCACGAATTCGAACGACTCGAGAGATAATACAATTACTCGCGAAACACGAAATACACTATCTCGGCAATTTTTCGATTCGATATACATCGTCGTCGATCAACACCTCCAGAGCAAAAAATAAAAGCGAAAATTCGCCTCGAATACGTGACCTCGTGCCGTCCTTCCGGATCATTTACGATCGTAAAATCGCCTTAAGGCTTATGTTTCGATAAAACGAGAAACATAAAAAACACATCGACCAACGGTCACCTATATAAACGACTCGGGTACGCAAAAATTCAAACGAACCAATGGTCGAAATGTTTTTAGAATTCTACTCGCGAGTCACGAATCAAAGAGCTTTGTACGACCGACATCTTATCTGATGGCGAATTTATGACACGCCTTAACGCTACACTATAACAAATTTACCTATGGTATATCGAATTGATTAAAATATTAAAGTTCCGGTTTACGAAGCGAAATAAAAACCGCCCTTATGTTAGGACTCCGGCACGTAACGGTATGCTTATAAATACGCCAATGGCGGCGACGCGACCGACTCGAACGAACGGGCATTTGTAACTTTTCAAGTACCCTTTAAAAATTCCTCGCGATTGAAAAATTATAATTTCATGAAATCGTTTTACTGCCTCGTTTCCGCCGTTTATTATCGAATCTAAAACGACTTTCGAAATTGTTACGCGTATTAATTATCTATTTTTCGAGCACTAAGTTCTTCTTCAATGTTTAATGAAAGTTGGCCGATCGAATTGCATCTTTCTTTTTTTTTTACATTATTTGATGTTAAGCGAGCATGTTTTTTTTTTTGTATTAATTTATTTATACTGGCGTATGTAATTGCCAAGATTATCACGCCAGTGTATCTGTAAATTACAGGACAATAAGGGTGGATTTTAGATTTTAGTCCATAATTTTGAGGTTTTAAGAAAGTGTATAATTTTTTGTAGTTGTTGAGGATCGTTAATAGGATTGAAATAAAAAATACATATATATTTTATTTCTCTTCACTTCGAAACTAACTATGAAAAAGTTAGCATTTTACCACCTGAAACACAATACTCTTACAGAATGACTATATAAAAAAAGGAATACACACATCTGGCCCACTCACAACATTGTAGGGGCTATGATGTCTGAAAGTCGGAGCAATGAAAATTTTTGGTCAATTTTTTTTTTATTTGTTTCATGAACCAAAAATCTAATCATGATTAAGTATGATGTAATCCAAGAATTAAAGAAGCTCCACAATTGATAAATAAGCATTAAAATTGTAATTTCTTTGAATTATACTAAAAGGTAACTTTTTCAATTCTTAAATTAGTTCATAACAATACGTGATCATTTAATATATATCTTTCTTCATAATTTATATAGCGGCAAAGATTTTTTGGGTAAGACAGCTAAAATTGCTTGCTTTGAGGTGTTGTATCCCCTTCATTATTGTGAGTAGGCTAAACGCGAACAAAATGTTTTTTGTTGATCACAGCGAGTATCCCCACTACAACAATTTTCTGATCAAAATTTGGACACTCCATACCGATGAGAACATTTTTAGCGTTCACTACTGTGGTTCGCAATTCAAAAATCTTATTCTTAGTTTTTTCAATTAGAACGGGCTCAATGTTTCACCAGCAAGATTTTGAGTAGATCCTGAATTTTTTTATCTTTCACTGAAATTACAAAATTTGAAAATTAATATTATTTTTTCTTCCTCCCCCCCCCCGCCACTCATCCTCATTAAAAACCTATGGTAAATTTGTTGAAATTATTTTTAATTTTCCATAAAAATTCCTACACCTCTTTGGGGGTATGGAAAGAAATTTTTTTCAATTAACTTTTAAAAAAAAATATACATATATATCAAATGGATTTTTACTGCTCAAATTAGTCTACTCACATGAGCAAATCAAAAATTGAAAAATATGGTTTTCTCGTAGTTTGAAAGAAATATAAAAAAAAAATGAATAGAAATAGTAATCGTCATTTCGAGTCGAAACGTAAAAATAACATTTTTTATTTTTATTTTTAGAACATGCGTTAAAACGAGAGAAAAAATGATAATTTCACCCATCTAAACATATTATAAATTTATAAGACTCACAAGGTCATGAGAACATTTTAAAATTTTTTTATAAATATTCCTATTCTTCTTTAGGTTTGTAAAATGCATTTTTTTCACATTTATATCATAAAAGAATGCCCAATTTTGATTCAAATCAATATTCAAGTTAGGTGTTTCCATATTCCCACGGTTGTTATTTTCAACTGGTTGCATCAAGAATAAAAGCATTTTTTTTTACCTCAGTTTAAAACTAAATATTATGAAAAACTTATATGTATTATATCTACATAAAAAATAGGAAAAATTTTACTCTGTTTCAAGATTTTACAATAAAAGAAAAGTAAGGAAATTCGGCTCGCTTTAATAACAGATGATAAAATTTTTAATATTAATTTTTACACAACCAGTAATGAACTTATCACTGAGTATTTTTTGAATAAAAATTTCAACATTTCAAGAGCATATACACGAAAATTTCTTCACTATTGTAGGTCAAAATTTAAAAAATCCCATTTTTTGTTTATTCCCCTGGGGCATGTTAAATGATTTTACAATAACATCGTAGGAAATGGTATATTTGAATTTCTTAAAGTTGAATTGATGAAATGAAAAATAAAATCATAAATATGAAATTAGCGCGTTCAAAACTTCGGCTAACTTGTGAGTTCTTAAAACTTTGGAACAATTTTTTTTTTTGAACATTTTTACACTTTTAGGATTGTAAGAAGCATTGTTTTTTTTTTTGCATTTATTCAAGAAAAATATAGGAAAAATCCCGATGTTCGAATTAATTTTTTTTTCACGGTAAATTAACATTTTCGAGCTATTAAAAGTTGGACAAACTTTTTTTATTTAATTTCTATTTAAAAAAAATTTTTAAATTCAACATCGAGGTAATAAGCTAAAATTTTAATTTACTCTATTAATTTTAATTATCCTGTTATCCCTAAAGTAATTTCAAATAAAAATTAAATTTTTATAAAATAAATTATTTAATAAATTTATCTATTATTTTTTTTTCTCAAATTCAAGTCATTCAAAATGGGTAAAATACTCTTCAAACCTTGTCCCATTCAATTATCAAATTTTAAGACTGAATTGACAGTTTGAAGTGATAATATATTTCTAATTTCAACGCTCATTTGCACAAAGCTCCAGTCGTATCAAAGTCACACCCCGACGAAATGAACGAGATTAATATTTAATTCATGGTCGTGAAATTTTCGAAAACCTCGTACAACAGTCTCGTTTGATTTATACGCTTGTCGATACAACGCTCTAATTAAGCAAGTATTGGCGCGAACGAAAATGGACAATACGTCGTGAATCAGCGCATTAATTAAATACCGCATAATTTATCGACAACCAATCTACCGACGAATATCAACGATCGTGACCACTCTAGTTGTGAAAGCCTATACCCAATTTAAATACCCGAATAAATACAAAAACTAAACTTACGTTGTTAATCTAGCGCCGGAAATTTTTTCCCGTTTTCGAAATAAAGTAAAGTATAAATACCACTTCTGGTGCACATAATTCGTCGACGATAACTTACAGTATAACCACAGGTCGATAGTAATCGCAATTATAATCGTATTGACAAGCAGAAAAAAAACTATCGATTACGTAAAAGAAAATTCACGCCGCGAAAATATTCTTCACATGACGAGCTCGACACCAGTACAATATACAATTTTAATTGCCGAATACGCGACGAGAACAGAAAAAAATACACGCGAACTGGGCGAAAATGTACGCGAATAGAAACGCAACACGGAACCCCTATCGATGCGGCCGATGAACGAATACTATCCTGAAACTGATTACAAGTCGCAGATTACAGCTGGAGATTTTGGGATTTGCGCTCGTCAAAGATCGGTTACATTCGGGCATATTTCCTTCGTCTCGCGAACGATGCGCCGAAACGACGTCGCGCACGCTGGGTCGCGGAAAAGCGGTACAGGTACCAATCCGATGGTATTAAAAATTGTCGAATGATGATTTCCGGTTTCGCGGTCAACGATTGTTAGGGTTGTTAACGTTGATGTTGCTAAAAAGCGTTTCACGTACAGGATGCTTGAATGGACGAACTTTTATTAGCGTACCAACGCGGTTCATCTTTGCTGCAGTAAGGATAGTGGAGCGGCATTGGGAAAATGAAAAAAAGAGGCAGCCGAGAGGTATGAAATTTTTAAGATGTATGACCGAAAGTAGATCTTTTCTTGAGTGTTGAAAGAACTGTCAGATTATTTAAATTCAGATTTCTAAAGTTACCGAAATTAGTAGTTATTTTACAGCATATGATGTTATAACCCTTACCCTGGTCCTAGGTGAGCCGAATTTTGTCTTTTTTTGATAAATGGAGAGAACTAATGACCCTAAAATACGCGATAAAAATTTCAGCGCTCAAATTCATTTTTAGTTCTGCGGTTCTGCAAACTAGGCTTCAAATTTTAAAAAAAATGAAAAATCATCAAATTTTAACCACAAATGAGGTAACATAATTTGTGATGTGGGAGTACCTCCTCCATGATTAGCATTTAGCGAATACAGGCATGGCAAACCCGAGGCACCCTGGCTAACTGTGGCATTATTTCTTATTTCTCTATGCCAGAACTATTCTTTCTTCAATTCTCCAGGGACTCCTGACTGCATTATGTGTCAGAGCAAGTGTAGTTGCAAGAGCGAGCTTTGCAACCACGAAAAAATCCCAGCTCGAAAGATAAGAATTTATTTCATTGGTCCCAAACCACACTCTGCTGCTAGGTTATCCAATATCCATCATTCCTTTAACAAATCCTTCTTCAAGCCCTTTTCATACCTTGGCCACAAGTTTATGTGGCAGCTCAAAAATATGAAAGTTCAAGATGAAGGCCCTTAAGAGTTTATGAGTCCTACTACGTGGGATTCCTTTAGTACTGCATCTGGGGCCTTAGAATCCGGCAGGAAGGAAATGAAATGGAATATAATCCTAATAATGAAAATTGTAAGGTTACATATAAGTTGGCGCTCCAGAAGTCCATTATTGACACCATTCCACCCATATAATTGCACAGCAGTTCTTGTATTATCAGCTGCGGCACTTATACGTTCCTGACACCTGAGTGATATTGTTGGACACAATGGGCTATAAATGGCCAAAATGCACGGTGCGCGCACCCAATTAGACCTAAATCTGAATATGAGAATACACTGAAAAATACACTTATGACCACCTTTCTAGTAAAGTTTATAATGAAAAGGATAGCTATTACAGCTTACCCGGTTGAGGAAGAGGGGTGGGAGGTAGTGAGGTCTTCAAATCTTTGAATTTCAACTCATTGGCAAATGTCGAATTTTTTGGTGCATGTTCATCCCACACGTAGCGCCGGCAGGTATGAATGAAATTCGTTCATAATTAGATGAGAGTTTCTCCTTGAGAATGTAAAAAAACGTGCTTTTTCCTTTTTTTGATACCCCTCAAAATGGCGAATCACTCAATTTGCAAGGGGGGGGGGCTGATGGAGAGGCGAATGACTCAACATTTTTTTTTAATTTTATATTATTATATTAAAAAGTGATTCACGGACAACATATTCAAATTTAAGCTTTTAAATGCATTTGGAGGGTAGTTAGAGAATAAAACAGCTTTTTGAGGAATTTTTGAAACACGAAATTTCTTGAATGTTCTATATCTCCGCACCAAATTTACATAGAGACAGGGGCGTAACTAGGGGTGGGGGGGTGGGGGGAGCTTCCCCCTAGGTGTTTTGAAAAGTTGGGAAATTTATAATTGTTCAACGCTGAAATTGGGAATTTGAATTTCTTTTGGGAAAATAAGAACTCGAATAAATTCGAACTAATGCCAACTTATATCATGTATAGCGCACAACCAGGGGGACGTAGCTCCCTTGGCTTTTGGAAAGTTGGTAAACTTGACCACTTTCGCAGTATTATTACAGCTATTTTAAAATTTTTTGAAGACTAAAAAAAAAAGTTGGCAATTTTTGGTTTTCTCCCCCCCCCCCCTGAAGAATGTCCTCGGTACGCCCCTGTATAGAGATGTGAAGCTTCGTATGTAAGTTTGGTTTAAGATTTTTAATATGATACACTGAATTTAGGTCAAAATGGATTCAAAATGTTGGATTGTCAAAATTTAAGGAGAGCTTGAGGAGCCTCAAATTAGTAAAAATGTTTCTAATGTGAATTTATATAATTACTGAGGATAATAAGCATGCTATATCTTGAATACATCTTCACACATGATGTTGGAAAGGAGGAGAGCTTATTGACCTCAAAGCGTGGTGGGGGAACACGAGAGGTTGAAAATTTTTTATTCTGCGTCCACACAGGGGCGTACCGAGGACATTCTTCAGGTCTCAAAAAAAATTCAAGTTCCCAATTTCAGCGTTGAACAATTATAAATTTCCCAACTTTTCAAAACACCTGGGGGGGAAGCTCCCCCATCCCCCCTTAGTTACGCCCCTGCGTCCACACGAGGATGATCAGCTTCGTTCAGCCTGGATGATCAGCCTGGGATGAACGTAGTGTGAACGTTTGCATGATCAGCCTCGTTGAGCTGAACGAAGCTGTTCAGCCTGTCATCCTCGATCGACTTGATGACTGTCTGTTCAAAGGATGATGAGTAGTGTGGACGCGACTGCATCATCCATGTTCGCTCATCCAAATATAATTTTTCGCTATTTCACATATAATTTATTCTTCAATGAAATGAAAATAATTTTAGAATTGAAAAATGACTTTTTTTGGTCACTTGACAATTTTTCTGAAATTAAAATATTTACAACGTGAAATTTACTAAAAATTATGTTAATTTTTATTGATATTTTTTTAAATGTTTGTACGAGTATAGCAAATAGTGAGCCCTAATATATTTCATTTACCAAAATATTCAACATAACAATAAACTTATCATTAGTATATATATTTTTTAACGTTATTAATTTATTCGTAACAAAAATTTTTTTCCTAAATTCACAACTAAAAACATAACAATAATTTTAATTTTTTTTTTGTAAACTTTTTCATATAAAATATTAATTTTGGATGTAAAATAATTATTTAAATACTTAATTTATTTTTTATTACAAAATTTATACGCAATAATTTTGTTATATAATTCTTTTTTTTTTTTTATTAAAAAATAAAAATTTATTTTCAGCATTTTTTACTGTAAAATTGCCATTCGATACAATTTGGGAGGAGGGTGTCGTGGATAGGGTAGAAATTACTCATGTCATCCCACTTTTCGCCACCCCAGTTATCATTTGTCGCGTATTCCTCGTAATCGTCGACTCGGTTTGGAGAATATTGCGCAAAGACACATCAAAATGTAGTAATTAACTTTTTCTTCCCATATTTTCCTGAAATGTGTGTACCGATAGTTTCTGTAGATGGCAAAAAGTTGAACAAGTGTGGACGTCGACAGATGATCATCCTAGGCTGAACACCTTAGGCCGATCATCCAAGCTGAACAAGCTGATCATCCTACGTGTGGACGGACCTTTATACGACAAAATGAGCCCAAGTGACTAACCTATTTCGATTTTAACTCCCCCAGTCAATTTGGAGGGGAGTTAGAACAAAACATATGTAGCATTTAGAGTGGAAATTGCTACAAGAAATTTCATGAATCTTCTTTATCTCCTCACTAAATGGACCTAGAAACATCAAACTTCGTATGTAGGGTTAGTTGATAACCACAATATGACCTCTTGAATTTGAATCCAGATGATTCCTAAATGGCGAATCATCAAAATTTGAGGATCACTTGAAAAATATGGGCTCATATAATTTGGCAATTTCCCATTTCGTGGGATCATAGTAGAGTTTAATGCAAGCGTTAAATACGTTTAGTAAAAATCCTACCTTATAAGTGAACAGAATGTTTAAAAATTGATTTTTTATTCCATCAGGGTCATGAGCAAGTCCAGATTCAAGTGAATTAATACTAGTAAGTAGTGGATAAAATATCTGCTCAGATTTCGACCCTTCAATCTATAGTTGAAAATTCGGGTATTGCAGCACATGAAGTAAAACCCAGAAATTTACACAATTAACATTTTTCTCGCACAGTTTGTCAGACACCAAAATATTTTTTCAACATCGATTTTCAAATTTGACTTCATATTTATTCATTAGAATTTTGGACAGAGAGGTGAGGCATTATTACAATCATTTTCAAGGTAATTCTGCAACTTTCAAGACCCCAGAGTTTACGATCTGAAAAAATATTTTTTATCCACCCTAATGACTACATATGCATGAATGTCATAAATTAAGTATTAATTTGAATAATCTTAGGACCTCTCTGCAGCAATGTGATGACAGTTTGAAACTCAGAAAAAGACTACTTTTCGATCTCGAGACGAAAAAAATGTACATCTATCGAGTGTCAAGGTTTTGCGCCATTAGAACAATAGACGGCTTCAATACCTCTACTCACACTTGTATATGTACGTGAAGATGGATTGTTGGTCTAAGGTGTACGAATGTTTCGAGGATCGCATTTCAGCTATCGGTATTTATTATTCACCGATTATACAATAAACATGTAAGAAAACGACAGACGGCAACGAGTAATGAGGACTAAAACCGCGTTGGCCTCGGTCTCTGGAGACCAAAGTGAGTTCTGGCTTTTCCCATTTCGCAAATACATAATTCATTAATTAACCACGTCGATGCGACGACGAGATCACATCACGTATGAAGTACATCAGCGGGGTATTTCTTACGGACTACTTCGCGCGCTCGTTTTCCTCTCTTGCATCTACATAACTCAACGGTCTAACGATTGAAAATATCTATCCTTTCCAAAGTTGACAAACATTAAAGGAACGAAGATGACGATAGTCGCGTTTTTCCTTTCTTGCAGGCGAAGATACACGAGAATTTCATTCATTCACGATGTATCCTTTTATTTCGGAGTTCAAAGTCGACGCCTTAAAATATACGATTATACAACTTATACGACACGTAAGTCGAATAAGTTGCATCACAGCTCCATTAATAAAGACAAACCATATCAAAACGCGAATCGTAATTCGAGCCTAAATTAATTAATCGTTCGGTACTAAATTAATTTAAGCGCTTAATTCAACGCGAAATCTTCTCTCGTGGTTTTTACGCTCCCATAACAGATGAGTAAAATGATCTACCGCTGACAAAGAGGCGATTACCTTACTCGTGGAAAATACTATAGCCCAAGAGCCGTCTAAGTGAATACTGAATATCCCCTGAAAGAACTGAAAGGTGGCGGCTGGCTTTTTATTTAATAGTTGTACTTTCACGCATGGAAAATATAAATAAAATTTGTGTGACAAGATGAAAATGCTGCTTTCAAAAGTAACGAGAGCTTAAACAAAGTTTCCATGAAAATTTTCGCGAAGCGACAGGCTGAAAAAAGCCTCATTTGAAAGAACTCCGAATACGTATGCATTAATTCAGCACACTCGAGCTGTTGCTAAAGAGGTATCAAATGCCATTGAAAACAAACTAAAATTAATAATTTAAAAAAGAAGAAAAACGGCACACAACTCGTCACATCATAGGCAGGGCTGCATCTAGGAATAGGAAAATTTAGCGGCCGCTGAAGAATACCAGTTTTAATGGCCGATTTAGTATTAATCGGCCTAATTTTTTCTCTCATTTTTCAATAATGGATTCGAGGATTTTTTTTTATCAAAGTATAGAAATTAAAGAAGCACAATTTTTACCTCATCGGCTCAAATACATCTCGGCCCGCCGAGATTTTTTTGTGACTCACCTGCTGGATCTGGGTCTGAGTTCACAGGCAATTTTTCCAATACCCACATAATGAAAATTAAACCGTTTTTTGAAGAAGTTTCAAGTTATGAAGTTTTTTGAATCTTCTATGCCTCCTTTTTTTCCATGAGGTACTACTGCATGCTACATTACTGATCCGGGAACCATTTGCCGCATTACTTCTAGGTGAACAGGGACTTCATTGCACACGATCCTGCATCTCCCACGGGTGTGCTCCAAGTGGGATATGGGCCCATCTTGGATCCAGCTCGCTGAAGTTCGGACGCGACCTCCTCCATCATCTGCAACTATTCAGGCTGGAAATTCCATTTTGTTGCCATTGCCATCTTCGGCCATACTCACGCTTCTGCGCTCTCTTCTCATCGGAGTTCGGTTCCACCAGCCTTACTAGGTCCTAGTGCCTTTTCAAGAGTCGATGGTCGTCCTCCATCTTCGGGCCCTATTACAGAAAGGTCAAACTTTTTATGTGAGGTTAGTTGGTGACCATAATATGATCTGTTGAATTTGGATCAAAATTGATTCAAAATGACAGATTACCAAAATTTGAGTATAGATTGAGAAGCCTCAAATTAGTTAAAATAATAATAATATGAACACATATGATTTTTCTCTATCCTTAATTCATCTTCATAAATGATATTGGAGGGGAGAAGGCCCAGGGGGTAATCGATCTCAAAATGTGTTGGGGTAAAGGAGATGTCGAAAAATGTTTATTGGGGTGTCATATGACAAAATGAATTTAACTGACTAGCCTTTCTTGATCGCAACTTCCCGAGTGCATTTAGAAGAGAGTTAATGCAAAAAAACAGCTTTTGAAGAGGAAACCGCAGCAGGAAATTTCATGAATCTTCCATATATCTTCACCAAATCGACCTAAAAAGGTCAAACTTCGTGTGTAGAGTTAATTGATCATCTAAATATGAATTCTTCAATCTGAGTCAAACAGGCTTGAACAGAAAAGGAAAGGAGGGAGGGTTCCCCGAGCCCAGCGTTTTTAGAAATGATTTCGTTTTCAATATCGAAGGAAAAAACTAACGATGCGATAGCGAAATTGTAATTACTCTGCCGAAAATATTTCAATTTATTTGTTCTTTCTTTTTTAACATTTAAATTATCTTTGATAAAAATTTGACGACAAAAATTCTTACATTTATAAAAATTAAAATATCGTCGTCGGACGTATTCTCCAAATTGTTAATATTCGGACAAAAGAATATTTTCATTGAAAACGTAGGCCATAGAAAATTCAATATTAAAAACAACCTACCACGCCCACGCCCCTCAGCCGCTCCAAAAAATACCATTCGAAGATTCGAAGCGTCACGATTGCACCTGCGAAGAGGAATTTCTCCGAAAGAGAATAATAGCAATTTTACCTATCACGAATTTCGAATTCTCGCCATCGCTGCAAACACCTTTAACATGCGCGTACGAAAATGTTCTCGATGGTAAGAATACAGTTTTAATTTACCGTTTACCGATGAGAGCAAGTCCGAGTACCTATTTCAATTTCCCTAAGAAGACCTCTTCGAATACAAGCTTACAATTTTTTCACCCTTTGACGCGTTAATTATTCCACTATTGGTCACGTCTGTCGTTGACATTAGCCTGAAGAAGAAAGAAGCGCACAGAGGCTAACAAACCTCCAAATCTCTTTCTTACGATCTCGTTCATCTTTTCGTCAATGTCTGACCGATTTTTACTCGAAAATACGTTCCTTTTGTCGTACATTCAACCAAGCCTCGTGGCTACAACGAACGAATTTTACGACGCCGTTGAGTTATAGAATTAGAAAATTTTTCATCAAGAAGTAATTTCGGTAAAAGTTTGCCCAAGTTCGCGGTACAGTATCGTGTCACTCGCAGGGGATCTAAAATCGTTGCTTTACCCAACTGTCACGAACGCTACGACCGAATTTATCATCTTAGCCGGGAATTTGAAAACGATCATCGACGCTACGACCACTTTCCAAAGTAACCGAAAGCGTCGCCATTTCGAAAATTAGCACAGTCGCTATACGCCGCACTAACGAAAAACATTACCTCCGTTGTCCCTCTCGTTACACAATGCGGCAGTTTAAGAGAGAAAGAAAAGAAAAAAAGGAAACGATCATTATACGGATAACGTTGTTAGTTGTACGACGTTGCGGCGTACTTGTTGCGAAATTATCGCCCTTCTTTTTGATTAAATTTAACAATTTTCGTTCGGATTTTTTTTTTCTCTCTTCGTTAAATCGCGTGAACCGAACTAATAAAAGTTTCGCAAAAATTTTTCTTCGTTTCCGCTCCTTTATACCCGTTAAATCTAATATAGAAGATAAAAAAAAAAAAAACGAAAACATACCGTATACGCACTCATTTGTCGGGTAATGTTTTCTTTCTCTTTCGTTAATCAGCGTGAAAAATATACCTACGTCGGGCAATACACGACTACTATTCGTACGCAGCCGACGAATGAATTTCTTTTATTAAATTATCTCGATACATAAAAAAGTAAAACAAATGCAAACGATATCAGCCATACCACATTACAGGAGCTGAGGTCGTCATTTCTGCACATTCAGGCTCCCTATATAAATATTATTAATCGCATTATTCATGCCGCTGGTACTAATGAAATGCATCTAGAAAGTTGATATTAGAATATGCTTTACTTTTCAACATCAATAACTAGAGTATAAATTCATCGCATCAAAGCTATTTGGAGTTGGTCAAATTTCAGATACTCATGACCTCCAGTAAATTTAAAATCATACGATAGGTCAGTAAAAAATAATAAATAACAAATAAATACGCGGGGCGTTTCAAAAGTCATTGCCAGCCTCTGCAATTCAGTCCCTAATTAAAATAAAAATATGAAAAAAATACCATGATATTCCTGATAAAATTCTTTATTTTTCGACATAATCACCGCTTAAATTTAAGCATTTATCAAATCGTAGTACAAGCTTTTGTATACCCATGAAGTACTCACTTACGTCCAAATTTTCTAACCAGTGTGTTTGCTCCGTTTGAGTTCCAAGTCAATGCCGAACTTTTGGCCCCCTAAAAATTCCTTCAGCTTCGGTAAAAGATGAAAATCCAAAGGGGCGAGGTCAGGAGAGTATGAAGGATGACTGATCTCCCATTTAAATTTTTCCGAGTGCTCGTATAATATTTTTACGGTGTTCCGTTTCGCAGTTCAATAAAGAAAATGCATACAGGATGTTCTAAACAGCATCAGTCAAAATCTCCTATGAGGGAAAATTTTTTCGCTGCAAAAAAGAATTCAATATCAACAATGTGTAGAAAGGGAGTATTTCAAGTTCTTTTCCAAAATTTGAAAAAACTGAAGTTTACCAAGCTCAGCATTACAAAACATCTCCGATTATTTGACGCAGTTGAGGGATGGGATGCATCATATAACTGCTGAAACGTCAAATAATGCGGCGAATTAAAGCAAAAAAAAAATTAATATAAAATAAATAATGTCTAAAACGTACAAATGTATAAAGAAAAAAAAAATACATAACATAAAGTTTAAAACGGAGAAATGAATTCATAAAAAAAAAAAAATGTTTAAAAACATTCCGAATTTATTTGCCAATATCAAATCTCACCATCCTATTACAGCCTACATGATTTGGAAAGAGAGGTCGGGGGAGGATGTGTCTACTATCTTATCCCATCATGCCCTTTCATTATTTGTTCGCTGACCAAATTTCAAAGAGAGAAACCAAAATATTGAACATGCTCAACCCGCCAACACTGTTCAATCCATTTACCACATTTTAATTCAATGGCCTTTGCATGCTTCTACTCTTACTATACTCAATCTTCCACCCTGCTTACCCTTCACTTTTCGCGATGAACCGCACATTATAAATACCATTTTCACCTTTCTCTCACGCATTAACCTTCTAAAGTCTTCCTAAATTTTTTTCTCAAGCTTCTAGCACCATAGCTGTACATGGTACGTTAAAGAAAATAAAAAAATGTAAGCAGCCATGCCGCATTACTGGAGCTGAGTTTTTAATTGGACCTTGTTTTGATTTACTAATAACCTTGCTTAACCGTTCATGACTACAGGCCACACCCAATACCAAGTCTGAAAACCCCTACCCTATCCTTTCCAAAAACACTCAAGAAGTTGAATTTGGCACAAATGTAGTATTTCTTACCATGAAATAATCATGTGAACACATATTTCTCAAATTATAACTATTTGAGGGTCCTCAAATTATCTTCAAATCTTGATAATCCGTCATTTTGGATCCATTTTGACTCAAATTTAAGTGATTATATTCTGGTCACAAACTAATCCTACCCCAAAGTTTGACCATTCTAGGCCGATTTGGTGATGAGATATGGAAGATTCATGAAATTTCCTGCAGCAATTTCCCCTCCAAAAGCCGTTTTTTGCTCTAACTCCCCTCCAAAATCACTGAGGAAGCTAAAATCAAAATACGTTTGTCACTTGGGCTCATTTTATCATATGACACAGCAATAAAAAATTTTCGACCCCTGTACCCCCACCACTATTTTAGGTTGATAACCCCGCCTTCCCCCTCCAACATCATGTATGGAAGTGAATTCGGGATATAGTATACAACTTATCCCCAATAACCATATGAATTCATATTAATTACATTTTTACCAACTTGAGGCTCCTCAAGCTCTACTCAAAATTTTGATAATCCGCCATTTTGAATCCATTTTGATCCAAATTCAAGAGGTCATATTGTGGTCACCAACTAACCTCACACACAAAATTTGACCTCTTTAACTTGATTTGGTGGGGAGATATGGAAGATTCAAGAAATTTCATGACTCAAAACTTCCTCAAAAAGCCGTTTTTTGATCTAACTCCTCTCAATATGCACTTAGAAGCTGAAATTTGGATATGTTAGTATCCGTGACTCACTCTTTCATATGAAATCAAAAACGAAAAATTTGAGCTATTTGCCCCTTCTCCAGCCCCCTCAAAATTTGAGTGATCCGCCATTTTGAAATTTATCGAAAAAACAAAAAAAACTATTTTTGCGTATTTCAAGAAGAGTTCCTCACCGAATTTTGAGCGAATTTTATCCACACCCAAAATGCACTTAGGAAGCTGAAATTTAAATATGTTGGTGTCCGTGACTCACTCTTTCATATGAGATCAAAAACGAAAAATTTGAGCTATTTGCCTCTTCTCCAGCCCCCTCAAAATTTGAGTGATCCGCCATTTTGAAATTTTCGAAAAAACAAAAAAATACTTCTGCGCATTTTCAAGAAGAGTTCCTCACCAAATTTTGAGCGAATTTATCCACACCCGCCTGCGCAAGAGTGACACAAAAAACGCAATTTCTCAAAACAGGTTTTTGCTAACTCCTCAAAATGCACTTAGGAAGCTGAAATTTAAATATGGTGTCCGTGACTCACTCTTTCATATGAGATCAAAAACAAAAATTTGAGCTATTTGCCTCTTCTCCAGCCCCCTCAAAATTTGAGTGATCCGCCATTTTGAAATTTTCGAAAAAACAAAAAAAAGCACTTCTGCGCATTTTCAAGAAGAGTTCCTCACTAAATTTTGAGCGAATTTTATGAATACTCGCCGGCGCTATGCGTAGGGGGAAAAAAAATATATATATATACCAAAAAGTTGGACATTTGCCAGATGATTACAAATGGTCTGAAACGCAAAGATTTGAAGACCCCACCCTCCCCCGACCTTCCCTTCCCAAATCAGGTAGGCTGTAATAGCTATCGTTTTTATAGTCAGCTAATAAAAACTCAGCTAAAAAGTAAAAAAATAAAGTTGGATTTTGAAATTTTACCTCTACTGGCAAATCGTGAACACCCAAATCGTAAAAAAAAATTAAATATTTTTTTAGGCTTACAAAATATAATTTTTCATTTTACATCAACTAAACATTACAAATAAAAGAATTCGAAGTTAATTTCCTCCCACTCTAATGAACATCCCTGATCTTTTGTCTTCAATTTCTAAATTTGAAAAACCTTGGCTCGTTGAAAAAAAAAAAAACTCCCAGCGACGCTCGTAAAGTGGCGAAAGTTCTTCAACGTTGCGAAATATATATAAAAAATTTTCACAGCCCTACAATAATTCGACCTGAGTTGAAGATTACATTAAACGAGCTCTTTCGACCGAAAAGCAGCCGGCGAAAATATAATGTATTTTAAACAATGAGGGTGTATAGTCGTATAGCGCTGCCCAACTCGCACACGTAATACGCGTTCGGAGAATTGAAGTTCTCGCGAGTCGTAAAAATATACTTAATAAAATAATAAACTAAGCTGGCCGCGTTAAAACGTATTTACCAAAAAACCATTTTCTTTTTGTCTCGCGAGCAAGAGGGGTGTAAAAAAAACAGATATAAGTTACGACCGGACCACGATTGCCGTTCGGGTTCGCATTGAAGGCGAAATTCGAAGCGTGGACGCTCGTTAGAAACGATTAACCGCTCGCTATGTGTTTTCCGTCGTTCCTTTTTTTGTCGTCTCTTTATGACTCGTGTCGCGCAGTAACGGATCTATCAGCTTCATTAATTTTTCCACACTCGCTACGCAGTTCACTGAAGCTGGGGAGGGGGGGCTGTTGGCGGAAAGCGCGATAGATACGATGATTAATTGGATAGAAAAGTATCAAATGTCCGGTATCCGCGCGAATACGGGTTACAACCTTGACGACGCGAATAAAAACTCGACGAGCTGGAGGGAAAAAAAGACGCGAACGACGAAGACGAGAGGCGACAATTAACGGTGGAAATACGAAACGGACGTGCGAAATTTTCGAACGTCATTTTCGCCCTTTTACACGAACAGGGAAAAACTTTCTCTCTCGTAAGGTTGGCTATAGGGCCGCGTTCCGAATCGCGTTCACGACCAATTAATCTCGCCGATCGCGACCTCCGAGGTGTAATTTACCTCCTTGCTTTTCCCTTCGCCGACGTTTAATTTATATCTAACCACGTCGCGAGCTAAGGACTACGGAAATATCGCTGTAAGAAGTCGGAAACGTTTACGTGTATTTTTGTTTTTCTTTCGTTTGGCGCGGATTTTACATGAGTTCGTAGGTAAAGGCGACCGAGGGAGAAGGAAAAGTTTTGTTATTGTCCGAATACACGGTACACGGTGGCGTGTGTGGAACACCTAACGTGCTTGAATTACCTTTGAAATTTGAAAAATAAACGTTTTTGCAACGATGAACTGAACGATTGCGCCCATCGGTTTCAGAAGCAAAGGAGAAGGGTATAACGTTAGATTTTCATCCCAAGATATTAGTGCAGGGAAATAAGGATTGAACCTGGAAAAAAATGGTAGTGAGCTGAATTTCACATTATATGTGCAGAATGATGTCCTTAACAAGGTATAAAAAGTTGTCATCCGTAGGGGGTGAGCTAACCCCTGGAGGGGACTAAAACCGCTCCCGCCGCCACTGGTGCTTCCAAAGGTGAAGTTTTTTCCCTTCGTAATTTTTCAGTATCAACAATTATTGAAAAAATATCATGTAATTACTCGCAAACTTCCACTAATGCTCATATTCAGCATAAGCTGATGGCTGAGTATTTCTCCTACAAAAATGTTACTGGAAAGACATATCGACGTGTAGTTGCGACGTGTTCCTTCCAACAGAGATTTGAACCCTTCCCAAGATAATTTTTTGACATTTCCTCGAATATTAAATTTGTATTTAATTGAAAAATTAAAAATAATTCAATAAAATTAATTTTTATGAAAAATTGTTCCATTAATCTTAACTTCATTCCCTGAGAACGAACATTTTCATTTATTTTTCATAATGTTGTTTCATTTGCGCTGGTTACCTACACGAAATTTTGCTAAAAAATGAATCACTTTTTTTTGTGAAGTCTAATTTCTAATTAAAATTTTTTTTTTTTTTATAAATTAGAAATGTGACCAGGTCACTTGATGATTGATATGAACACATATGAATAAATTTTTTCAAAATTAATGTATTATGGGCCCCCCATTTTGGGCTCTTTTATGACTTTTTGGGAAAAGTTTTTCATGTGCCTTATAGAAAATTGAATGGGGAATATTTTTCAATATTAACAATTTTTGCGTAGGACACACCGTATACAAGATATAAACAAAGAACTGATTTTCGAAAGGGAATTCTAAAAATTGGTATATTTTGACCTCCCCATTTTGGGCTTACTAATGATTTTTGAGAAAACTGTCTCACTCATTCTGTAGAAAATTTAATGGGGAACATTTTTTGATATAACTTATTTTGACGTAGAATCCTTATTTTCGGAGATATTAGCAAAAAAAGTTGAAAAACTGTTCAGGGTTAGCCCCCTCCAGGGGTAACTCACCCCCTACGGATGACAACTTTTTATACCTTGTTAAGGACATCATTCTGCACATATAATGTGAAATTCAGCTCACTACCATTTTTTTCCAGGTTTGGTCAAAAAATGAGCTTATTTCCTTGTACTATATATCGTACAGACGTTTACGGCGGAGCCTCATGGAGAAATGAACATTCGTTGATCTTGCTACCATGAGAATGATTTTAAAAATTAAGAATTTTAACTTTCACCCCTACCTCCTCCAGCTTTCATCCCTCATCGGGGCTTATGCATTCATTTTAACATAGGAAGAAAAAATAAAAAAATAAAAGAAGAAAATAATCATAATTAGATAAGTTTGGTTCAATGTACACCTCGAATAAATAAAAAATTAATCTAAAAAAAAATTTAATTTGATTTTAAAAAATAAATGAAAAAATATAATATAAATTATATCTATATATTCGATTAAAAATTAAATTATAAAATGAATTTATCAAAATTCAATATTAAAGCCAGACACCAATTCTGATTCGCTTTAAAAAAAATCAAAAATGATGTTGCTTTACGGTAGAAGCAAGGTGTTTCGGGCAGTGATTAGGCAACACAAATCGAGTCTACATATGTACGTTTGCCTATCCTCTAAGCCATAGGGGCCGATTCATACTGATTCGATTTTTAGGGCTTTGCTCAAAGGACGAAATCCTATTGTGATCACTTTTTCGTTTCTCTGGAATCTAATCAGCGAATAGTACACCTATCCAGCGAACCATTCAGCGAATATTATTTACAGAAACCACAAATGAGATAACACTGGGAATAATTTATTTTTTGTTTTTCTGTTATTTAGTTAGTATGAGATGATTACATTTTTATTATTAAAATCAGTAAATTGTATTATTTTTTTTTTTTTGAACATTTATTCAAATGTTAAAAATTTGAGTTCATTATCATTAAAATAATATTAGTGTAGTAGTTGATTTATCGATACTCTAAAAAGCTTGCTTTTTCTTTTCATTTTGTACGTTTTTTAAACAAATGTACCTGAGAGCCAAATCAAGTAGAAATTTGGATTTTGTTCCAGAGGAAAAAAAATTGGTACAGCATAAGCTTTTGTAATAGTGAAACGGGGATCAGTTGATGAAATAATGAGAAAAACGTGTACCAAAACTTCTAATATTCATAATTTTTTGTTTATGTCCTGATTGTCCATCAACTGAATAGATGTTAATGGAACTGAAAAATTAATTCTTTTCAATGCCACAAATTCATATCTCTAACTTTGTTAGATGGAAAATATGAGCATTTGAATTCTCAAATATAATAAAAATGTTGTTTTTTTCTCAATATTGTATTCTAATTATTTTTAAGAATTCAAAAATTTCTCTCTTCCAACAACATCTAATTAAATTGATCTACCATTTGGATAAATTTTAAATAATGCAACAAATAATAATATTGAAGGTATTGGTACCTACATATTTTTTTCATTATTTCATCAACTTTTTTCTTCCCTGCTCCTCTATTAAAAAAAGATTTAGATGAAATTTTCTTTTCCTTCGAATAATTTCAAATCTCCACTTGTCTTGGTTCTCAAGCTACACTCACTTGAAAAACATGCATCAAAGACTAGGCAAACAAATCACTGTTCTTTTTTCAGTAGGAATTCATGAAGTGTCTCGACAACGAGGAGGAAAATACAAAGCAAAACGAAGTCGAAGAACACAAAACAATAACAAAAAAACGTAAGCAGCCATGCCATATTACTGGAGCCGAGTTTCTTATTGGAGCTTATTCAAGTTTGCTAATAATGTTGTCAACTCCTTTCATAGGTTTAAACTTGGACAATTTTTTTAAACGTTGAAATTTACAAATACCATTATAGTTTACTTCATTGGCATTAAATCATCACTGATTTATTCTGTTCGCTGCTTGAGCACTTCACTACTTTTCGAAATATGTCAAAGATCAAAAATAAATACCAATAAATTACGATTCGGGCGAAAGAAAAATCGCCTTGGAGTAATAGAAAAAAGCCGCTGGTATAATAAGTAAAATAAACAATTCTAGTGGCTCGAACCCAACTTTAAAATCAATACATGACTTCTTGTTTAGGTTCGAGAAGAAATACGCGCGATACTAGCGCAAGACAAAAAAAAAGAAACAACGAGGAGGAAAATACAAAGCAAAACGAAGTCGAAGAACACAAAACAATAACAAAAAAACGTAAGCAGCCATGCCATATTACTGGAGCCGAGTTTCTTATTGGAGCTTATTCAAATTTGCTAATAATGTTGTCAACTCCTTTCATAGGTTTAAACTTAGACAATTTTTTTAGACGTTGAAATTTACAAATACCATTATAGTTTACTTCATTGGCATTAAATCATCACTGATTTATTCTGTTCGCTGCTTGAGCACTTCACTACTTTTCGAAATATGTCAAAGATCAAAAATAAATACCAATAAATTACGATTCGGGCGAAAGAAAAATCGCCTTGGAGTAATAGAAAAAAGCCGCTGGTATAATAAGTAAAATAAACAATTCTAGTGGCTCGAACCCAACTTTAAAATCAATACATGACTTCTTGTTTAGGTTCGAGAAGAAATACGCGCGATACTAGCGCAAGACAAAAAAAAAGAAAAAGAAAAAAGGTATTATATGAGAAGAGGCGAAGAAACCCGAAAGGTTATTTAGAGCTCGATATCGAATTAACCGTTAAATCCTCTGTGTTTTCTTTTGAACTAGATCTTAATTTAATCAGTCGAAAATAATGGGCTAAATACAGTTTTATCTGATTCCGGTTAACCTTTCAATTCGATTACATTCGTATCGGATATGTGAATTCAATTCGATTAATGCAATTCGATTAATGCTCTCATACGCTGAATATCGTGGGCGATGAGAAAATCAGAAATAATGTCTTAATGTACGCCACCGTTTACCAAATCGCGCTTCAGTTCTGCAATTTCAAATTGTCGAACAATAAGCACGCATAACGAATAATAAGAATGTAAGCAGTGACACCAATTTTCAATCACACCTGCTCACGTTATGAAGTGAGGGAAAAGTCGTGAATGAAGAAAAATACTGAATGTTGAAAGTTCGCATTGTATGACTACAAAGTATGAAAATCAAAGATGTTCAAACTCACCAATCTCTCTTTTTCAAATCAGGTAACCTGTAATAGGTATCCCAAGCATAATCATATTTATGATGATGGTACTGTTTCATCTTAGCCTGGTCACATTTCTAATTTATAAAAAAAAAAAAAATTTAAATTAGAAATTACACTTCACAAAAAAAAAGTGATTCATTTTTTAGCAAAATTTCGTGTAGGTAACCAGCGCAAATAAAACAACATTATGAAAAATAAATAAAAATGTTCGTCCTCACGGGAATGAAGTTAAGATTAATGCAACCATTTTTCATAAAAATTAATTTTATTGAATTATTTTTAATTTTTCAATTAAATACAAATTTAATATTCGAGGAAATGTCAAAAAATTATCTTGGGAAGGGTTCAAATCTCTGTTGGGAGGAACACTTCGCGACTACACGTCGATATGTCTTTCCAGTAGCATTTTTGTAGGAGAAATACTCAGCCATAAGCTTATGCTGAATATGAGCATTAGTGGAAGTTTGCGAATAATAACATGATATTCTTCTAATAATTGTTGATACTGAAAAATTACAAAGGGAAAAAACTTCACCTTTGGAAGCACCAGTGGCGGCGGGAGCGATGCTTGCGTTGGTGGTAACCACTAGGGTGGGTCGATTTTCACTTTTTTTGGAAAATTGAGTGTGCACCTAGTTCAGTAGTTGCAAAATGATCCCAAAACAATGTGAAAAAAATTTCAGCCCTCTAGGTTAATATTTACCTTTCCCATAATTGAGTCAAAGTTTTTTTGAAAAAATTTTGCTTATTTGCAAACTTTGACTCAATTATGGGAAGGGTAAATATTAACCTAGAGGGCTGAAATTTTTTTCACATTGTTTTGGGATCATTTTGCAACTACTGAACTAGGTGCACACTCAATTTTCCAAAAAAAGTGAAAATCGACCCACCCTAGTAACCACTCGATAGGCACCTTGTGAGAGCCTGGAAAATTCGCTTTTCCAAGAAATTGTCACCTCCCCACTACACTAAAAATTTACCAGTAAATTTTTCTGATGATCGTTTAACGTGATAGTTCTTTTATATTTAAAAAAAAAGAAGCTCACATTATTTTTGAACTGTTGCATTATATTGTTATGCAATTTTAGTCTTTAGTCGTCCATTTCAACCCTTCTCTGGCGCCTTCTTTGCGTAAATTGCCACAGCCTCGCACCACCACTGAGAAGTACATTCAATCATTGAATTAATAATTCGTTTACCTCTTATATCGCTTAAGAGACCAATGAAAAATGTAATTTGTCTGAGACCGACTGTTTCCAAGAATTATGTGTATTTTTTTTTAATCATTCTACTTCCCCTTCCAAGCCCATATTTTTTAAATTATGGATTTGGTAATTTTGACTCGAAAATTACTTTCTGTATGGTAACATATATGATCGACCATGAGCAACAGTTTATCAGCATTGTCAATGGCGATGGCGGAAAGAATTTCTAGCATATACGAAGAAAGACGTTGTAACCACATAGATTTTATAGACGCACTGAGACTGATAAGAATAATATAGGATACGAAGTGCACTTACAATGAGTAACATTGTCCTCTCAACTCTTTTTTTCCAACTTTTCAGTTTTTTTTGTACTAGTTTATTAGCAGGTAAAATTTTTTTTTTAATTTGATTAGTTTAAATTGATAAAAACCTATTTTCAAATAATTTTGAGATTGGTTCATCATCATCATTTGAAAATAGTACCAATGTACTCCAGATATTCTAGACACCTGACGAGAAGTAATCGTTATCACGCTGATTTTTGGTGTAGTCGTCAGGAGTAACGTCATAAACATAACGTATTAACAATTTCTACTAAAATGAATGATATTTACTTAATACGAAGCACGTACATGGTGAATTTCTCGACTTATACTTGCTTTGTACTACTACCTTAAACTATGAAGTTAAACGTTAGATAAAACGAAACACTTGTACGTAACCTTGAAAGTTATACTGGCAAAGAAGTCACATCAAGCTGAAATGTAATCAAAAAATTCATGTGCTGCTTGCTCCGACGTGTAATTGGATTAGAAATTCAAAACAGTTTCTCGAATAATGATAATCACATAAACTGGCATTTGTATTTAATTACAAAACTGTATTTTTGAAGCTGAAATTATGGCTCAGGTACTGGCAAACTCAGCTCACAAACATTCTTTTTTTTAGACCGGTATTTCTTGCGGCATTGCTGGAGTGCTTAATGCATAACAAGATCACCGAAGCGATGGGAACTCAGCAACTAGCTGTACGAGGGTTCACCCAGCACTGACAGTACCAGCCCTCAATTAGGATCACATATCCACAAAAAATATTGCTAAGAATAACCATTACCCACCTCATGTCAACGGATGTCATTGTGTGGGAGAAAGAGTGAGGATTGTAGGGGGGGGGGAGAGATGAAACATACAATGAGGATGCACGAAGAGAATATATGTAGTCTATAATTACATTATATTACATATGTACACTCATTTTCAATCATTAGCCCACACCTAAGACAACTAAACACCTGAAAAGGGCATTGAGATGATTAAAATATTCGAAGAACGTGTCGCACATTTTTATTGGTTCTGGTGAAGAAACTGCTTTCCTTTGATAAGATCAATCGAAAATAAACAACGGGTTTCTCGTTCAAATGTTTTGGAAATGTTGTTTGTTGAAGCACACGTTAACAGTCTTTTACAGCGTTGCCCTCCGCTGAACCTGAGTATATAGCTGTAATATCTGCTGCTCAAGAGATTTTGTGATTAATAAACCTTTTGAATGAAATTTTGGCTGATGGTGTCCATTCTGTCAACATTTTTGAAAACAACTTGAGTTTCATTGCGCAGCAATAGCAACGAAAACATTCGTCACAGTGTCAACGCCTACTTCTATTTTTTGAAAGAAAAGGTCAGCAAAGTATAGATTGCCTTATGCTATCGGTGTTATCCCGAACGTCCCCAAAAGTCCGCAATTTATAGGCCCGAACGTCCGATGATGGAAACAATAGCAGGTAGATGATAGGTCTAATATCCAAAGGAAAACGAAGCAACGTTGCCATATAGAACTTAGCTCTACACTATAGATGAAATAGGTTAAAATTTAGGAATTGGAAAATGAAAGAAATATTTTTTTAGACTATCCTCTCTGTCATCAGAAGAAATTGCAGATTTTTTTATGAACGCATACAAATTGCTCCCAATGAATATCAGCATGATTTTGCAGATTATGTGGTCACTAATTTTATTATACCATGCGTTCAAGTGATTCGAGTACAATCAGCGAGAAAATCTCTTGTAAAATCATTTAAAATCGATTTTTCCAAATGCAAAGAAATTATAATGCAATTAATATGAATTTATCAGCCTTAAAATTCATTAAAGTAATTATAAAATTATTTCTGATATAGAAATTGTAGTTTAACTCTTATTATGTTATCAACAAACTGAGATGTTTGCACTGAATGTACCCGATCACTGGGACGCACGTATACCTTCAACCACTTTTCGTGATTCGTTAAGTATAAGTATATATAATTATAATTATGGGTATATTTTTGACTTTGATATCTAAATATAACAACTATTAAGAATGTTTTGAGGTTAATTCGTCTTCATATTATTGCGAATTGCTGTTTGATTTGACAACATCGCACTCCATATTTAAACATTTTACCTTCGTCAAATAAATTCCATTGTTTTCCTCTGCGGACGTACGGGTACATGAATTGCGGACGTAGAGGCCTCTAAACCTCGGACGTTCAGGCCTATTTTCTCCCCTCTTTTTTGGGTACTTCGGACTTTCGGATATACGGCCTATGCTATATACCGTCGAATCAGTAACCTGCTGACGTACTCACAAATGCAGTTAGCCAGATTGTTTTGCAGGCACATTTGCCTTAATTAAATTTGTACATTGTCTTTTAGTGCTGTGTTACCGGTGTTTACTAGTAGGTTATTTAATAACACGTGGTGTAGGATAGATGCTTTTATTAATTATTGCGTATGGAGTCTAGCGGAAATCTACGGCGTCCGATACTCACAAGTAAAGCGCTTAAGGACAACAAGAAAAACGTGAAGGCTCTATGTGTGTTGACTACCGAACGGCCAGATCCTTATGTAGTACTTTGCACAACATTTTATCTGCGAGAAGCAGTTAGGGTGCGAAAGCACTACAGCTGCATGATTTCGTATCATCGTTGTTTATTTTTCATGTTGTTTACATTTATTCTGTATCATTATTTACAATTTTCCCTTTATTTTGTTGGCCAAAATTAGAGTATGTTATAAAAATTGCCTTAAGGTAGCGTTCTTCGCTCCTTCTACTCGTATTCGATACCTATGTAATTCGTTGTCCTGTTTATACCAAATATATCTATGAAATGCGCACGTTTTCTTTCAAAATGAATATGAAACTTTAACACTTCATTTAACACTCTTCCTTTGAGCCTCCAATTATGTACTGTTGTGGCGACCATTTTCGCCGCTTTCATTAGCGTCTCTTCATCTTGGTCTTCAGTGCAGTGGCCTCACAATAAAACGACCCCTCCTTTCGAATCGTTTTCTTTCTCTCGCCGTCTACATACGTAATCCGCTTCCAATACTTCGTGACACGTTCCAGATCCTTTGTACACTTCCGCTGGCCATTGCACCTCGCAAAAAACTGGTTCGTTTTCTTCTACCCTTAGCGACAGGGTAACATACACGATAACCACCCTAAGTTAGCGCCAATATGGAGTCAGTATATGCTGTACGAGACAAGTGAACGCGATCGGTAATAATAAATCGTTTTCGAGTTAACTACTTCGTCTTTTCTTTCAACCACGCACCGCACTGTAAAATATGGTAGAACACATACCTTTGAGGCTTTGATAACTATACCAAAAATCACAGGGATAACAATTATTTCTTGAAATAACCCATAATATGTATGAAATGTCTGGTGGAAAGTATTTTCGTATTGTTATAATTTTTATCAATCCAAAGAAAAAGCATTGAGAAAGCTGTCATCGAATACATAGTGGGTGAATTTATTTCAGTTTTTCATTTCTCTGATAGAATACCATGAATGTATTCGATCACTGAGGCACCTAATATTTCTATCGTACGACGAATAAAGTGTGGAGGAAAGGGAGAAATATTGCTGTGGCATGAAAAACCTGAAACAAAAAAAAAACCTCGTAACGAAGAGAACCTAATCTCTGGTAACCTTATAGCAGGCTGACATCACAAAAATAAAAACCCGCCGGCACGGATTCGCTGCATAATATCGATTCTATTGTTATACAAATGCGAGAAGACGAGGGCGAGGGAATTTTTACTCGACGAAATTTTTTTAATCAAAAGGTAAGTGAATTATGTTACGAAGAACAAATGCATACAGTAACGCGCGGAGTACTCGGTTGAAGCTTTTTATACGGATGCTTATTCCATTGTGCGGCGAACAACGCGTATACCTATTTGCGATGTAATTCATTGTTTGCAAAATGTAATACGGTTTTCGGGTCACTGTGATGTCTGACACAAGGGGGCAAGGATGACGGTTACGAAACGCTCGTACCACTATCACGGCTTCGTTTACAAATAAAATAGTACTCGCGATATACCTGAAGCAGTGAGGTCTGGGGAGGAGAGGACTCATCAACAACACGACGAAAAAAAAAATCCGCGCGATATTAAAATTTCAACGCAAACAGTGGCGGATTACGTACGCGCAAAAACTGCGGATCACGGTTACGACGATTTTTCTCGCCATCTTCGTCTCGCTCCTTTCTCGCATTTCGAGCCATACATATTTATACCGAAGCCCGGATATGTGGCACGTGAACGTTACGTTTAACTCGGCAATATAGCGGGCGTCGCTTGGTTTTTATTTTCGTTCCCTTTGACTCTATGAAATTTCATCTTATACGTATCGAGTACAGGCACGCTCGCGAGTAATAGGTAGACCGGTGTAATTCAGCCTTTAAAACCAATATAAGAATACGTAATGGCGCGTATACGTGTACGACGTCCGTCCGCCTACAATCGGAGCTCATCTTTTCGCCATACGGTATCGCGGTCTCTGATGGCATGAAATTTCCACCTGATAGCCTGCGCGCCAACACCGAAGGAAATTCCATTACGCCTTTGCGGCCGAATATAAAAATTTATTAGGAGGGCTGTGCGTGGGACGCGAGCCGAAGAAAATGAAAAATTATTAAGATCGTCCGATTATTACGAAAGAGAAAAACAAGATAAACGCGAAAGAAATATCTGGCCGAATTGGAAAATCAACTTTCCCTCAGCCTCCTTTATCGCCGCAGACGCACGATGTACGTGACTTTTCCGGCTACGAGTATATTTCATCGTCCATACCGACGCAGCATTGTCGCTCTTGGGTCTCGTCGTTCGCGTACAACGTCATAAAGAGAACGTAACGCTCGAAATGTCGTCCACGTCGACAAATTTAACTCGTTTTATTCTCCGTTCTCTCGCGTGTACGAATAACGAAGGCACGCACACACGCGTGTCCGACATATCACGCGAAACGAGATAAGACGCTGGGCGATCTTGTCATCGAATTTTGTTCGCGAGTGTTGTCGCGTCTGACGCTGACGTGAGTGACGTTTGATTTCATCGAATAATTGACGCATCAGGTTGAGACAATGTAAGCTTGTACAACAAGAAAAGATAATACAAAAACTAACTTTCTTGCAATTCTTCTTGCTGTTTGTTGTAAAAAAAAAAAAAAAACAATGCCCCAAAAGAATCCACAATCTTACAACGAATTTCGAAACTCGCTAAACAATTATTTCGGGAAATCCAGCATAGATTTCCAAACTAATGCCAACATTATGACATTCTGGGAGAAAAATGTTGAATTTTCTGATATTGTCAAAGTAGCTCAAATTATCTATGATGTACCACCAACGCAGCGTAGTGTTGAGAGGATGTTCAGCGTATTAAAGTTTACTGTTAATGACCATCGAACTGCGCTCACCAAGGAAAATGTGGAAGATATTATTTTATTAAAAATGAATGCAACAATTGAAGTTTAAAATGATTGCTAATTTAATTTTATATTTTTGTTCATTTACATACTTATATTATTGAAGTGATTCTCACTTTTTACAAAAAGAACGTTTAAACTTTGTTTTATTATGTAATTTATTTCCTCATTAGAGTATAAAAAAATTTAAACGGGGAAAAGAAAAACTTGACCTTAAGCAGTAATGTGAGAGCTGCATTTTCAGTGCTCCCACTGTTTAGTTCTTCTACTTTTTTTTATAACTCTGGCTCTTTGCTCGTGACTCTTTCTTTAAATTTTTTTGCGCTAGATCCCAGTATCTCACTCTTACTTCCACTTCTACTCTTCAAAAATTTGGAGCACAAATTTATAAAGAGCAAGAGTAGGATTAAATGCAGAAAAATTTGAATACTCAAAATTGAAAAATTTAAATTTAATCAATTTATAATCAAGTTAAAGTCACTCTCTGGTGTTTTTTTTTTTTCTGATATTTATTCAAATTTAAATTTAAATTTCAAAAATCAAAAATTCACAATGCAATTGTAGCAATTGTAGGTGAGTTTGCAACTATCTTAATTTCTATTTTAAAAAGAATAGAAAAGCAATATCTACAGTATAAAAACAAAAGTAAAGTATTGAACGATTGACTGATGGACTGATACCAAGTTATTAAGTGTAAGTACTAACCAATAAAGCATTATGACTTCGATAGTTTGAGTTTTTAATTTCAACTTTCCAATTCATATTATGGAAACCATAGTTTTGTCTATGTTATATCATGATCATTGGTAAGATGGTCTTGTGATGTATCACCATTCAACATAATTATTGCGAATAAATTGAACGTAATCAAATGATAATTATTATAAGAGAGTGTAATGGGTTGATAAAATAAATTGAAGCAATGAAATAAAAATTTGGTACAATTTAGAAAAAAAAAAAATTAATGCAAAAAATTGAGTATTTTTCAACAAAAAAATTGAATATTCTATTTTTAACCAAAAAAAATGAATATTTTTCTATGAAAAGTTAAAAAAAAAAAAGAAATTAAAAGCATTTTTAAAAAGATGAACATTGAACAATATAAAAATGTTCATCAAAAAAAGTTTGTTAAACATTATTTCAAAATAACAATACAAAAAGTTTTTTAATTCTAATAACTTTTTTAAATTTTTAATGAATTGAAAATTAAAAAATTTTTAAGATAGATAAGTAAAATTAAAATGACGAAGTTGAATAGTTGATGGAAAAAATCGGATTCGAAAAAAAAAAGTAGAAACAGACTGACTGAAATCTGAATGGCATATTGCTATGCTCACATCTCTCATTGCTCTCCCTTATAGTAGCCTTAGTACCATATACCTACGATAATACAGATAAAAAAAAAAAGGAACCGAACGGAACGGAACAAGAACGGGACCGGAACGAAACGTTTTCCATGTACTAATACCGGAACGGGACCAGAACGGAACGATTTTCAAATACCGGTACTGGAACGAGAACGGAGTTCCGTTCTACACCCCTGGTTTCGAGAATGGTAATTTGGAACTCGACAAGCATTTTTCTCTCCACAAATTTAAAGAAAATAATCAAAATATACGATGAAGAGTATGGATTTATGGAAAATTCATCGTTGCAACTAAAATGCTTGTGAGGCAAGAATCTTATCAAGAAATGTTTCTTGTCTTGCTATCAACAAGAAACAACAAAAAGAACAAGAAAGGTCATTCTTGTTTCATCTTGTCTTTCTATACAAACTTACAATGTCTTGAACTAATGCATTATTTACTCGGTTAAATCGTATATAGTGCGGTCCACGAAACTAGACCCTCCTGATAAGCACTTTGTTGCCACATCTATTATTAATAATTATGGAGATAAAAATATGGTAGCCATCTGTTTTTTGGTTGAAAAAAATGTAATTATTTAAGAAAGTGCCAAATCGTTTCTTTTTTACCCAACATATGATTATTAAAATGAATGATGAGCGAACCTCTGATGCGAATCACAATTCGATTTGATAAAATAGCTGGTTAATTTTAAGAGATTTGGCAACGTCTTTCTTATGAAAGCGAAAATTTTGTTTTTTGTGTATAAACATAAGGGTCTAGTTTCGTGGACCGCACTATAATGTCACTCAGACGCGACGACATTTCGAACAAAAGAACTTTTAAAAAAATTTTAAATAATTTTCACAGCTGAAAATGTTGTTATACATTTACAAGTACTTCTTTTCGGCAAGAAATCTTACTTTTAAAGCAATAAAAAATTATAAACAGGAAGAAATATTTTTAGCTGAGTTTTTAACAAAACGATAGCTATTACAGCCTACCTGATTTGGGAAGGGAAGGTCGGGGGAGGGTGGGGTCTTCAAATCTTTGCGTTTCAGACCATTTGTAATCATCTGGCAAATGTCCAACTTTTTGGTATATATATATATTTTTTTTCCCCACGCGTAGCGCCGGCGAGTATTCATAAAATTCGCTCAAAATTTGGTGAGAGACTCTTCTTGAAAATGCGCAAAAATAGTTTTTTTGTTTTTTCGATAAATTTCAAAATGGCGGATCACTCAAATTTTGAGGGGGGCTGGAGAAGGGGCAAATAGCTCAAATTTTTCGTTTTTGATTTCATATGAAAGAGTGAGTCACGGATACTAACATATCCAAATTTCAGCTTCTTGAGTGCATATTGAGAGGAGTTAGATCAAAAAACGGCTTTTTGAGGAAGTTTTGAGTCATGAAATTTCTTGAATCTTCCATATCTCCCCACCAAATCAAGTTAAAGAGGTCAAATTTTGTGTGTGAGGTTAGTTGGTGACCACAATATGACCTCTTGAATTTGGATCAAAATGGATTCAAAATGGCGGATTATCAAAATTTTGAGTAGAGCTTGAGGAGCCTCAAGTTGGTAAAAATGTAATTAATATGAATTCATATGGTTATTGGGGATAAGTTGTATACTATATCCCGAATTCACTTCCATACATGATGTTGGAGGGGGAAGGCGGGGTTACCAACCTAAAATAGTGGTGGGGGTACAGGAGGGGTCGAAAATTTTTTATTGCTGTGTCATATGATAAAATGAGCCCAAGTGACAAACGTATTTTGATTTTAGCTTCCTCAGTGATTTTGGAGGGGAGTTAGAGCAAAAAACGGCTTTTGGAGGGGAAATTGCTGCAGGAAATTTCATGAATCTTCCATATCTCATCACCAAATCGGCCTAGAATGGTCAAACTTTGTGTGTAGGATTAGTTTGTGACCAGAATATAACCACTTAAATTTGAGTCAAAATGGATCCAAAATGGCGGATTTACAAAATTTGAAGATAATTTGAGGACCCTCAAATAGTTATAATTTGAGAAATATGTGTTCGCATGATTATTTCATGGCAAGAAATACTACATTTGTACCAAATTAAATTTCTTAAGTGTTTTTGGAAAGGATAGGGTAGGGGTTTTCAGGCTTGGTGTTGGGTGTGGCCTGTAGTGATGAACGGTTAAGCAAGGTTATTACTAAATCAAAACAAGCCCCAGTTAAAAACTCAGCTCCAGTAATGCGGCATGGCTGCTTACGTTTTTTTTTTGTATTATTTTTCACGAGAAACAACATGAGCAAGTCTTTTCTTGTCTCTCTATTCAACCAAGATTATGGATGCATTCCATTTCTTTTCTCAATTCACAAAAATGAGCAAAAGTATGACTATCGTATTAATTGTATAATATATTGCGTTTGATTCAATCTCACCATTAAGATAAAAACACAAGAAAATCTTTACAACAATCGGCCTAGTACGAATTACCATTTGCCCATTACTCCGTCATCATAGACGATTAGCAGCCGGCTTCCTGTTCAACCAGATGAGTCGCGGATTACGCTTTATTCTATTCTCGTCAACGCGCTCGTTTAACTTAACACGTACACGTTTGACTTTTAAAATTCAATAAAACATCTCACCAATTCCCATTCCTATAACGTCGATTCGTACACGCGTACTTCTCCTTCAAGGTACCTAGAGGCGAGAACTTCCATTCAGCAATAAAAGAATTTCCCTATAGATGGGCCCGGCAACGACGTCGGCACCGTCAAAGGGAAAAAGAACGAATACGTGAAAAAGGAAACTAAAAATACATTTTTATATCGCGAACGAAAAACGGCACACAATGCCACAGGGAGTAAGAAATATTCCGTTGCAGAAACAGTTATATTATATATATACAGGTATGAAGAAAAAATGTGGAAATAAAATGTTCGAATTGCGGTTGGAAGAAAAAAGGTAAGATCGGAGCGGATATAAGGTTGGTTAATTTTAGTTTAGACCACACGGGAGATCGGATGTACTATATTGTCTACATTCTTACATTCGTTGTAGCGTTACTTCGCCACATAACCGACGCTTCGACTATCTCTTATTATCAGAATTGAGAATCGGAGCGGTACCGGTGTTGGAAAAGAAATTCTTTATTTTCAGCGCTTCGAGAACCATGTTAAAAATCTCACCTCTATCACGTACAGGTGCTCGTGAGGGTATATAGTAGAATATAACGAACGTACTATCTATAGGAATATGCTGAAAAGCGTACGAATTATTAGCTGAGCTTTCGATGATAAACCAAGACATTACTGGCTACCTAATTTGAGTAGAGTCGTTTGTGACGTAAGGTCATCATATAAGCCATCTCATCACATAGAGGTGAGGTATTTTTGGGACAGCTAGAGTTTTATGAGGACTAACCCAACAATATAGAGCGTGAAAACTCGCATCTTATGTCGTAGGTACCCTTCTGTGATGATACTCGGGTCATTAAATAAAACTCAAATTACTTTTAAATCGTACAATAACTTTTATTAGAACACAATATTCTAACGCGAACAAAACTCTTAACATCGAGTAATATACGTAATTGCCTGCTTAGCAAAAACTGAACCGAAGCCTTAAGGCGGCATCTAGTTATATAGTAAAATACTGAGTGAGTGTTTCTGTGGTGTTAATACAATTAAAGTTGTGTGCTTGTGTTGGTAGAATATCTGCATTGGTGTGTTTGTGGTGATAAGATACTTGCATTAGTGTGTTCATGGTTGTTGTTGGAGTGACACCATGGGTTTGTGTTAGTTCGTTGTTGTGAGATTGTGTTAGTGAGTTATCGGTTATCCAGCCAACACAAATGTGGTTCGACTCATTACCTACATCTGGCACTCCAAGATCACGCAGCAGTTCTTATCATTTGAAATTCCTATGGGTCCCTGATACCTAGGTGATGATGAATCGTGGGCATAATAGGCTATATAAAACAAAAGTATACGATGCTCTGAACTTGAATGATAGCAGTAGTACCATGAGATCGCATCAGTGCAAGTACTGAACATTGATCTGCAGGCAAACGCTCTGTGTTTAAGCCTTCACACACTCTGACTTATGGTAAATATTCAGATCGCTTTTTATCTACAGTTTTGATCTGTTACCACCTTTAATATATAATAAGTTCAGATCTGTATTTAACCTACAATGACCTATCAGAATTTCTAAAATAATTCTATCCATTCTAAGAATTCGCTCCGCATATACTCTGCTTAGATTTTTTAAATGTATTTTTGCCTATCTCATTCCAGCTGCTCCTTACCGCCACGTCTGACGTTGCGCATTTACGAAATTGTCTAGATAGGTTTCAACCTCACAGTGATGGACAGGTATGTTTACCTTAGGCCCTTGTACAACCTAGCAGCTTCAGCTTGCAAATGTACTTTTTAAGTAACCCAAAATCGCACTACCTTGATCTCGAGTTTTCCTCATACCTCCAATAAGGTCTTCATTAGGGTCCGTCATAAATCAAAACTTTCAAAATTTATTTAGGACACCCTCTAATTTTGTTCACGTTGGTGAGAAAATATTCTTCAAAAAATTTCAGCCCCAAAGTCCAAGATTTAGGGGTAGCGCAAGAGGATCAAAATAATCAGATTTCAGAAAATTCAAAAAAAAAAAATTTAAGAATTTTTTCAATTTTTTTTTTTATTTAATAAATCAAATAAAATAGCTATTTCACATTACAATATATCTTATCAAAAAAAAAAAAAAAACTATTCGTATACGTCTAAAAAATTTTTTTTGGTAGGCTTCTTTATAAGTTTTCTGTGCTCTTCTACCACTTGTAAAAGAAACTGGCGTTGCTCATTTTTTACTAAATAGAGTTGAAGTTCGTAATGAGGGCATAATAGGCTACATAAAACAAAAGTATACGATGCTCTGAACTTGAATGATAGCAGTAGTACCATGAGATCGCATCAGTGCAAGTACTGAACATTGATCTGCAGGCAAACGCTCTGTGTTTAAGCCTTCACACACTCTGACTTATGGTAAATATTCAGATCGCTTTTTATCTACAGTTTTGATCTGTTACCACCTTTAATATATAATAAGTTCAGATCTGTATTTAACCTACAATGACCTATCAGAATTTCTAAAATAATTCTATCCATTCTAAGAATTCGCTCCGCATATACTCTGCTTAGATTTTTTAAATGTATTTTTGCCTATCTCATTCCAGCTGCTCCTTACCGCCACGTCTGACGTTGCGCATTTACGAAATTGTCTAGATAGGTTTCAACCTCACAGTGATGGACAGGTATGTTTACCTTAGGCCCTTGTACAACCTAGCAGCTTCAGCTTGCAAATGTACTTTTTAAGTAACCCAAAATCCCACTACCTTGATCTCGAGTTTTCCTCATACCTCCAATAAGATCTTCATATTTCCAAATAGAATTTTAGAATTCCAATTTTATAACGTTATACTGTGAATAGCAAAGTATAGTTTTGATACACAGCATGGGACTGGAGACTTGTGGTTTAAATCGATAAATCAGTTTTCTCTAGGTGAAATTATTATCGAGGAAAACAAACAAAAGAAAAAGCAGCCAATTTTGAGACTAAGTGAAATAAACAGAAAAATCGTTGTATTGAAATTGCTGAAGTAAACAGAAGTAAAAGCGTTATTAGATTTAGACATCATTCAAAACTGCGTGAAACAAAGTTCTACCTTATGATCCGACTGTTGGTTCCTATACACGAATTTTTTAGCAGGAAGAGCAAAAGTTCTACCAAATATTTTTGTGATCAAATAGCAGACTTTTATACTGATGGGGCTGAGGAGAAGAACTCATTTGCCCTCTTTCTTTACCCATTAAACTTCTTAAATCATATAATTAGTAGGAAACAAAATGAAAAACGTAGACAAGATCTAACTTCTCAGGTGATTTTAACGTTTACAAAAAGAAATTTATAGTATCGAGCTGGGTACAAGTTCAAAGAGATTACCAACATTATCTGAAAATCTAAACATACCCTAATGAAATACTGTATTACTTCGCTCCAGTAATTCTATATGGCTGCTTATGGGTTATAGTTTTCTTTTCTCTTCATCCTCTCATTACTGCTCGACGAAGGGATCCCATTAATACTCTCGAATTATCGGTACAAGCCAATTCTTTGAACAACTTAACTGCGTCGTATTACAAATTTACACGAGCTTTAAAAGACATCTGATAAGCAACAAGGCGACGCATTCTAAAACCAACGTTTTGACGTTTGTATCAACGTCAAGTACACGTCGACAGCAATACCATTACCCTATATTCACACCTTGTCTTGTACCGACTGCGACACTTCGATAGATTAACAACTCGACGAAATGTATTCTTTCTTATGACACATCGTACCGATAAACATTTCGTGTCGATGTCGCGTGTAATTCGAATTTCATGCAAAATTTCCCAGGGGCTCTCATTCAACGTCTCCATCATTGTAGAAAAATAACACTCCGATTTGGACATCTCTTCAACTCATTATTACAGTAAGATTCCATTACTCGTACAATCCCACCACTAGGTCATCGCGGACGACCCAAAATCCCGCATTATAGGTACCGAGCGGTTGTAATAAAATCGCAAAGCTTTAACGTGCCCGAAAAAAAAGTTTAAAAAACTACACCGTTGTTCGAACTCGATACCATTAACAACAGTTGATAAATCCTCGACCCGCCCCGCCATCCGTGTCCGTCCTAAAGTATCACGAGAAAGTTTTTATTTAGTAAGTTAGGTAGCTCGACATACACCCATAGAGAACGCGGCATCGTCGCGAACTTTTAAAAAACAATATTAACTAGAACACTTGCGGTGGTGTTATTAAACTTCTTCTCTCGTTACTTTTATCTCCGCGCCACCATCTCGCCACGCCAAAAATTGCTCTCCGTCGTTCCGATCGTTTTAAACATATCGCCGACGCACGTATTCGCCCGTGTAACTTTTGCGAATTCTTTTCGGCCTAGCCCCTCGCGTCGAGCGCGTCCGGTCAACCTAACAATGACAATTGCTCCCATCGTCGGTCCGAGAATTCGCGTCGAAATAAGCCTTTTAATCGAGCTGCGCCGCTGGGCTCTATGTAATTCGAATACAGCAAGAATTTTCGCATTGTGTCCGAAACATCTTGAGATGAAAATTTTCAAAAAAAGCTTACACCTTCGTACTTTACGATAATCGTCGATCGCGTACTTTTTCGAAGAGGAGAAAAGAAGGGTCTCTATTTGCGCGAGAAAATTTAATTCGATTTTTTACGACGACCCAAAGACCTCATTCAAAGTGAGCAGAAAAACTAAGCCTTTCTCCTTTTTTCTCAAAGTTTTTCTTTCTTTTTCCCCTTCAAATACCAACTCGAAGCTTGGTTTTAATTAAGAAATGCTTCGCGAAAAACAGCTGTACAATTAAATTAATCGAGTACGAATCGTTTCGTAAATATTATCTTAAAACGCGAAGACATCTCGAAATTAAAACAGATAAAAATACCAATTTACAAAAAAAGCACTTCAAACGATAAAAGGTCAAGGGAAAAATTCAAATCTGCGTTGAACGAAGAAAAGAATTACAAAATGATAAAGAAGATAAAAAACGACTGCAGTAGCATTTAGGTATTCGCTTTTATTTTCCTTTTCTTCACTAATTCTCTTCATCGGAAGTTACCATTTTCAAATTCGACTCATGTACTTCAATTACACTTATTTAATCTCTTGAAGGCGAAATAGAAGTGACTCTCGGAATCTCTTGAAAAAGTGAACAAAGACACGATATTGAGAGACTGCGAACAAACAGAATGACAGAAGCAAACGGAAAATGTTGTCCGAGACTAGAACATTCTCTATCAAAATGAAAAACAAATAAATAAGAAATAAACATTGGAAGTATCTAAAATTAGAAGGGAATCGAGTTTGCGATGAATCTTAGAAATATTTAAGAGCGGAAATGAAAAATTATCCAAAAAATGACTCGTAATTATTCAGGAAGAAAAAAAAAATTATAAAACGAAGAAATATTTGTATCTCAGAAGTTGAAAAGTTGATAATTAAATCGTCATAAAATCAAAAATCATTCAAAAATTTAAAAACCATCCTAGAATAACAAATTATTTGGAAGCATTTTTTTAATAAATAAAAAAAAAAAGAATAGAAACAATTTTCAAAAATTAAAAAATACATGAAAAAAATTGCTCAAAAATAAAATAAAATCGGAAAAAGTTTTATTATTCCAAAAGAAACAATAATAAAAAATATTAAAATAAAATCATTTGAAAAGATCGAAAACGAAGTTCAACAAGATAAAATGTTCAAATGTTCAAAAAAATAAAATAAAAATTATTTCAAAAAAATCATAATTACATAGTAGGATATGGAAAATTCTTCAAGAATACAAAAATGTGAAAAATAAAAATAAGTAAACAAAGGTCTGAAAGAAAGCACACCGAGAAGAGAGAAAAAGCTCGAAGAAAAGAAAGAAAGAAAAAAAACAAAAAATTTGAAAATTTAAAGAATACCCAAGAATGACAGAACATATGCGGAATCTTTTTTTTTTTTTTTTAATGAAAAGAAGTCAAAAATATAAGAATTAAATCTATGGACGTTAAAATTATCCAAAAATCGAAATGAATAAAGATTAAAAAAAAAAATCATGAAAATTCCCAAAATTCCCAAGAAAAAAGCAAATATATAAAAATGATTTAAAAATATACTCACATTAACTCAATGGTGAAAAAATCAAAAAGCTTAAAATTTGAAAAAAAAAATGGGAAAAATTTAAAAAAGAAATAAGGTAATAAATAAACTTATAAATCCCAAAAAAGAGAAAAAAATCAAAAAAAATTAAAAACGATCAAAAATCAATCAAATTTTTCAAAAATGAAATAAAATTGAGAGCAAAAATGAAATTTGAAAATTTGAAAAATGATAAAACAAAAAAATCACTCAAAAAAGTGATCTACAGTAATTATGCTTAGAAATTTTTAATGAATAAAAAAAGTTCAAATATTGAAATAATTATAATAAAAATTTAGGAAATGATCAACATGAAAAAACATAATTATTTACACTGAAATATTTCTCAAAAATGAAAAAACTATCATCAGGGGCGTAAATAAGGGGGGGATCGGGGGGGGAAGCTTCCCCCCAGGTGTTTTGAAAAGTTGGGAAATTTATAATTGTTCAACGTTGAAATTGGGAACTTGGAATTTCTTTTGGGAAAATGACAGAACATATGCGGAATCTTTTTTTTTTTTTTTTTAATGAAAAGAAGTCAAAAATATAAGAATTAAATCTATGGACGTTAAAATTATCCAAAAATCGAAATGAATAAAGATTAAAAAAAAAAATCATGAAAATTCCCAAAATTCCCAAGAAAAAAGCAAATATATAAAAATGATTTAAAAATATACTCACATTAACTCAATGGTGAAAAAATCAAAAAGCTTAAAATTTGAAAAAAAAAATGGGAAAAATTTAAAAAAGAAATAAGGTAATAAATAAACTTATAAATCCCAAAAAAGAGAAAAAAATCAAAAAAAATTAAAAACGATCAAAAATCAATCAAATTTTTCAAAAATGAAATAAAATTGAGAGCAAAAATGAAATTTGAAAATTTGAAAAATGATAAAACAAAAAATCACTCAAAAAAGTGATCTACAGTAATTATGCTTAGAAATTTTTAATGAATAAAAAAAGTTCAAATATTGAAATAATTATAATAAAAATTTAGGAAATGATCAACATGAAAAAACATAATTATTTACACTGAAATATTTCTCAAAAATGAAAAAACTATCATCAGGGGCGTAAATAAGGGGGGGATCGGGGGGGGAAGCTTCCCCCCAGGTGTTTTGAAAAGTTGGGAAATTTATAATTGTTCAACGTTGAAATTGGGAACTTGGAATTTCTTTTGGGAAAATAAGAACTCGAATAGCGTAGCAGTATTATTACAACTATTTACAACTATTTTAAAATTTTTGAAGACTAAAAAAAAAAAAAAAAAAGTCAACAGTTGGGAAAATTTCATGATATTAGTTGGCAATTTTTGGTTTTCTCCCCCCCCCCCTGAAGAATGTCTTTGTTACGCCCCTGACTATCATCGAAAATATACCTTATAATGACCAATAAAGAAATTGATAAATAAATAAAAAGCGAAAAAATGTTTAAATATAATAAATACGTCCAAAATGGAAAAACGATTCAAAAAACGAGAAAAAAGCCCAAAAAAATATTAAAAATTTTTTTTCTTTTTATGGGGAATATTCTTCACTCTGAAAACACCATACACATCAATTAGCCTCAATTTTAGTTCTCAGCTTCTGTGTAGGTGTTGTTTCACGTGGAAATTTCAAAAGATATTCTCATTCAAGACATAGCCGAGCAATTCATCTGTGGTTAATGGTAGCTCTCAACTTTGTCTCAAGGGAGGGAGGGGGGGGACAGCGAAATGGAGCTGAGCAATTCCATCAGATAAAAAATAATTCACGATACAGCTTCGATCAAACCAAAGGATACAAACTGAAATAAAATATCATTCCCTCCTCCTTTCTTTCTCTCCACTTTATACGTTAAGCGTAACCGAAATACATAAATTCAAATCCGCCAGATTCTAATTAAATTACAGTCGTCGTAATCGAATATTTTCATTCGAAAACCACCAATTAATACGTGCTCGGCGTACTAGAAGGAACGAAACTTTTCACATACCCATATCGTGTACGGCTTTAGTTCATCATAACGCCATCGACACGACTCGACTTCACGGCAATAAAAGAAAATTCAACTTGGAGGGATTTTTTACACGTATAGCCATATATTGTATAATATTTCATAAATCGTACGCTTTCTTCATTCTTCCACCAACATCAGTTCCATTTTCTAGCTTCATATAACTCTATAGAACGAAGAAACTAAGTTAGTCGACACGTCGGAAAGGAGAAAAAAACTGACTCAGCAACAAGTGAGAACAGATTTTAATTTCTTATCGATATCTGCATCGAGCCCCGTTAATTTCGTTACATCTTCACAACCGCGACCATCGACGCTACCAGGCGAAAATAAAATTCCACCGATTCTTTACTCTTTTACCGAATAGGAAAAAAATTTCGTAGGAAATAAAGATGAGGGAAAAAAAGAGCACGAAAAGAAAAAACCCATCGCGCCGAGTAATAGGATAAAATAATTGGGAAAGAAAAAGTAAATGTGAAGTATACAATTCTACGGTGCAAAGTGCGATAGAGAGAGTAAAAGGCTGGTTTTCTTTTTCAAAAAGGCCCGTTGTTCGAGTATTAAAAGGAAATTGCCTTTTTCAAATTGTCAGTCGACAATGGAGGATGATCGAAAACGCCTCTTTATTTTACGCGCGCTTTTATCTGACAACTGACGTCGAATTGACGATTGGTTTAAGCCGAATTACTATCTTTCACATAGTTTTTTCGCTCCTTTTCTTTTCGCCGCCGCTCTTGCTTCTTGTATCGCGTATTAGCAGATTTAAAGCTTTTCTATACATATCCTTCGGGATGCGATAGTCGACCTTTTATCGACATAATGCACGAAACGCCAATGTTTGTGAGCTACGTATAAGCACGACAAAACGGGCGACGGAGGCTTTTTAATTGAGAAATTCATATTAAATCGAGCAATTTTCAAAATATTTCCAATAAATCGTCATTTAGCTTTGATCTCTTCAAGTTCTAGTTACATCGTAATGTGTCGGAGATACTACCATAGCAATTAAATTGGTAAGCAATGTGATAGAGCGCGTTAGTATCGTCTATTATAATTCTATCGGTTATTCTTTTTCTGTGAACTCGTTTACATTCTTTATGTTTGTATGTTCTGTTCTTTTATAACTTCAGAAAAAGGATGTCATTAATTGAATAGAATTCGTTATTCAGTTCGTTTTTGTTTTCTTAATTAAATACTGAGAGCTATCCTAATGCAAAGGGATACATAGTAAATGCTTAAAGGAATATTTTGTTAAAACAATGTTGAGATCTAGCATTTTAGACTATTCATAGAATTATTTCTTAGTTCTGTGTTAAGTTTATATATTCTAACTATGCCATTTGTTAAAACCCGCCATAGGTAGTATGGAACCAGGATTGGAGACTAGTACCAACATACAGCTTAGCTCGCGAGTAGTTACTTGGGTCTAGTCTCAGTCCCCTTATGTGTTCATCGTATGCAACTATTTGTACATGGAAGTACAACATATAATATTTTTTTTAAATTTAAATGAAACTACTGGTTTAAGTATCTATGATAATAGAAAAAAAATTGTAAAAAAATTTGTGGTATACACTTTTTGCCTATCTTCATTTTTGAAGGAGCTACAATGACTTAAATTTTTTCCAAAATTCCATTTTTTAAAATTTGATTAAAATCGTTCATTCAAGTAGGTACCTAGGATGGTAGAAAAAATGTATTGAAAATTGTAGGAAACACTTTTTGCCTATCTTCATTTTTGAAGGGGCTAACAATAATTTTAAATTTTCCCATGATTTTTTTTTTAATGTGACTGAAATCAAGGAAAAATAAAAATTCAAATATGTAGTTTTGCTTATCTTCAGAATTGAAGGTCTTTTAGCAATTCCTATCACTACACGGATTCGGTACTATAGTTTTATTTTCCATCTTTATATTTTAATTTTGCGTGAAAAAATTGTTATATGTAGGTTTTACAATGGCTTTGATTCTATCCATTATTTCTCATTCAATCCTCAGCCCTTCTTCGAAATATCTAATCATGAGTAATAAAAAATCATGGGGAAATTTGAAATTATTGTAGCCCCTTCAAAAATGAAGATAGGCAAAAAGTGTTTGCTACAATTTTTAATGCATTTTTTCTACCTTCCTAGGTACCTACTTGAAAGAACGATTTTAATCAAATTTAAAAAAATGGAATTTTGAAAAAATTTTAAATCACCGTAGCTCCTTCAAAAATGAAGATAGGCAAAAAGTATATCCCACAAATTTTTTTGCAATTTTTTTTTCTATCATCAAAGATACTTAAATCAGTAGTTTCATTTAAATTGAAAAAAATATTAAATGTTATACTTCCATGTACAAATAGTTGCATATGATGAACATATAAGGGGACTGAGACTAGGCGCAAGTAACTACTCGCGAGCTAAGCTATATGTTGGTGCTAGTCTCCAATCCCGGTTCCATACTACCTATGGTGGGATAAGCCTATTTACAAATCTAATATACAAGCAATACAAACAAAAAATAATAATAATACGTGCTTCCATAACGCGGTCTCTTTAAGATAACGTCAAAACTAGAAAGAAATACAACGATGACCCAAATTCGCCGAAACATTAGCAATAACAAATGTACCTATTTTTTCCTTCCCTTTCCTCGCATTGAGATTACTCTGCGCGTCGTAAAATTATTCATCATTAAAAAGTAATTTATTCGTCGTTTCACGCGATAATTTATATATTTCATTGTAAACTCGACCTTTACCTGTGAACCGTTAGATGCGCATTAAAATTTATCAAAAAGCGTTCAACTCCCAAAAAATGCCTTAATACGAAAATAAAAGAAATGTGCGAGTTGCGACCATCGCCAACCAAATGCAAAGAGTCGGTAAAGTTATAATAAAATTAAATCCGAAGACGTTATGATATTATTTTTACATACACCGGAAAAGAGGAAAATATTAAGAGGTTTTTTATTACTAACACTCCCCTCCACCTGGGGATATAACTTGAAAATATAAATCATAATGTCATTTTGATGTCCCGCGAATCGCATATTATACCACACCACGAACGCATTCACCGAGTGCACTTTTTCGTCTTGGCTTGCGTCATCGTCGCGCCAAATGGGTGGCTTAATAAAAGTTGAATAATTTCGAAGTTTTTCCAGCTTTATTCCTCCATCATGCCGAGTTCACCTACGGACACCGCTGCGTCGTAACATATTGCGGACTTACTTCTTCGGTCACCACAACTACACTTTACTCGATCACTTTACAACGCCACAAAACGAATATTTCCTTCGTGCCGATAATATGCATCATGGCGAGTTATATTGTTTTTTAAAGATTGAAGCGAGTTTGTGCAAATATATCCTTCATCGAGGATCGAGCAAATGTGTAATGTTGTTATACGAAGTGAAAATTATAATTTATTTGACGGAACAAGGTAAGCATAGGTGATGTAATGAAAGATGTATTTATAATGAAGTATTTGGACTGCGCCCTCTAAATTGATACTTTTTTTCTTTCTTTCTAGATGATATATCCGTGTGTCAAATAAATCCTTGTTATACGGAAACTCATCAAAATCTATCTATTGCAAAAATCCGAACGACTTCCTGAATTTTTTTTTTTTTTTTTTTAGAAATTCTTTCAATGTAGGTATATGAATTATTTTCATTATTATTATTATTGATGTATTTGTAGTGATCAATACTGGAAGATTTTTTTTGTGGATCTTCAACTAAGAATTTCCCTAATAAATGTAGGAAGTTCGAGCAATTACAACTCCTCTTCAACATTTTCATTCTGTATTTGATGATTTATTCAATATTATTGCTTCTCCTTTTTTCAATTAAATATAATTTGAATAAAAAACGATAGATAAAATCACAAAATTTAAATCATGTAAGGTAAATGTGTTTTTCAAATTTGTCCCAGACACAGTAAGTTTATAATATTATTTTGGGTTTTGCTAGTAATAATTCTTAGAAGAATAACACTATCAAGTTCTAGTGCATCTGAGAGCATGTAGGCTATTCTATATCAATTCATTTTACGTTTATTATGTTTTTCAGATAAATTTGTAATGAAAAAGAATACTTAGCAATCACAGTATACCTGATTTGTTTTCAATTTTTGAGCTTGATTTCTCAGATTTTTGCTTTTTTATTTATTAATATTTTCTTTTTTTTCAAATACCGCATGATGATGTTCATAAATAAAATACGAAAAAATCGCAGTCGCGATAATTTATATAAATCAGAGAGTTCTCGACGTCATCAAAATTTAATTCACTTTTTCACTAGAGCTTTTCGTTACAATTTTTTTGAAATTCGATTTCGCAATTGTGTACACATGAATGTCGGGGGGGGGGGGGGGGGGAGGGAAGGGGAGTTTTCACGAAACCAACAATTTTGAAATTTCATCTCCTCATTATTCACAAAATTGAAATGTGAAAACTGAGCGTTTATTTTCAAGGGCATCCAATCCAAAACTTTTTACAAGTCCGGTGCAGGTGATGAGATTAGGAAAGGGAGGGGGCTGATTCAAAACACAGTGTAAAAAGAAACAAAAAAATCTATCCTAGTGTAAAAGTCCCTTATTCTAAGTTGTTCCCATCTTGTCAAAGCCTCCTACTGATATCACCATAAATCTTCATGGTAGGGTAGACCAAGCTGCTTTCTTTTTGTTGCGGGCAGGGGCATCTTGGCGACCAGCTTACATCTCCCCTGGGTTTTTCTTAGGCGCGTGTGCGCCCCCAATTAAGTTCCACCACATCGGAAGTTCATCCATCGCTTCATCCTTCCTTCTGGCACCATACTGCCCTCTGGTGGGTTCCAGTGCCAATTGCTATCAACGGCCTCATCTGCGCCATGCGCATATCTCCACAGTGGGCTGATACCCACCACCAGCTAATTCCGGGGGTACTATGTACTTGGGTGCTTGATTCTTGACCCTTACCTTTTCGGAATGTGGTGGTTGCTTGCACCTTAGGGCCCTACTTCTGTCTGCGTCATCTTGTTTCACTCCAAGCCGGAAGCAAGGTAGGGGCGGTCCGCAATCAGTTCGATACCTCGGTCATGGGGTTTGGTTTCTGGAAAGGAGAGTTTACTCTCCGGTGGACGACAGAGTTGAAATTACAAAATAAATAATAACAAACTAACGTGGGATTTTGTACTGTATTATGTTAATTACAAAATGACAATAAACATGAAAACGAAAAAGAAAAGAGAGAGATGCCTACTGAACTTAATAGACCATTTACTCTAATTACTTACCTTTTTTGTAATCTTCTCTTCATTAAATTTATTTGGAGATGAACTCCATATCACTTGAACACGACACAATAAAAATAATGGCGCACAACTTGCTACCGATCGCGAATGGTTCTCACCGAAGCGACGCGAAGTACATTTAGCGAATATGCGATTCCGAATATAATGATCAAACGCGAAAATACTTAATTAAACATTAATACAACGCGATTTTCGAATTTCAAAAATTATAAGATAAGCGTGCGTTCACGGCGGATAACGCACTGCCGCGAGAATAATCTCGTTAAGTGGGAAATCACAAAAACTCTTTTCAGGTGGATTGATTTGATTGGTTCAAAACCAAATCTAATCGGTTTTACATCGATGCAGAAAGAGAACTAGTTACTCTTTATCGTTTGAATTTAGATAATCATGCGTATTTAATAATAAGAATACCGGTAATTTCATATCGAAAGAATTACGCGTGATTTTTAATTTTTAATATATCAAATATTTTCTTCAGATTTTTTTATTTTATTAGACACCCCCTGAAATCTATACCACACTGTAAACACCCATCTTTTAATACGCCGGACAAATTCATGGTTGTTTCACTTACATCATCAAGCATTAAAAACTTCACAATATGTGTTATAAGGCTTTTTTGTATTTTTTTACTTCATTTTTTCACAACTTATGATTGACTTACGTTGTGGGATAAAAATTTCTTAAGCGTGCTCCAACTTCATTGTTTTCAACAATTGAGAAGACTTATCTTTTCTATGACTTTGGATTAACCCCTCAGCATTTTCCATAAATAATTAAGGAATCCAAACCTAGTATTAATTGGATTTTCCCTAATTTAAAAGCCTCTAAGGGCAACGACTCAAACCTCAAAATTCTCCCATCTTCTGCGTCTAGTAAGTTTCAACTACCGCAAACACGTTAATACTAGTATGTCAAAGCATCGTATTCATGCCTGCGAGATGTCACGTGAAATTTCAAATTTTCCGGTCAAGGCCGACGAAAACCCAAAAACCATCAACTTCGGTCACAACGATTGGCCAACGTCGGCGAAGTTTTATTCGAGGGACAAAATTTCGGCCGAAAATCACGAGTTATAGCATTTATATATTTGCGAAAGAAGAAGAATAAGAAGACAACGACGACGAAGACGACGAAACGAGCGGGGAAAAAACAAATTACGCAGACAATCCGGAAGCAGTAACAATAAACAACGATCTGCGAAGAGCCAAAAAGTTTAAAGGACACCATATAACGGTGCGATAGTTTATGCTTTCCCTGAGATTTCCAGTTCGAATGCCGTTTATTGGCGCAGGAGGAAATATTTATGAAATAATCTTCTTAGATAAGACTTCTCTTTCGACTACTCGCTCTTATATCTTCGGCTCTTAGTTTCGCTTCCATCGTAGCGGCTGGAATCGCGCGACTATCATCTTACCCTCGTGCATCCCCATCCCAGCGTCGTCGTGGCTTTTTGCGTGAGGAAATGTGTAGTATATTAGCGGCTTCCTCGGTAAAACGCAGCGGAGGTTTCCGTTGTGGTAGAAATTTTTTTTCGTAAAACGGAGCGTGAAATTTTCAAAAAAAAAAAAAACAGACCAGGGAATAGTTATATATTTTTACGCGTTTTTATTTTTATTTCTTTTCTCTTTTTTTTTATTCAACGCAACATATGCGGAAAGAATTTTTTAAGTTATGGAAACTCGCAACCTATCTAGGGGATTTCCTATACAGAGTCTACACGTGGTACGTAAACTGACGGCGCGAATATCCGCCGCCGAGCGAATTCTCCGCAGACGCTGAATACGTGATTGATGACTTTGGAATACAATTATCGAAGGGAAGGTTAAATAAGATTTATTATTGAAATGGGCGTTCTCTCGGACGTAGGTATTCGGCCGATTTTACGCATCGATTCATAAAGAGGATGAGGAGGGTCCATTTGTTTCGCCGCAAAAACAACTCTTTCTTCGACACTCGCGCCAAGAAATCGCGTTTCTATAGCTTCGACCCGAATTTCATCCTATAATTACATTGCACGAGAATTTTTCGCGGGCTTAATTCTTCGATGTTGGGAATGGAGTAGACGAAATGACGCGCTTTTTGTGACATTTTGCCCGAGACGATTTATAAATTAAATGTAATTTTTCTCCACGTAACGCCACCGAGTTATTAATTTTTTTTTCTCGGTGCCCGTAAAAGTTTCACATAATAGCTCGTTGACGTGTATCATTCGCCATTTCGTCACCTTTTCAAGAGCGTATTGCCGCGGTATTTACCGTTCTCCCTTCCCTTGCACGGTTCTCTGCACCAGCTATAAAAGTTATTATATGTTCGCCAGCGAATTCGTACACCGAAGCGCCATTTTTTGACAGGTTATTAAAAAATTTGCAACGCCGGAGATTCCGCACTTCGTCTAGTGATGGTTTTCATTCCTCGACCAGATGAATGCGTGATTATTAAACCGTTTCGAAATATATATATGTTTTGGATGGTCGGTTACCTCGTTCTCGGTACTGGTGCACATAAAAGATGGTGAAACTGAAAGTGGCGAAGGTTTTTCTCTAGTAACTTAATGTAATGATGCAGTTCGACAAAAGTAAAACGAAAATTAGGAAAGTTTGGAGGTGGAGGCCTGTATTTCCATGAACTCATGAAAAAAGGAAGTCGAAAATATTTGTTTTTGAAGCCAGATGATGAAGTAAGCCAAACTGGCAAAAAATTTCACATTATATGGCAGAATGGTGTCCTTAACAAGGTATAAAAAAGTTGTCATCCGTAGGGGGTGAGCTAACCCTGGAGGGGGTTAAAACCCGCAAAACAGTTTTTCAACTATTTTTTGCTAATATCTCCGAAAATAAGGGTTCTACGTCAAAATAAGTTATATCCAAAAATGTTCCCCATTAAATTTCCTACAGAATGAGTGAGACAGTTTTCTCAAAAAGTCATTAGTAAGCCCAAAATGGGGAGTTCAAAATATACCAATTTTTAGAATTCCCTTTCGAAAATCAGTTCTTTGTTTATATCTTGTATACGGTGCGTCCTACGTAAAAATTGTTGATATTAAAAAATATTTCCCGTTCAATTTTCTATAAGGTACATGAAAAACTTTTCCCAAAAAGTCATAAAAGGGCCCAAAATGGGGGGCCCAAAATACATTAATTTTGGAAAAATTTATTCACATGTGTTCATATCTATCATCAAGTGACCTAGGTAGGTGATGAAGATGAACAAGTAATTTTTCCTGATGATTCCACTCCCCTTCCTCCTCCCTCCTTTAGAAATCCTTCTCCAGATTTACATTATAGAACAAAAAAACTACAGATATACTTTGAAATATTTGTTTCAACTCGGTTCGGGATCATCTATTCCCTCTTCATCACTCATTTCCACCTCCATACTACTCGTGCAATCAGCTCCACAACAATGACCACACAGCTTCGAACATTTCAGTCTTGAAATAATAGAAAATTAGGTCGTGCAAAATGTTTTTGTAATGCTTACTTGAAAGTTATCAGCTTTTAACCTGTTTCCCTGCATGTGCAAGCAGAATAGCCTTTCTAATAGCAACAATACCTCGTTCTTGTACAGTTGCAACATTGCACGAATAATATGGAGGTGGAAATGAGTGATGAAGAGGGAATAGATGATCCCGAACCGAGTTGAAACAAATATTTCAAAGTATATCTGTAGTTTTTTTGTTCTATAATGTAAATCTGGAGAAGGATTTCTAAAGGAGGGAGGAGGAAGGGGAGCGGAATCATCAGGAAAAATTACTTGTTCATCTTCATCACCTACCTAGGTCACTTGATGATAGATATGAACACATGTGAATAAATTTTTCCAAAATTAATGTATTTTGGGCCCCCCATTTTGGGCCCTTTTATGACTTTTTGGGAAAAGTTTTTCATGTACCTTATAGAAAATTGAACGGGAAATATTTTTTAATATCAACAATTTTTACGTAGGACGCACCGTATACAAGATATAAACAAAGAACTGATTTTCGAAAGGGAATTCTAAAAATTGGTATATTTTGACCTCCCCATTTTGGGCTTACTAATGACTTTTTGAGAAAACTGTCTCACTCCTTCTGTAGAAACTTAATGAGGAACATTTTTTGATATAACTTATTTTGACGTAGAACCCTTATTTTCGGAGATATTAGCAAAAAATAGTTGAAAAACTGTTTTTTGCGGGGTTTTAGCCTCCTCCAGGGGTTAGCTCACCCCCTACGGGTGACAACTTTTTATACCTTGTTAAGGACACCATTCTGCACATCTAATGTGAAATTCAGCTCACTACCATTTTTTTCCAGGTTCAATCCTTATGTCCCTGTACTAAAAGTAAATTTCATTCAATTACTATTTGTCACCTCGAAAGAACATCATTTTTAATCAAGTGGATGATACTAAATGAATTGACCTTTTTGATAAAGCTGACCTTTAAAATTTCATGTAAGGAGCGCTTTTTGAATTTAATATTATTTCTCGAACATCGCTCGCTGATTTAAAAAAATACATCATTCTTTTCATCAATGAGTGAGGTTAATTTCTCCATAAACTCCACCTTGTGCCCAACATCTGAAAAGGGTTCATCATTTTAATAAAATTACCTTGTCCCGTCATCCTCATTCATTCACGACTTACATGTATTGCATGAGACATTATGTGACAACAAGCAATCTCTCAAAATTACGATCACCAAATATGGGTCGTGTTTTCTACTACACACGGACACGATATGGTATCGTATAAGAACGCGTTATCGCGGAAGGAAGCGCGAAGAAAGGCGGAAAAATGTTCATCGAGGCGGTTGCATTTTCAATATGGAAAGAGATAATATAACATTTTCGTCGTCGACACAGATTCGACATACTATACCCCGTAAGACGCAAGCGGCTTAATACAAGATTCGCCGCGGCGCGCTGTCGAGGGAACTCGATAATGCGTCATCCATCATTTTCTCAGCTCCGGTTCATTCTGTCATCCATTATCCAGCACGCGAACAACAACAAATAAGATACAAGCGTGAAGTAACGACCGAAAGACGAACATGTCGGTCTTCACGTACCCACTAAAGGTGCTAACGCGTGTGAAAAAGAGCCGCATCGGCCGCTCGCTGTCTCCTCGGTAACAAGGTAAATTTCGACACCGTTATTTCTCTCGCATTATAAGCATACACAATAGAGCCACCGTGTTGCAAAGTACCTTATAATATTTTCGGATGGTTTTTTCACCTTACCTCTACTCCTGGTCGAACTCTTTCCATAGGCAACAAGTAAACATCTATTATACCCGATGGTCGGCTCGGAGTGAGTCGGCGTTTGCTTACTTTTTTACCAGATTTTTTTTCCTTTGTTGAAGAAGAGGGAGTGTATTGTTACCATGAAAGGTGCAAATACATGTAAAAGCAAGCTCGAGCAAGAAATTGATACTGTATCGGGGTTTCTACAGTTGTATCATTCGTCAGACTAAAATAAGGGATATCTATGAACTCACGCATGTTGAAACCATTTTTCATTTTCAATGGAATTTCATAATTTTTCTGTTATGTTTTAGATGAAAAACTTAGTCATTACGTAAGATATGCTTTTAGAAGGAGAGATAAGAAAAGGCACGAGACAACAATCTCCAAATTTTAGTTGATGATGCATCAAGGATTTTTGTCGCCAGGTAAAGCAAATTAGAAAATACAACAGCACCACTTACACACTTGGTCCCTCCAAAATGGTCTCTGGAACTTCAGTCAATGACTTACACAAATGAATGTAGGTACATACACTTCAAGGGGGAAGTACATCTAAAATTTGAAGCCTCATACTGAAGATGCTAAAGTTCCTCGAAAAGGAAGAAGTAAAAAATGGTTATGAACTATTCGGGTGATTGTTCGGTACAGCATCTCAAATATCAGAATCAGCAGGAAAATATATACGAAAGTCGTATCAACGCTTAGAGTAAGTGCGGTTGGTTATTTTGAAAATTCCCTACAATAAATAAAGTGAATTTGTGACAACGAATTTCATACTGGTTTGTAAAATTACTTGGTAAATATTCGTGATAAAGCTTGGTATTACTGTAAAATCACTAAGTAAACATTTGAAGTCAAGCTTGTTAGCAGCATCTCCGAATAGGTTTAAACAACTAATGCCTGACTAGTGGACTATCATAGCCTTTTATAGGCAGCTCGGTCTACCCCACCATGATGATATGGTGATGTCAGTAGGAGACTTCTACAAGAGGTGACCAACTTGGAATAAGAAGCTTTTACACTAGGGCAGATTTTTTTTGTTTCTTTTTACCAGTGTTGTAGGAACAAACCAAAGAACGAGAACGAAGAACAACAAGAACGGAGAATTTTCATTGCTCTTGAGGAACAGGACCAAGAACGAGAACATAAAAGTGATATATTTGAAGAACAAAGAATAGAACGAGAACAGAATATTTTCAAACTGAAAGATCGAAGAACAAAACGAGAACCAACTAATGAACAATGTTGAGGTACAAAAACAAAAACAAGAACGATGTAATTTTTTGTTGTTCTTCGTCCTTTTGAAAATTCATTATTTGTTATAAAATTAATAGATATCATTAGGGGAAAGAGAAAATAAAAAAACTTATACTTGAAAGCGGGCAAATGCTACATATACTCATATAAGTAATTTTTTTAAAATTATTAGCTTCAATTAATTAATTTTCAATTTCAACAACAACATAAACTGTAAACACATATGTCATGCATTCACAGAAGTAACCACGTCCAGCTAGATTAAAAAAAAAAATCACTGAGAAATAGACTCAAATGACCAAAATATCGAAAATATATAGCACGTGATAGCAAATATGACAAAGTTTCTTAGAAATGATCAGGTTGTAGGAACAGACCCGAGAACGGGAACGAACAACAACAAGAACAGAGAATTTTCATTGTTCCTGAGAAACAGAACCAAGAACGAGAACATAAAACTGATATGTATGAAGAACAAAGAACAGAACGAGAACAGAATATTTTCAAACTGAAAGATCAAAGAACGAAACGAGAACCAACTAATGTAAAATGCTGAGGAACGAGAACAAAAACAAGAACGGATGTAATTTCGGGTTATTCTTCGTTCTTTTGAAAGTTAATGATTCATCACAAAATTAATAGATATCATGAGGGGAAAGAGAAAATAAAAAACTTCTAAAAGCGGACAAATGCTGCGTATACCCACATAAATCATTTTTTTTTTTCAATTAATTAATTTTCAATTTCAACAACAACATAAACTGTAAACACGTTATCAAAAAAAAGAAAGAAAGAAAGAACAAAAGAAAAAGTTGAAGAACGAGAACAGAACGAAAAACGAACAAGAATGAGGCCATAAAGGATTGAAAGAACAAAGAACAGAACGAGAACAACATTGTAAAGAATTAAAAGAACGAAGAACGGAACGAGAACAGTTAAAACATTGAGAATAAGAACGAGTCAGGAACAGGATCAAATGACTGAGTCTTTTCAGGAACAAGAACAGACATATGTTCGTTCCTACAACATTGCTTTTTACAAGTTACTGTATGGAGGAGACCTAATCCCTAGAAGATTCGATAATCAGCACATTTCATCAAGTGATATTAGGTAGCCGTACCTTCCTGTATTTGGGATAATTATTCCTCTAATGTTTAGTAATATTATTCTCTAATAAGTGCAATAATAAACTCTCTTTTTTGACGTAATTGTCACCAAAATCAGTTCATGTCGCAAATTCACATTTTTTGGATAATGAGTATAGTATTTGTTCTTTCAGTGAGAGTGGAAAGACATTACCAGAATTATCTGCAAGTTTGAACACGGCTTCATAAAGAACTCAGCTCCAGTAATGTGGCATAGCCGCTTATCCTATTTTTTGATCCAATAACGTGCGGAATTCCAATTCTAGCTGAATTAAACAAGAAACCTCGATTAAGCGTGTAACTCAATTTAATAAAACTCGTTTTAATTAGAAGCATTGGATAGAACAGAGTTATGCTTCGCCACATTTTAGAAAAAATTCCAACTTAATCGAAGTAGTAATTTTCGACTCAAAAGATGAAGAATCAGGAAGGGGCCGGAAAGGGCGTAGAACAGAATAGAAAGCTAAACTAAGACTGAAAACTGGCGATTTATATGTACACAAGAGAAACGGATAAAAAAAACTCTCGAAAAGCATGCCATTCCAGTTCATCGCATTTCAAGCTACGATTTTTATCGAGATCAGACTTCACTCTTCTTTTAAAACTATTCTTCTCAACAAACAAACGAACATCGATACACAGAGTAAGAGAATAACTGATAATGTTGCGGAGAAATGGTGGAAATCATTTGAACCTCGTCTCATCCCAGAACGATTACCATAGGTCACCTTGGCCACTCGAGCGAACGCTTCATTAAAAACTGAATCATAAATTACGACCGAAGAGACGATAAAAAGGTCGGCGTTGATTTTCGAGTCTACACGATTTTCGCAAATTCGACGCTCGTTTTCTTCACACATGCGGGATACTTAATGAAGAAATGTTCTCCGGCCACCTACACCGTTCGAAGGCCGCATTTACTTGTACTACAAAAGCTCGACCAGTGAGAGAGCGGAGGAAAAAAGGCTCGCGGCCTCTCGTTATCATTTTCAACACACTCGTCGTCGCAAAAAAACCCCTGCGAACGAGCTATTCGCGGAGTTGTTTTTGCGGCCGTCGTAAAACCAAACAATAAAGCTTTTTTTGCCGTAGCCTCGTTAATTTCCCGCTCGGTTTACCGGCGCGGCGGCGTCGAATCGTGCGGATCGTTTTGTTTGTTGAAGCGTCATCATTAATCTGCGCGATAAACAAATTTATACGGTACTTACGCGTATAGTATTTAACGCGTCCCCGCGTACCGGCGCTCGTTCGAGAATGTGCTGGAATAACGGAACGCGCGACCAGAGCTTAGCATGCAGTTCTCAACGACCGAATACTTCGCAAAGGTTTTACCGCGATGATGACGGTAAAAGTTGGCTTAGCGAGCGGTATTATAAATATGGTAAACATTTGTCGGCGTTTTTTAACACCTCATTGTCCCTTTTCTCGTAAGGACTACGAAAGGAGCATGGCATATGGCAAATTTCTATCGACGAGCAATTTTCCGAAATTCTCAAGTATTATTCATTTAGAAGGTGAAATTCGAATTTTTTTAGGAACATTCTCTTTACTTACGAAAGATCATTTTTGTATTTCGAGTATTCTGCATCGATTGCGCTCTAAACCTTTTTAGTATGTTGTTTGCACTTTGGTCAAGTTTCATAAATATTTGACTTTTCTCGTTGAAATAGAGGTCCTCAAAATGGAGAACAAAGATAATCTTTTTTTTTATTAGCTGAGTTTTTAATAAAAAGTATAGCTATTACAGCATACCTGATTTGGGAACGGGTGTCGGGAAAAAGTAGGGTCTTCAAATGTTTGCGTTTCAGACTATCTCTACAACCATCTGCCAAGTGTCCAACTTTTTGGTGCACATATACTGTCTCCCCCATGCGTCTCTTTAGTACAGGGAAATAAGCTCATTTTTTGACCAAACCTGGAAAAAAATTGTAGTGAGCTGAATTTCACATTATATGTGTAGAATGGTGTCCCTTGAAAAATATAATAATTAACTACCTACTTACCTAATCTCAGGCCTAAATTAATTCAACGTAGTAAATACAACGTATTGGTTAAATTTTAGTTTTTAATGTTATTTTGGATTTTCTTGCATACTGAGATTCGGTAAGTAGGTAGTTAATTATCATATTTTTCAAGTATATCCAAAGAATTTTCCTTTACGAGTACCTAATAGCATTTGCAATAATTTGTTATCTGATGGAGCAGCTGTTGCAGCTGTGCAAGAACGAGCTACTGTTGCTATTAGAAAGGCTATTCTGCTTGCACATGCAGGGAAACAGGTTAAAAGCTGATAACTTTCAAGTTAGCATTATAAAAAAATTTTGCACGACCTAATTTTCTATTATTTCAAGACTGAAATGTTCGAAGCTGTGTGGTCATTGTTGTGGAGCTGATTGCACGAATAGTATGGGTGTGGAAATGAGTGATGAAGAAGGAATATCATGATCCCCAACCGAGTTGAAACAAATATTTCAAAGTATATCTGTAGTTTTTTTTGTTCTATAATGTGAATCTGGAGGAGGATTTCAAAAGGGGGAAGGGGAGGGGAATCATCAAGAAAACTTACTTGTTCATCTTCTCATCTTCATCACCTACCTAGATCACTTGATGATAGATATGAGCACATGTGAATAAATTTTTCCAAAATTAATGTATTTTGGGCCCTTTTATGACTTTTTGGGAAAAGTTTTTCATGTACCTTATAGAAAATTTAACGGGGAATATTTTTCAATATTAACAATTTTTGCGTAGGACGCACCGTATAGAAGATATAAACAAAGAACTGATTTTCGAAAGGGAATTCTAAAAATTGGTATATTTTGACCTTCCCATTTTGGGCTTACTAATGACTTTTTGAGAAAACTGCCTCACTCATTCTGTAGGAAATTTAATGAGGAACATTTTTTGATATAACTTATTTTGACGTAGAACCCTTATTTTCGGAGATATTAGCAAAAAATAGTTGAAAAACTGTTTTTTGCGGGGTTTTAGCCCCCTTCGGGGGTTAGCTCACCACCTACGAGTGACAACTTTTTATACCTTGTTAAGGACACCATTCTACACATATAATGTGAAATTCAGCTTACTACCATTTTTTTCCAGGTTCAATCCTTATTTCCCTGTACTATCTTCTTCAAAATACGAAAAAGACTCTTTTTTGTCACTTCGATAAAATTGAAAATGGCCGATCATTCAAAATTTGAGGAGGACTGGAAAAGGGGCAAATGGCTCAAATTTTTTGTTTTCGATTTCATATGAAAGAGTGAGTTACAGACACAAACATACCGAAATTTCAAATTTCTAAGTACATTTGGAGGGGAGTTAGAGTAAAAAACGTTTTCTTGGGGAAATTTTGTGCTATGAGATTTCTTTAATCTTCCATAACTCCTCACCAAATCGACAAAGAAAAGTCAAATTTCGTATGTTAGGTTAGTTAGTGACCTGATCTCTTGAATTAGGGTTAAAATGAATTCAAAATGATGGATTATCTAAATTTGAATAGAGCTTGAGGAGCCTTAAATTTGTGAAAAAATATATTGATATGAAGTATGATTATTGGTGATACAAAGTATGGTATATCCTAAATTCACTTCCATACATTATACTGGAGGAAGAAGGGAGGGTTATCGACTTCAAAATGAGTTGGTGGGACAGGAAAGTTCGAAAATTGTTTATTGTGGCACCATATGATAACATGAGCACAAGTAGCTTCCCTACTGAATTTAAAGGGGAGTTGAGGCGAAAAACAGCTAGTTGAAACCATCGAATGTCTCTTCTCCCTCCAATACATAATTTTTCTCACACTTTTCTGGCACTCTTAGGACCCCGGAATATTGAAAAAAATTGCATTATTTGGAATGTTACTATTGACGTAGAGAGCTGGAATCTTTGGGCATACTATTGATGTCATTTTGCAACGATTCTGTCTCAAGCCAGATCCATTATTGAAAATAAACAAGATTTCTCCCAGCGTCATCAAGGTAAACTTCATGAGACTGCATTTGGAGGTATTTACTAAAAACAAAATTAATATCGTCTATAAGTGATACTCCTTCTCTACCCTCACCATTTTCTTCATTTCCGAGTAAAACTGAAAGAACTTCCTCCTTTCAAAATGCTTAATATTGTAAGTGTCGATGAAACGATCATTTCACGAACGGTCATCCTATAAACGTCTATGTCAGGCATGTAATCTGAAACGAAAGCGATAAGACTGGGAACGCCTATAGAATCGAATACTTAATAATAGGAGTTTGATGCGTTCTCGAGCCCCAAGATACGTTATATGAATTTAGGGAAACCATCAACAGCTAAATAGTTTCCTTCGCGACATCGCGAGGTCAGCGTTTTACATTAAAGAAGGCGATATCGTAGAAATTAATGGTAAAAGTTGACGGCTACTGAGTATCTACTGCTTCGGTCATCTGGGTAACGCTATCGCATTCGACCTTCGTTGCAAATTTTCGGTTTTATCATCGCGTTAGGTACACTACATGTGTAAATTATATACTCTAGTATGTGCTGTACGTACGGGAAGCACGGTGTGAGCAACGAGTTGTTCTAATAAACTATGCAAAAATATGCAAAACGTTAAATAGTTATTTACCTTATCTCGAAGAGGAACGTGTTCGTTCATTGCTTTCATCTCTCGTCAAGAGAGCTAGCGGGGGTTAGATATACGCTATTTAATACTGAAAAGGAAAAACGTAAAAGCACCTCCAGCCACGGTAACTTTTCCGAGGTTAAGGTAATTTTCCAGGTAGTCGCGTTCGTTATGCCGGATGAAAGAGTAACATTTATTAAAATATATGTATCTAGGAAACAGAATAGACCAATAGATAATACGAGAAACAAGAGGCATAACACAGCCTATATGGTAAAAATGATAATCATTAATTATCATAATTACCAATTCCATCATGATATCGAATAGATATATGTAGAAATGAAGATAATCAAGCATTTATTCAACGTACCCTCATATCCACTCGTTCATTATTGAGGGGGAAATACTTCGTCGTTTTCGCGCCAGACTACGCTTCCCGAAAGACAATACGAACGAGTCGTCTAATAAACTCGGTCAATTTAACAATAAGTCCTCAATCTCAACTCCTTCCTCGCCTCGTCTTTTTCATCTTAAACTAATCAAAATTGTCGTAAATCAAAAAAACCCTCCGGCAAAAAACTAACAAACCATATCGATAGGGTTCGCGAAGAAATTTCAATTACCAATGTAATGATACAATTTCGCAATTTTCTTCGTATACCCGAAATGTTGATATTTCATCGAACACGTGCAAGGTCGAATATATGTCTGCGGAGCCGCTTTAAAAAGCTAATATACGGTCTCCGTATGATATACACCATAAATTTTCGGCTGTGTCGGTCCACGCCTGGAATACAAAATAGATGTAATGGAAAACTATTGTTAACTTATCCAGTCAATAAGGCCGAGCGCTTAGTTCGACTCGAATAAAATGCAAAAAAGTCGCGCATTCTGGTTATTTTTGATTTGCAACTCCCTCGGCCTATTTCTCCGATCTTCGTGGACGTTTCTAACTGACTCTCGAACAATATACGTAATACTCGACAGCGATTCCAATATACAAATCATTCGAATCCAAATATTTCTTCGTATGTATGCTAAACAAAGATGAACTATAAAAAGAGAAGTGCAATTGATCCACTGATTGATTAGACAACATGTTATACATGTATTGAGCGGAAATCAAAATAAATAATTAACTGAAATACACAAACGTAATGTATAATGAAGGCAGTAAATAAGAGAATACGACACTCCAAAAGAGTAATATTTTCATCAAATTAATTTCGAAATAAGATTTCTGTATAGTAGAATAAATGAATGGTTAATCTATGGTAGTGGTCACGAAACAATCAGTTAAACTTTCAGAGTATACCGCAATTTTGTCCTGATGTAAATTCTTCTCTCTCATAAAGAAATAAAATATAAAAACAAATATTGTCACAAGAAAAGCCTCAAAAAAAAAGTGAACTGCGTAATAATACAGAAATATGTTGATTTTTAGATTTCAAACAGCGCGTGTCGCCTCCCCCCTCCCCTTCTCAAATAATAAAATTATCACTTCCCCCAATCACATCCATTAACAGCCTAATTTCTTTAAAGAGAGAGCCAGATGTAAGGAACATCAAATTTTCAGGTGTAAAAAAATATTTTTTTTGTTCCTTAAATTATTATTAATAGAAATATTTTCTGTATAAACTCAGTATCTAAAATTACTCTAATAATTTCAATTTTTCTGCTGAGTTTTGAACTTAATAACGATAGCAATTACAAGCTACTTGATTTGGGAAGGGAGCTTCGAATCTATGCGTTTCAGACAATTTGTAATCATCTGACAAATGTACAACTTTTTGGTACATTTTTTTTTCACGCGTAGCGTCGGTGAGTTTTCATAAAAATAGTCAAAATTTGGCGAGGAACTTTAGTGGGTAGCGGACACCAACATATCCAAATTTCAACTTCCTAAGCGCATATTGAGAGGAGTTGGAGAAAAAAACGTTTTTTTGAGAAAAATTTGAGTCATGAAATTTTTTGAATCTTCTAAATTTCTCCTCCAAATCGACCTAGAAAAGTCAAACTTTGTATATAGGGTTAGTTGGGGACCAGAATATGACCTCCTGAATTTGGGTCAAAATGGATCCAAAATATCGGATTATCAAAATTTGAGTAGAACTTGAGGAGTCTCAAATTCGGAAAAATGTGATTAGTATGAACTTATACGATTATTGAGGATAAAAAGAACGCTATATCTCAAAATCAACTTCACAGGTAATATTGGAGAGGAGAAGGAGGGGTTATCGACCTCAAAATGTGGTGAGAGTACATGAGAGGTCGAAAATTTTTTATTGGGGTGCCATATGGTGAAGTGAGATCATATGACTAACCAATTCTAATTTTAGTTTCCCAAGCGAATTCGGAGGGGAGTTGGAGCAAAAAACAACTTTTAGAGGGGAAATTGCTGCAGGAAATTTCATGAATCTTCCATATCTCCTCACCAAATCGACCTACAAAGGTCAAACATTGTATGTAGGGTTAGTTGATGACCAGAATATGGCATCTTTAATTTGGGTCAAAATGGATCCAAAATGGCGTATCATAAGGATTTGATTTTGAAGATAGTTTGAAGAGAAGAATGTGTACATGTGATTATTGCAGGGCAAGAAATTACATCTGTTCTAAATTCAACTTCCTAAATGGTTTTGGAAGAAATGGGGTAGGGATTTTCAGACTTGGTATTGGGTGTGACCTGTAGTCACGAAGACGTTGGCAACGTTATTTCCATACCTAAACAAGTCCCAGGCCCCAGTTAAAAACTCAGATGGAGTAATGCGACGTGGCTGCTTACATTTTTTTTTTAATATTAATTTTTAATTAAAAAGTTGACTATTGAAACCTATGTGATTTGTGAAGAAGAATTTGGAGTCATATACATATGGCAAACTTCTAAATTGTTCTTTCACGTACTTCCTTTTTGTTCCACATAGTATCGCAAAGGAATGAAGAATAAAATTACTTTCAATCCATTCAAGTTCTTTAAAAGAACTAGAGATACGGATTGGCCCATATCTATTCTTACATTAATAGAACTGCTTATAGTATGAAAGAGTTCAGATCGAGCTGAAACACCTTGTATAGTTGCATACTATGCTATATCCCCAACTCAGAGATTATGAAGTTGATAGCATCTGTTCTAACTTGTACATTGATATTCATGCTTCAAAAATGTTTTAATTTTTATATAATTTCGTCATTTACTGCGAGCCAAATGACCTTTCTTTAAGAGCGTTAGTGGATATTTAGAGAGAATATTTTTGAAATTTCCTCAAGAAATGAGAACAACTACATTTTTTCACAAGGATTCGAACTTTAAAAATTTATGAATATTTCTGCACGCCTAGAAACTTCCATCCTTTCTCCGATAGCAATAGTCTATGATAGTAGATAATTACAAAGACTGAAAAGAAAAATATCATAACATAACTGTAGCAACTGGTGTCAAACGCCTATCGCGGAGAGTAAAAATTAATTATTTTTCTAGTTTTCATATTTCCCACAAAAAATATTCACAAAGCACTCTGAAAAATTATTTGAAATTTCTACATATAAATTTCAAAACCTGTTTAGGGTTACAAGAAGCAACATCTGTTCATACTACTCGTATCCTTTGAAAATGAAGCAAGAATGTTTGAGCCAATTTCCTTTCATCTTACCAACCACTTCACTAAAGCAGTCATTATCTTCGCCTGAATGTAAAATTAAAAATCATACCAAGATAAACTCTCTCACCAGTTTCACCTCCTCCGTTACTTCGTATTTTCTCCCAAGCCATAGCAACAAGAGGAAATAAACCGAGCGTAAAATTTTAAAAGCTTTTACTCGGTTGCCTACTCAATTCATAATTGGCTTAAATTATTAAAAGTTGTGAGACCGAATCTCGTAGTCGTAGTACGAAACATTTTTCCGACCATCTGTGCGATCAAGGTACTCCGTGAGCTTAATATAATGAAATATAAAATCGGATTTTATCAAATAAGTATTTAAGACCATTTCAAAGATATATTTGGAAATATTTTCGCATTTCGTTCATACGTGAAAAAAACACGCACAAAAAAAAACGAATTTTCTGCCACTAGATCATATCGTTTTTCAACGGCTTTTTGTATATCTCTCGATGATACTAGTCACGATTTCCTTCTTCGCATGTACGTGCGTTTACTAAATGACGACTCTATTCCTTCGTCTCTTTTTTTTTTATTTTAAATCGCTAAATAGAGGATAGAAAGGAATGTGACTGCTTCCACAAAAAGCTGGTTAAAGAAAGGAACGTAAACTGCGGCCTCTTCTATTCTTAAAAACATATTCACGCCTGCTCATAACCTCAAAGCACGTATACTAGTTCCGACCACAAATCCGTTCGGCATATCGCGACATCGAATCGAAATTAAATCGAAATACGTCTCCGTTCGAATACCACACGTTACTGGAACAATTTTACCCATCCCTTAAAACCGAAATGCGTTATACCGCACGTTTAGCTCGTCTATTACATAAACCTGGAGAATTTTATAGTCTTCGAAGGCCACCTACGACCTCGAAGGGCATTCGAATGTCCATCTTTAGAACGAAACGTAGCCCGTTTAAAAAAAGCTCGAATTATTTCAACCTGCGATCCGCATCTATAACATTCCCTCCTCCCCCTTCTTCGCAATGCTAAAAGGGATAATATAACTCTTGGCTGAACTTTTAAAATTCAAAACACGCGCTCATTCCGCAAAAGTAAACCTTTCCCCGTTTAATTCTATTAAAACGAATTTTCCGCTCGCTTGGACGGTAAAAACTAATGTTTACTGATTTCTAAAGAAACGCCCGAAAAAAGAGAAACAGAAGAAAAATTAAATAAATACCAAAGCTAACCGAATTACGGTACAGTGTCGGCGTACTATATTACCATTTCTTCATTTCACCTAAACGCCAACCCAACCGTACGAGATCTTGGGAAATACGCCAACCCACTTAACGGTCTACTTAAAAAAATTAATTACCAATTGGAATTGAAATTTGAGTCGAAAATGTGATACGGATCGTTACGAGGGTGGTTTACTATATTACGACTTTTTCGCTTTTTCACTTTTTTTCAAACGTAATACCTTATCTAATTGAAGTAACATCGAGTAAATTTAGCTAATGATGGTATCTAGAATGGAATTTCTCTCAATTTCCGGGGTATGAAGTTCTTTTCTTATTTCCTTTATTTCTTCGAAATAACTTTGTAAATGTGATTAAAAAGTTAGCTGGATTTAAATAGTCTTTTAAGACACCGAACCCAGCGTTGATTTTACCTACGACGCATATAAAGCAAATCTCATCTATAGGCATCATTACAAATCGTTTGAAGTCAAGTGTCAGTGTTATCGAGTAATCATAATAATAATAACCAATAATGAATTAATCAATCGATGTATATGAAGAAATATCATTTAATCTACTTTCATATTACGAGTATAATACTCTTGATGGTAATATGTATTATACATCCAGGTTCCTGATTGAGTAATGTATAAATTTAATCAACTCATTTTTCTGACAAATTTTCACCTATTTTACAGGAAAATGATCTACCATTTATTTACAATTTTGTATTGCACAGGGACTAAATTTCCATCATTTGCTTTACAAAAAACGACAATGTTTTTCATTGAACATTTCAAGCCAATGTGAAATACTTTATACTATTAATTTATGCGAAGTCGACATTTTTATCAAGAATATATACTAGAACAATCTCTGTTGGGGAAACGAATGAAATATGGGACTATAATGATACAGGTCAGACGAATGATTGATGTAAATTTATTAAAATATGAACAATATATTGAAACTGATTTAACAATTGAATACCATGCATGATGAATGTTTTGCCTACTCAATTCGCCGTAAATTCAAATGACTTTGACATCCCAACTGACAAGATCCTAGGCGAATCGTCGGCGACACAAGGAATACAAGGATAAAGGGAACTCAAGATATTTCGGCGATTATTTAACGTAAGCACTAGTAAATAATTTGTATGTACCAAAAAATAATATTGGGCTATGTTCCTTTATGACATCCTTCACAATAGAATCACAGACTCAGGTTTAATGAATGAAATAAAAATTATTATTTCAAGACTCACTTCTCGAAAACATAAGACCTTTTTTGGTGAAAAATTTTTAAAAACTAAAAAATTCGGCAACTCCATTCAAGAGAATTACTCTTCTTCTCAATAAAATTATTGATAATAAAAATATTGATGTTTTTGAGATGGGAGGGCTGCCTTTGGGTTGGGGGTGATGTAAGCACTGGAAGGGAGAGATTGGGACTTAATTTAAGTTCAGAATTAAGATTGTAATGTTGGTTAAATTTTTTTATTGCATGTATCTGCAAAGTGCCCCCTCGTAATTGGCCTATAAAGGCTGTGAAGGGGGCACGAGTCAAAATTGAAAGATCCGGAGTAGTACATGAGCAATACTGCAAGATATTTAAAAAATCTAGTCCCAACCGAAGAGAGTTTAATTGAATTAATATGTTTCTTTCCCTTTTAATTTTAATATAGAAAACTGATGATGTACAGTTTTAATAAAGGAACTAATTTAAGCGAATAACTCAATTTATTTTGCAATGAAATTTTTGAATGTGGTCTGATAACTATGTTTCATAATTGTACAGGGCAATATGACAAAAAAAATATTATTTCTATGGGAATATACCAAGAGATTGAAAGTAAAACAATTTATTCCTTTTTTTTAAATATATTTTCTACATCCTTAAACTACAATATTCCCATTCTTTTTCAGATTTTATTGCAGAAAGCGAGGCTGATTGATCTGTAAAAAAAACAATTTAACAAATAGTCCGAAAATAGTGGGAAAAAATGCCGATAATTATCGTAAAAAAAATTAAAAGTAAGCTTTAATATTTCTCAGGTACTTATTTATTTATTTATTTATTAGGAATAGATGTTGACAAACAGAACTTACTAAAAGGAGATAAACACCTAAATGGTGAATGCCTTTATATGTACACTAGGGTGACAATGAAAAATCAATATTCGATTTCGGGGTCGCGCACCCCCTAAAAATGTTCATTTTTATGTAAAAATAATATTCCCAAAATTTCACCCCGATAGATTAATATTAACCCGTGCCGCAAGGCCCTTGAATTTTTGAATAAGGGTACTCGACTTTAGAGCGCGAACGCTGTGCTATCTAGCCGTTGCACGTAACGGCGTTTTGAGCATAATCAGACCAAGTATGCGAAACGCTTTTCTACATCTTTATAGTTAATTGTTTCATGTAATTCATAATCTTCCGAAATTTTTAAGCGATGATTTGCCAGGAGGTCTGCTGAGTCCGCAATCTGTCAAATTATTTGTAACATTAAAAATTTCCACCGATTTTCTATTAATAAATTCAGACCAGTGGCACACAAATCCAGATTTCATTTCCGGTAAATTATAGGTCGATTCGTAAAACTGATGGAGGAATTTAACGATAAGTTGAGGAAGAACGAAGCCTAGAAAAAACAAATTTATTTTTAGTTTTAATTTTGAAGAATATTAAATTATTAAGAATTTTCCAGGTGAAAGGGTGCCTCCATACATTTTTTCGCGTCTTTCGGGTAACTTGGTCAATATTTTTGAACTACTTGTAAAAATAGGGAAACAAAAAGCGTAAGTCACGAAATTTTGTATTAAAATTCTGATATTTTCTTATTTAAAATAGGTTTTGTTATTATTTTATTAAATATTTTCATCTAATAACTCAAGTACTTTCATAAAGTTGAGGTGAAAAAAGAAATACTTCGAACTAATTTGCAACAGAAATTTTTTCTAGGCTTCGTTCTTCCTCAACTTATCGTTAAATTCCTCCATCAGTTTTACGAATCGACCTATAATTTACCGGAAATGAAATCTGGATTTGTGTGCCACTGGTCTGAATTTATTAATAGAAAATCGGTGGAAATTTTTAATGTTACAAATAATTTGACAGATTGCGGACTCAGCAGACCTCCTGGCAAATCATCGCTTAAAAATTTCGGAAGATTATGAAGTTCTAAGTTTAATTTTTTTTTCTGATGTTAGATTTGCTTCATCATCCAAATTGCAATCTTCAGAATTTTTAAAATCCAATAAAATTTTTGACATCGTCTCTTTTGTATTGTTGAAAAGTCTATCGTCGAATAATGAAAGAACAACAGTCTCTTCTTTTAAATGTCAATGGTGAGGAATACATTTTTTTAAACAAGCGTTCGCCATCGATTTATCATCTTCCTCAAACGATGATAGTGCCCTTAACAAATCAGTATCGCTCATTGACGCTTCACTAGCTTTCATTGCTGAACTCTATGGCCTTATGTAAATCTTGACGATGAATATCACGATACGAGTCACTGCATTTTCCCCTGGTTTTCTCAAAGGAATTCTTTTCGAAATAAAAATAATTTAAGAAAATATAAAGCTTTTGCCATCCATTGCACTTCATGGAAAACACCTGGTTTACAAATAAAAATCTTCTCATTCAATGACTCAGCTCCTAATAAAATGATTACAAGTTGAAGAATGAAAAAAAAAGTATAGCACCTTATACACATTGTTACAATAAGCCCGAACACGCGAGATGTACTCTGCTATACACAGCGGTTAAGAAGTACGACGTTCGAACTATGGAATAAGATATTCGCGTTCACAACCTTGAAGGCATTGCGGCACGGGTTAATATTAATTTATTGCGATAAAATTTTGGAAATATTATTTTTGCATAAAAATGAACACTTTTACAGGGTGCGCGAAAAAAATTGCAGAAAAAAATTTTCTCCTATTACATTCATTGTCACCCTAATGTACACTTATTTTTATGCTTTTTGAGAATTTTTATAACCTATAAGTATACTCCATTGTAATTTTAATTTATTAAGAATGGAAGGAATGCAGAAAGAGCGCAAAAATTTAGAAAGTGAGAATTTTTTTTTATAAGAACTGTCCCTGGGGACATTTGCCTATATCATTAACAAACCTATGCGAGATGAGATTTACGTGTGGGTACGGCACGACCCAACCGCCGAGTCCGGAATAATAATGAGTAAAAATTAATTAATGACTTATTATAAGTCTATGACGGGAAACTTCCGCTTGAGTCGCCTCTTCTCTGGTTGATCCAACAGAACGATTGCCTCCACATTTAAATGTCGATGAAGGCGCTTTTCATATCCCCTGGTCAGGCGTTTAGCAACATCCATCACCAGTGGAATCTGTAGGTCGCTATGAAGGGCAGCATTTGAAATGTACCATGAGGCATCAGCAATCGCCCTCAACGCCTTGTTTTGAAACCTCTGGACCACAGCGAGGTTTGAAATGGCCGTACTCCCCCAGACCTGTATTCCATATGTCCAAATAGGACAAATCACCGACCTATACAGCAGTCGTTTACTTTCTAAGGATAACTGGCTTCTAGCTCCGAGTAGCCAGTACATGGAGCGGAGTCTGAGGTTGAGTTCATCACGTTTTTTCTGTATGTGCGTCCTCCAAGTTAAGCGTTTATCAAGGTGGACTCCGAGGTATTTGGCACTACTGGCATTACGCCGTGGTTTCTTAGTGAGAAGTCTACCCTCGCCGACTTTGCTCCGTTTAACTTGATTTTCCACCGCTTTGTCCACTCGTGTACTTCATCAACTGCATTTTGTAAGTTTTCGGTGGCAGTATTGTAGTCAACGTGAGAAGCCAAGATGACTATATCATCTGCAAATGTTGCCACCATAAGTGTCCCGAGGCACTGGAATGTCGGCCATATACAGCAGATATAGGTGGGGTCCCAAAACACTGCCCTGGGGAACACCAGCACCTATAGCCTTGATGGAAGAGGTCGCATCACCATAATGGACCTCAAAGTGTGTATTCCTCAAATACGATTCTAGAATCTGCATATGGTACATAGGCAAGTAATGGCTCACCTTAAAAAGTAACCCATCAATCCATACACGGTTGAAAGCTTGACTGACATCTAAAAAAACAGCAGGACAGTGCTGTTTCGCTTCAAAGGTTGTCCTGATATGATTCGAGACCCTATAGATTTGTTCAATAGTAGCATGTCCATCCCTAAATCCAAACTGCAGATCCGGAATGGTGTTCAGCTTGGTAATTTTTTGTAGTCTGGTCAAGTAAAGTTTTTCAAATAATTTTGACACTGTAGGAAGTAATGAGATTGGTCTATAAGATGCAGCATCCTCCAGTGACTTTCCTGGTTTTGGTAACATTATGATCTTCGCTGTTTTCCACTGACTCGGCACATACCGTATGCGTAGCACAGCATTGAAGACATAAGTAAGAAACACAACGGCTCTCTTAGGGAGTTCTTTGAGATGTCTAGAAGTTATAAGATCTCTTCCTGGTGCTTTACGGTTCTTGAGTTTTCTATTGATGGCGTTCCAGACCTCGTCTGGCATGAAAAATTTTATTAGTGGTCCATCTTGACACGAGTAAGTTGAATCAACATCGGAAGGTATGCAGTTGGGCTGAAAAACCGAATGGAGGTGTACAGAAAAAATCTCCGCTTTCTCCGAATCGCTTTTAGCCCATTTTCCATCAGGGCAGCGTATAGGTGGTACATAGCCTTGTGGTTTCCCAGCGCGTTTAGCCACTTTCCATAAGAAGTAATTTGAGTCTCTAGTGGCATCAAGTGACCTAATAAAACCGCCAAATTACCTTAGAATGCCAATTTTTATGTTTTTGAAAATTTTTGAAGATATTATAAAACGGGAATTCGAATGTTTTTAATATTTTAGCTTTTTATAACCATTATACCTATTGTAATTTTAATTTATTAATCATTACAAATGGAAGGAATGCAATAGAAGGAAAATTTAGAAAGTCATGAAAATTTTGAAACGAAGTAAAATAAATTTTCTTTTTGGTCAAAAAATTGTAATTTATGGTTGCATGGAGATATTCAAAAATCTTAGAATATCGCCTCGTATGTACTACAAGAAAGGTTCTGCTAGTGACTCGCTAGAAAATCGCCAGTGAATCATGCAAATCGCTAACAGATTTTTAGAAAATCGAGCGTGCGAATCGTTGGAAAATCGCGCCAACAAATCACTAGCGATTCGTGAACGAATCGTCCCACCGAATCGCCAGCAAAATATTGGAAACTAATAAATCGCTAACGAAAACTTGGCAAAATCGCTACGAAATCCTCAAAGATTCGTGAGCGATTTGTACCAAAACTGAGGGCTTTGTTTTCGAAACCGATTCTTTAGTTGTTTTTTCTTTAAAATAATGCGGATTTTGTCAACTGGGATGAATCATATAACTTGCACGTAAACTTGAAATGCATCGAGAAAAAAAAACTCTTGAAACTTATTCCTAATTAATTACTCAACCAATCGTAAATCTGAATTCCGTGACCACGTTGAATCACGAATTACAACAGCATTGCGGATCCGTAGTACCGAGAACTTCGAATGGTGGCACGAGCTTCGATCTAATTAACAACTCCATCGCTCCGAAGCCGCATTTTATAGAACCCGATACGCAACCCGATGAACGAGCCCTGCCCCTTTTTCTTAGCTCCTTAAAAACAACCAGAGGAAACTTCTTATTCGAGCTTAATTAAACACCACGCGATTACCACGCTAAATTTGATAAAGATATTCAACGCTAAAGCGAAAAATCTAGCTAGCGATTTCATTGTGGTAGACGGAAGGGAAACAAGCGTGCTGCAAAAGGAAGAAAGGGTGGAAGAAAAAAAGGCCGAGTATACCTTGCGGCTGTATTAACGTAACTTTCGCCTTTTAAGACAAGAACTTAATGAAACATTAAATCAAGTAGGCGGTTAAGTTTATAACATGTTCGTGTATAAAATTACAAAGCATTTTACTGCCTTTGATTCAGAGAGCTTGATTCACACGTATTAAGAAAGGACGCGGTTTCGAATCTTTTACCTGAATTAAAACGGTTTTTTCCTGGCTCTGAGTCGACTTTAGGTAAATAAGTTGAAACTCTAGTTATATCCACATAGAAGTCTATACTTGCTACTAAATTGCTCATTATTCATATCGTTCACTGATGTAATATTGAACATTAATTTTTTTCCACTTTTTATAGAAATATCTTTTATTATTTTTCAACTTATTTGTGATTCCACTCATATTTTTTACATCATCCTTCGATATCTGCCAGAAGGATATTATTAACGACATTATCGACGATCATTTACCAAATTAAAACCACCTGCTATACTAGAACTCGGCAAAACACCATCTTCCGTTATCGAGTAGAAAGGGATAATGTACAGAAGCCTCTTCGAACGACCTTACAGACAAAATCCAATCTCAACATCTTTTCCAGTTATTCAATTTTCCATTCGAACAATTCAACTTGACGGGCCTCTATCGTCGTTATTTTTATAACCTTATAACCTGCGACCGATTCATCTTGCCAATTATCTTTCGTACATTTTTTACCACCCACTATTCCCCCACTGGCAGTACGAGACGGCAAAAACGATATATGTAATAACGTTTTCACGTCTCGCATTCGCGCCATTGTATTTCGTCGAAGGATTTTTTTTTCGCGCGAGGTAATGCGTCAAGACGAGAAAATCAATTTACACTATCTTCCCATGGAAGCAGTAAAAACCATACCAAATGTGAAATACCTCGTTGGTTTTCGCCAACCCAACTGAAATCATCTATCGTGCACTCGTCTTAATCCAATCGGATTACCTCGCTTCGCCCACAGCGTCGAGAATCACACGACAATTCATCATCAATTCCAATACAGCGAGGAAAGGGGTATTTATTCTGGAACGCCGAAAAAACATCGACCAGCATCTGTATCATCGTGGCCTCGCTGAACAGGGAAAATCACCGGCTCGGTTGGTTGTGCTTAAAAGCGCGGTGGCGTGGTCCTGAGCACTATGATGGTAGATTAATAGACTTACCGAAACCGTCGCCGTCCGCCTGCCGACCTAACTTTACAAGTTGGAAAACTTTAATGGCAAAGTTAAATAATAAACTCCAGGCATTCCTTAAACATTTGTCTATACCTCGGCGCCCCGCGACACCCACTCACATCTTACAGTTGGCCTGGCTTCTCGAAGTGATTCCTAACTTGATATTATAATAAGAAATTATTTTAAAACGAATACAGTTCTCGTTCGGGACCTTATAGCATTAACGCGGAACGGCGATATGCGATAAAATCGGAATTCGATAAAAGCTCCAGTCGTTCAGAGACTCGAAGATTTCGCCAAACGATATCCACCGATAAAACGCACGTTCTGCCCACAATTTACCGTACTTAACTTCGCCTTATAAATTCGCCTTTCCGATATCGAAATGAAACCTTTTGTACCTCACCCAGGCGTCTTGCATGCCGCGACGGAGAGCGGTGCTAATTCGAATGCGCGCCAGAATATACTGATTACCACTGAACGCCAGACCCGTATATTTCGCTAACATTCCCGGACCCGTTTCTAATGTTAACACAACTTTACACAATGGCTTTGTAACGTACTTCAAATAAAATGCCAAAAGCTTTGTTATAACTGCAAATTTCAAACGAAGAGGAAATTATCACATAACTGTCTTACCATACCTAGCAAATTATTTCTCAAACGTTAATAAAAACCAGCCGTCCCCGAGCCACGTGAAATGCGAATTCGCCGACGATGCGAAATCCTTTAAATTTACGCTGAATAAATCCGATTAATTTACAAATGCGAACGTTAAATATTCCGCGCTTCGCCGCCTTATCACGAGTCCTATAAGGTACCGGGCGCACGAGCGACCAAAAACGACACAGGCTGGAGGTAACAGAGCCTATAGTGGGATAAACTGGAGAACACCGCGCGATAATTCGTTCAAATTTATAATATTATCGTTTTGTTTGCCCAATATAGGAATACGAGGCGATGTTGACTTTTTATACCATCGTCCTTGTGCCCCGACGAGAAGTATAGACGTTCCCAAAATCGCGCCGTATTTCCGCTTTCGATGTAGAAAGAAGCCCTTTTTTTATGCTGAGTTTTGATGAAAAACAAAGCTATTACAGCCTACATACTGAGAAAGGAGGGTTCGTGGAAGAGAAGACTATTTAACTTGTAATCTATCTATTGAATTTTGTAAGCATTTATTACGCCTTATGGTATAACAAAGGATGTGAATTCACAACTGAAGTTATACGCCAGTGAATTATAGAATAATTTCATGCCGATGAGGCGGAGAACGACAGTCTTCGACATCCACTGAGTAACAGTTGCATCAAGAGAGGTAACTGAGAAGTGACGGATTCACTAGTTGCTTAAATGCAGGACAAAAATGCGACAAGTTGACGTGTAGCTCTTTGATTTAGACGGTAAGGTGTAGAGATTAATACGATATTCTACGAAGGTATCAACACGTTGTCATACCTTATTGCTGTTGGACAAAAACCTCCTCATCGAGATGAGATAAATAATAAACAGCAGGAAAATTCACTCCAACAACAAGACGATGTTGTGTAAAGTGGGAAAATTATGGAGGCGGAGAAGCCCTTTACCCATCTTCATATTAGTAAATGTACTCTCCTACTTTTTAATGATCGAATAATTCGAAATTTTTCTAGAGCATAATGAAGATGAGCACCCTGCAATGGTTATAAGGAGCACTATAGGATACAAATTACAACATTAGGAAGGAATGGTATTATGATACCAAAATGAGCTACTTCTAATTCACACTGCTGATAATGTACTCATCCGCATAATGAATATGACAGAGGTCGAGGTAACCCCTGTAATCTAAATGGGGTTGAATTGAAGGAAAGGAAGCTCACTATTAAATTGACATGAAGCACGACATAATCGAAAGCTTTCTTCCTCGAAAGGAGTTCGATATCATAAAATACACAAACTTGAAGATGAACGATATCACCTCCAACAAAGTAGAGAATGTTCGAGGATTAATAGTACATCGTTAATAAGCTCAGGTCAGGAATATTAAAAATGTAGCTATACAGTGAAACATGCGCATATTTTATGCGCTAAAAAGAGGTAAAATATGCAATAAATATTTCCTAAAAAAGGGTAATATGCGAAAATATTCCCATACAATATGGGTATCAAAATAGAGGATTTTGAAGCAGTTTCGTAAAATTGTAATATCTATTCAACTGAATAACCAGGTAGAAAATAAATTTCACAAATTCGTGGCACAGATTAAAACACCAACAAAGATTTTTTGCTTTGTAAACCACAGAACAAAACTTTAAAATAGGAAATTTATGCATTCAATTTTTTTTTAGCTGAGTTTTTAATAAAAAGGATAGCTATTACAGCCTACCTGATTTGGGAAGGGAAGGTCGGGGGAGGGTGAGGTGTTCAAATCTTTGCGTTTCAGACCATTTGTAATCATCTGGCAAATGTCCAACTTTTTGGTATATATATTTTTAGCTGAGTTTTTAACAAAACAATAGCTATTACAGCCTACCTGATTTAGGAAGGGAAGGACGGGGGAGGGTGCGGTCTTCAAATCTTTGCGTTTCAGACCATTTGTAATCATCTGGCAAATGTCCAACTTTTTGGTATATATAGGTATACTAACGTAAAGGTAAGCCCGTTTATGGAAATGCTATCATCTTTCCGAGACCCGAACCGACGTTGCGAGACCCCTTTCGGGTCTTGCAACGTTTTGTGTGTATATTTGAACGTATATAGCTTACAGTTTTATACAAACGTTGGGAAGCCCTGGATATGGTGCTATCTTGGGTAGACCCACCTGGGCCTGATAAGGATAGTAGTAAATCTGAAGTGTATCTTATAAGAACAATTGCATATCATTTGTATTTGTGAATTTTGAATTTTTCTTACCCCTCCAAAGGCTCCTAATATGCTATGTTCAAGTGGTTTCCAGAAAGCTCACGCGAGCATCTTTAGCTCTTTAAATAAGGCCGGGTCTCTGAACGTTTGTTTGATATCTACGGTACAGAGCCTGACAAGGATAGTAGCATATATATATAATTATATATATATTTTTTTTCTCCCACGCGTAGCGCCGGCGAGTATTCATAAAATTCGCTCAAAATTTGGTGAGGGACTCTTCTTGAAAATGCGGAAAAATATTTTTTTTGTTTTTTCGATAAATTTCAAAATGGCGGATCACTCAAATTTTGAGGGGGACTGGAGAAGGCGCAAATAGCTCAAATTTTTCATTTTTCATTTCATTTAAAAGAGTGAGTCACGGATACTAACATATCCAAATTTCAGCTTCTTAAGTGCATATTGAGAGGAGTTAGATCAAAAAACGGCTTTTTAAGGAAGTTTTGAGCCATGAAATTTCTTTGAATCTTCCATATCTCCCCACCAAATCAAGTTAAAGAGGTCAAATTTTGTGTGTGAAGTTAGTTGGTGACCACAATATGACCTCTTGAAATTGGATCAAAATGGATTCAAAATGGCGGATTATCAAAATTTTGAGTAGAGGTTGAGGAGCCTCAAGTTGGTAAATATTTTTTTTGTTTTTTCGATAAATTTCAAAATGGCGGATCACTCAAATTTTGAGGGGGCTGGAGAAGGGCAAATAGCTCAAATTTTTCGTTTTTGATTTCATATGAAAGAGTGAGTCACGGATACTAACATATCCAAATTTCAGCTTCTAAGTGCATATTGAGAGGAGTTAGATCAAAAAACGGCTTTTTGAGGAAGTTTTGAGTCATGAAATTTCTTGAATCTTCCATATCTCCCCACCAAATCAAGTTAAAGAGGTCAAATTTTGTGTGTGAGGTTAGTTGGTGACCACAATATGACCTCTTGAATTTGGATCAAAATGGATTCAAAATGGCGGATTATCAAAATTTTGAGTAGAGCTTGAGGAGCCTCAAGTTGGTAAAAATGTAATTAATATGAATTCATATGGTTATTAGGGATAAGTTGTATACTATATCCCGAATTCACTTCCATACATGATGTTGGAGGGGGGAAGGCGGGTTATCAACCTAAAATAGTGGTGGGGGTACAGGAGGGGTCGAAAATTTTTTATTGCTGTGTCATATGATAAAATGAGCCCAAGTGACAAACGTATTTTGATTTTAGCTTCCTCAGTGATTTTGGAGGGAGTTAGAGCAAAAAACGGCTTTTGGAGGGGAAATTGCTGCAGGAAATTTCATGAATCTTCCATATCTCATCACCAAATCGGCCTAGAATGGTCAAACTTTGTGTGTAGGATTAGTTTGTGACCAGAATATAACCTCTTAAATTTGAGTCAAAATGGATCCAAAATGGCGGATTATCAAGATTTGAAGATAATTTGAGGACCCTCAAATAGTAATAATTTGAGAAATATGCGTTCGCATGATTATTTCATGGTAAGAATTACTACATTTGTGCCAAATTCAACTTCTTAAGTGTTTTTAGAAAGGATAGGGTAGGGGTTTTCAGACTTGGTATTGAGTGTGGCCTGTAGTCATGAACGGTTAAGCAAGGTTATTAGTAAATCAAAACAAGCTCTAGTTAAAAACTCAGCTCCAGTAATGCGGCATGGCTGCCTACGTTTTTTTTTAGATTTTTTTTTAGAACAGAAATTTTTTGATCTTGGTAAATACTGAAAATTAATCGATAATCGAAATATTCCCGAAAAAGGGCCAAATTTAAGGAAAAGTAGCAAATTATTCTTAAATATTGCCTAAAAAAGTCATTTTATGCGAAAATGCGGGATTTTTATCAAAATATGCGAAAATATGGGCCAACATGTTGGGCTTATTTTAATCAGAATGTTCTAATTTGCAAAGAAATTATCGATATGCTCGATAATTTACAACTAGAAAAATATGAAAAAGCATATTTTGCCTTGCCCTGTATATAAGTAGTAGGGTTGCTCTACTACCATATGCAAACATAATATTAGAGAAGATGAAAAAAATTTAAGCGAGTAAGTATTCTTTACAAATTCAGAAAACATAAATGAATGATTTGAAATAATGAAGGCTCTTAAAACCCTCATACCGCAACATATATCAAAAACGACATTGAATGTAAAATTTTAATTTTTTTCTCAACATAATGTCGAAAACGACATATTTGGATATTTTCAAATCATTATATTATGTCGTTTTCGACATTATGTTGTCAATTTCTTTTTTTTTTTTTGAACAAGTATGTCCGTTTTGACATCATGTTGTATGTAATGTGTTGCTTTGTGAGGGTTAATTAAACAATACTTTAAGAAATACGAAGTCTTATATGCTAATAAGAGATTCGTAGGCAAGAAGATTTATACGTAATTCAAATTTATTTTGAAGGAAAGTGTAATATACCGGAGGGAGGTGTTTCACAGACTTATTGGAAAACTTTTTATCTGATAAAAGGATATAAAAAAAAACCTTGTTATTTAAAATAAAATTGCACATATCTGAAACATTAGTGCTGATGTTATCTTCAACTATACCATTCCCACAAATATAGTTTCTCATCGTAGAGTATTCAATGTTAACATTAATTTGAGGAGCTGAATTACGAAAGCTTCAAAGCTTCATTTACTGGGCTATTTTTACAAGCTAATCTACAAAATGTTAAGTTGAAAAAATGTGTGACACGGTAATGAAGTTATGTGAGACTCAAAGATGGCCCCTTGAATTTAGATTACCGATAGTCGACATTTTAGAAAAAACTGAAATATGATAAATATATGCTCATATGATCCATGTCGAAAGCATGTCAAAGAATTAATGTAAATGACTCATGCTCACAAAAAAAAAGATAAAAAAAGTTATTCGAGAATATGCATGAAATTAAGAGAATGCAGAAACCAATGATGTAAGAAAGAGGGAAGTAGGGAATGAAGGGAAACCTAAATCGACTTAGATTAGCGCATTCAATTGTCGTGGTTTAGAGGTACTCGAATTGCGGTCGCGAGTTTCACTAAATTACTTTAAAGCTTGATGCCTTTTTCGTTACAAAAACACAAAAGAGAGCGCAATAACGTTAATAAGGAAATGAGAAACGCTTCCGGTTACAAACTTACCGCGACGTTGCGTATATATGGCATAGAGTAGAAAACATTAAATGTCTGCCTTCTATATAGCCCGAGTTTTCTATGTAAAATGAAACGTCACATTGAATTTAAAATACGAACCACTTATACGTGTTCGCGTTTTAAACCGCATAGAATGAAAGAAGACGAAGACGACGAAAAGAAAGACCATAGAATGAGAGAGAAAGAGGGAGAAAAAAGTACGTACTTAAAAACTCGCAACCACCGCTACCAAGGTACGATGTAAGTATGTGAAAGCCACGAGTGGAATCAAACAAGCTAAATCGCGTACGTAAATGTTTCGCAATGGGTATTCGTCACGTGCTTGTGGAGATTCCTCGCGAGCAGCTCGAGAAATATGGATGAAGAATTCGTCGTAAACGCGTAATAATATTTCGAGTAAACATTTCAAACTGTAAAGATAATAGATCAACGGATTGGCGAGGTTGCTACGTTCGGAAATCTTTTCTTCTCACCGTTCCTCCTCTTCCCTCCCCCCATTCTATCGCTTGTTTCGACGTTCGCGTACACATTGTGTACGATAATTCTACTAAATGTTTACTCATCAAAGGAAATATCTTAAAAGGATTGAATATCGCGAAATCGCGAGATGGCTTTTTCACTCGTATCAAAGAAAAAGGTAACCGGAGTCGCTGCACTACCAACCAAAGCGGAGTTTTTCGGTAAATATTTCGTATTTTTATACCTACGTTTTTCGTTTGTTTACACGTAAAGCTTATCGAATTCCACCGTCGAGTATTGTCGTCGCCAGACCCAAACATCCACGTAAAATCTTCAGATTATGATGGTATTACAGTAAAGTTCCAGGAAAAAAGAAAAAAAATGAATAGCGAAATGAAGGAAAACAACTCGAGAAGGGGTTTTAATTGAAATACATAACTTAAAATTTCAATTTTTGAAAACGATACGAAAATCTGGGCGAGTTAATCTCTTAAAATGGCGGAAACGGCCAAGTAAAATCCCATTTAACCGGCAGAAGCTCATATATAAAGTGAATTTACCGCGTATACGTTTCAAATTAATTGGAACGAGCTGGTATTAATGGTTTTGCAGAAACCGGCGAATGGGCCTACGGTCCATGAACGATTGCTCGATTTGGACTCGAAGAAAAATTTTTATTAATATTTCAGCGGCGATTTATGAGGCTCGCGAGCATCGAATGGAATGATGGTAAATTGTAGGTCGATAAAATATTCGATCGAATTAAAGTATATTAGCAGTTTGTAATACCGAGCTCGTAGATAAGATCGCTTATTGCAATATCCGTGTGTTTATCTTTCTATAAATGCGTTCGACGAACCGTCGCGGCCTATATGGGCGACTCGAATAAAATATCGACGGTTAGCGGGCATCCTTAGGGAGGGAGTGAAGGAGGGTTACGTAAGACTAAATATATTAACTTTGCGCTCGTCCTACTCTCATTTTAAGATCAGATTAGGTTTCAGTTGGCGTACGTATAGCTTGTCTTTTCTTATAATCTCTCGCGAAGCCTTTTCTGAATACGACGCCATTATTTCTTGGCCCATCTTCAGTTAATAACTTAAGGGATCGGTTGTCGCGTATATTCTATCTAATATATTGCGAATGATCTTTTTAACGCGCCTACGTATATCTCAAGAACCGCGATAAAGGTCTTTTTGTGTGCGGAACGGAGGAAACCGCGTCGTAAATATTTCGCCCGAATTGCAGCTCCGTAATGGGTATTGGATTCGAGGATGAATGAGTTTGCAGTTGGGGTTTTTTTTCTGCGCGGATTAAGCCGAGATTATCGCGGATTAGCGAGATTCGTGGCGTGGTCTGGATCGCGGTGTCGTATATTTATAAGCGGCGTGGACGATAAAGAAAAGTTCGATTTATTATTCACCTGAAAGAACGACTCGATTAGAGTATGAATACTTTAAATGATATGAGAAGGTTCCGTATTTTGGTTATGTTTGCAAAAAATCCTACGTATAATATATCAATAGATTGGTATTCATATTAGAGCACTTTTCTTTCGATCCTGAATTCTTGCGAGTAAAGTGGTTCTTTTTATCATATTGCTAAATGTGACAGATCAGCTTTATTGTATCACTGATATGGTCTTCCATTTTTTTTTTTTTTTTCAAATCAATTTCTCATCATTCAGCATTGTGGTCAATTGTTGAATTAATTCCTATTTTTTCTTATACATCTCTTTTTTTTGGCAAATACTTCAATAACTTCATTAGCATTCAATAAAAAGAAAAGTTCAGCGGGGTGTAAAGGGCATGATGGGATAAGATAGTCGAAAATGCCCCCGAGAGCTTTTCGAACGGTTTCTAGGGCAAAAGGTGGCCCACATCGAAAAAAAATTTTGACAAAAATTTCAGGCTCCAGTTGCGCCTATTTTCGGAGATATAGGCAAAAACAAGTTTTTCGATTAAAATTTTTTTTCTCGCCATATTATAAAGGTGGAAAGTTGAAATTTTATTTATAGTATCTCGACAATAAAAGGGTTTTTCAGTAATTTTTTCAATTTTTTTCTATCAATTTTAAAAGAGTTATGCAATTTTTAAAATTTCAAACCGCCATTTCTATGGCAAGTTTTCGAGGTGCAATTATGAAAAAAATTCCGTAAAATGTATCTTTTACCACCAAACATACCACAAAAATTTCAGAATTTTTGGAGTGGTGCAACATAGTCAAAAAAAATAAAAACTATTGCAGCGCGCTATAAACCAAGCGGTTCGGTACTATGCGCGCTGTAGGCCGAACGAACGTTACACCACGTTGCAATAGTTTTTATTTTTTTTGACTACGTTGCGCCACTCTAAAAATTCTGAAATTTTTATGGTATGTTCGGTGGTAAAAGATACATTTTATGGAATTTTTTTCATAATTGCACCTCGAAAACTTGCCATAGAAATGGCGGTTTGAAATTTTAAAAATTGCATAACTCTTTTAAAATTGATCGAAAAAAATTGAAAAAATTACTGAAAAACCCTTTTATTGTCGAGATACTATAAATAAAATTTCAACTTTCCACCTTTATAATAAGGCGAGAAAAAAAATTTTAATCGAAAAACTTGTTTTTTCCTATATCTCCGAAAATAGGCGCAACTGGAGCCTGAAATTTTTGTCAAAATTTTTTTTCAATGTAGGCCATCTTTTGCCCTAGAAACCGTTCGAAAAGCTCTCGGGGGCATTTTCGACTATCTTATCCCATCATGCCCTTTCAAAGCTTCTCTTCCTCCTAATTTACATGAAAGAGTTGATCTCTCAAGCAATCGGAAATGACAAAAATTTATCTTGCTGAAAATTCAAATGTATCAATCTCAAAGCCCATATGGTGATTCCACTATGGGCGAACTGAAAGCAGAAAGCCAATTAATTTATTGAAAAAATTTTGAGATAATGATGGTATTTTGAGAAGTACGAACTTGACTCTTTTACTTAAAAATCTGTCAGATTCTACTTCTTCTCCGATCTTCCATAACCTTGTTCCCGCCAACAAATGATAGATGAACAAATTATTATTTCAAGCTACACAGAAGTAGAATTTAAATACCTTCAATCAACGCTTCATTATATTGTTTTTTTGCATTCAAAAAATTAAAAATTACGTGATTGTGCATTGTTTACTTACTTTTTTTTTTACGTGCCGTGTACAGACAACAAAGGCCAAAGGCACGGAAAATGAAACGGTTAAATTAGTGGAAGGAGGTCGGAGGATCTAAGGAAGGAGATTAAATTATTAATTACGATAGGGTCATCTTTGAGGAAAGATGGAAGGGAGACTGGTGGATGGAACTTTTGACGAAGGAAACGATATTTCGGGCATTGAATGATAACGTGATGCAGAGTGATAAAATTAATAACTTGACATCAATATGTTAAGCAAATTTTCGTTTTTAATGTAGTATGACAGCTGTTTAGCAGTAGTCAACCATGCCAGATCCAAATATCCGGATTTAAGATGAGCTCATCTTTAGACAATTCATGATTTCGAACCAGCAGTTTCTACGAAACCAATTCTATATTTTGTCTATATAAAAACCCTACAAAATAAACAGCCTCTAGCTTTAATTTCGTTCAAATAGAAATTAACATAGTGGCTCTTGGACTGATGTGTACTGATGCGCGCCCAGTAATTTTAAGGTCAGCATAAGCGACGAATAAAGGGGCGAGCTCATTTGTCCATTAAAAACAATTACCACATTGTTTAAAAGCGCATAACAGCATAAACTGTAGACGTGGAAAAAGCCGTTCAGGCGTACGAGAGTAAAGGCGAGTGTACATTTCGACGAGGCAAAACAGAAGAAGAAAAATCGCTCGAATAACGAGTTCAAGATTTTATTTTTTAAACCAAATCTCTTTCGACATCTGCATACTGAGATTGTTGGTACCCACTGACTGTTGTGGCTAAGTGCTTTTTAGTACTGCCGGGTAAAGGCATAATGCTTGATGTGTTGGAAAAAAGTGAAAAATCTATTTTTTGACACTTCCAACACTTATTTGTTACCCAATTTCGAGTTTAAAAACTGAATTCTCCAGATCGCTATTTTTAACGAACTTCAGTGAGATTTTAAGCTCGAATTTGGAAACGTTTAGTTGTACTTTATAATAAACTATTCTTTGATTTTATCGATACCACTTATTAGGCTTTCATGTTGTGTACAGAGGTAGATGTCATCTGCAAACATTACGATCAACGTTTTATCTCTGGTATTTGTGTCGCTGGGTTATATTTCTTTGATTTCGGTTAATAACCTTCGTTGGATTTTTCTTCCGATATGGAATTATAGAAGGAATTCAATAAAACCTCATAAAGACTGATTCGTTCAATATTGACCCTTCTTTTTTCTTCAACATATAAACTCGTATCGTAATTTAGTTTTCGTCGTCTCAGGGTCGCGAAGTCGGAAGTAAAGTTCTCTTTGCGGCGAGCAGGCTGTAAAATTGTCATCGTATACGTCTTTTAGCAGCTCGTAAAATAAATTAGAAAAATAAGTAGATTTTGTAACTTCAGAACGTCAAAACCTATAAATCCATTTTAACCGGAAGAGTGAAAAAATTAAGGGATCCTAAATTACAGGCAATAAAATTTTCGATACATTTTTTCCCACACTAGTTCAGCCATTTCATTATCTACATAAATTTATTTGGTGTCAATTTACGAGTATACGAAATCCACGAAGAAAAGTTATTTCCTAGTTTTTTTGGGTGGAGAGGGGGGAGTGGGGCGGGCGTGGAAAAAGAAAAGAAGAAGGGTAGATATAGATTACTCTTACGTCGAAGAAACGGAAAGGAAGCTAGTCTCAAACAGTTCACGAAATCTTTACGTTTGAGAAGCTATATATGTTAATCATGGTCATGGTGATGTTGTTTTTAAAACCCACGAATAACTATAACTCAAAACCTCCTAAGAAACTTGTTTTCTACTTCAGTTCCCTCAACATTCACTTGAGAACCTGAAATTTGTACATATTGGCGTTATCAAGTCACTCATTCATATGAGATCACGAACGATAATGCAGGGGCGATTGCTCTCTACGTGAACTGTCCTCTTCAGCTGAAAAAAAAAAAGTGGTTTTGCTTTTTTCCATGGAGAGTCTATCATCCAATTTTTGACAATTTTCACCCATACCTGCAGGTGCTACGTACAGATGGATATCATATTATATATATAAAGCTACAAGAAAAAAATAACAACAACAACAGGGCTAAAAAAATGTTGTTCCAATCGCCCAGCCTTTCCTAATGGACGGATTTCGACGAATTTTTTTTTTAAAAATCACAAAAATTATGCAGATATGTCATCAAGCAAAAAAAATTGAAAATTTTAATCAGAGAGTTGAAAAAAATAATTTTTTCCCTTTTTTTTGCATAAAACTTAACGCGTTCGTTACGCGTTGCCGTATTCCACTCCACATCTTGCTTGGTTGTGGGCGTGGCGTTTGCCGTGCCGCATTAGTTCTAAAATTCGCTCAAAATTTGGTGAGGAACTCTTCTTGAAATACGCAAAAATAGTTTTTTTGTTTTTTTCGATAAATTTCAAAATGGCGGATCACTCAAATTTTGAGGGGGGTTGGAGAAGGGGCAAATAGCTCAAATTTTTCGTTTTTGATTTCATATGAAAGAGTAAGTCACGGATACTAACATATCCAAATTTCAGCTTCTTAGTGCATATTGAGAGGAGTTAGATCAAAAAACGGCTTTTTGAGGAAGTTTTGAGTCATGAAATTTCTTGAATCTTCCATATCTCCCCACCAAATCAAGTTAAAGAGGTCAAATTTTGTGTGTGAGGTTAGTTGGTGACCACAATATGACCTCTTGAATTTGGATCAAAATGGATTCAAAATGGCGGATTATCAAAATTTTGAGTAGAGCTTGAGGAGCCTCAAGTTGGTAAAAATGTAATTAATATGAATTCATATGGTTATTGGGATAAGTTGTATACTATATCCCGAATTCACTTCCATACATGATGTTGGAGGGGGAAGGCGGGGTTACCAACCTAAAATAGTGGTGGGGTACAGGAGGGGTCGAAAATTTTTTATTGCTGTGTCATATGATAAAATGAGCCCAAGTGACAAACGTATTTTGATTTTAGCTTCCTCAGTGATTTTGGAGGGGAGTTAGAGCAAAAAACGGCTTTTGGAGGGGAAATTGCTGCAGGAAATTTCATGAATCTTCCATATCTCATCACCAAATCGGCCTAGAATGGTCAAACTTTGTGTGTAGGATTAGTTTGTGACCAGAATATAACCACTTAAATTTTGTGTCAAAATGGATCCAAAATGGCGGATTATCAAAATTTGAAGATAATTTGAGGACCCTCAAATAGTTATAATTTGAGAAATATGTGTTCGCATGATTATTTCATGGCAAATTCAACTTCTTAAGTGTTTTTGGAAAGGATAGGTAGGGGTTTTCAGACTTGGTATTGGGTGTGGCCTGTAGTGATGAACGGTTAAGCAAGGTTATTACTAAATCAAAACAAGCCCTAGTTAAAAACTCAGCTCCAGTAATGCGGCATGGCTGCTTACGTTTTTTTTTTATTTACTTTTGCTATTGAATATGGCATATCAACAAGCCATTCTTTTCTCTCATACATTTCCTACTGAAAATTATTTATAATTCAAGCTATATTTTGACGATTCTGAAAACATGGAAGACGATAAGGAGAGTAATCTTAGTTTCACTTCTTTTACGCAAAGGTTGACCCAATTTTAGAATTCGCTCCGCCACCGTCATTAAGAATTTAGCTTTTAATTTGTTCTTTTTTTTTTTTAACTTTTGATTTTACCTTTCTGTCCCTTTTCGTTTTTTTGTTTCAGGAGCCAAGAAACCCATCGACGGCGGCGAAGTTATCCCCCTAGATAGATCTTAATATGTAATCTTGAATGTAATATATTTTTTTCCTTTTCTGTACTTTTTTGTTATTTCTTCCCATCCATGTCGTGACTCCCCTTAACTTACTAAATTATTTCACGCTTCCACATGCTTAAATTCACGACAATATACTTATTTAATGGTAATCGGAACTGCGGATGCCCGCTGGACACCAATATCCTACTTTGTTCATCATAAACAACAAATCATGTTCAACACGAAATATATGTTCGAGTCACTACACTGCGTAAGTACGACATGTCAATAAGTCGAACTCCTGCCATATGATCAGAAATGCTCTCGAACGCGAAGATTTGTAGATTCCTTCCTCTTTCCCAAATCAGATGGGCTGTAATAGCAGTCATATTTGACTAAAATCTTGGCAAAAAAATTAATGAGTTGAAATCAGGTAAAACAGGAACTACTCACATTAAACTTGATTGCCTTACTCCTGCAAACAATAAGCACACAAAAACAGGGCGAAGTAACTATAACATGAATCTAATCGTTCTCGTTGGCCAGAAATCGGAAATATCATCACTAATGGATTTATTCATGGTTATTTGATGAGACTTTTTCTTCCTTCTTTTTTTTGCGAGACGATATGAGTACAAATATCCGGCTTAAATCGGTGTACAAAGCGATAACAGTGTTCGCGAAACCGTTTGGTTTTCGCGTTTCCTGTTCTCTGTCGCTAGTTTTTTTCGCTCGGTCGGCGCACGTTTGAGAATTTTTTTCATATTTTTTGCTTTTGAATTGGAATGACAAGATAATCCCAGGACGTTGAAACTTCGTGGTCTATTATATTCCCTAATCTTGTTAAGTTTCGTTTCCTTTAGAATTAGTATTTCGGTTGGAGATTTTTTCCGGGTACGGGTTACTCGTCGCCGCACTCTCCAGTTTGTATCTTTTACTCGGTGTACGAGAGCGGTTTTTCTTCTTCCGTTTTGCTTCGTCGAAATGTAAACTCGCCCTTACTCTCGTACGCCTGAATTGGCTTTTTTCACGTCTACCGTTTATGCCTTTATGCGCTTTTAAACAATGAGGTGATTGTTTTTAATGGACAAGTGAGCTCCCCTCTTTATTCGTCGCTTATGCTGACCTTAAAATTAATGACTTCTGGTATACCAACGGATACTTCGCGTTTTTTCCCTGCACTCGAGTCGCAAGCAGGCTACGTCCATGCGAAAATACTACAAGTTATTTTCTACGCAAGAATTCGACCAAAAAAAAAGTCTTTCTCGAAACCCTACGATGAAAAGTCTCCTTCGCCAAATACAGCTCTTATCTTTTGTTTATTGTAATTTTATGCCCATTGAGAGTCCTGGCTTTTCTTTTTATTGCAGTAGACGATTTCTCGCTTACCGCAACAAGCTTCAATACTCGATAATTTTTCTTCTTCTATCAACGCAAATAACACGCATAGATCTCGACGAGGATCATAAATTTAATTCGTATGATTATCTTTTTCATTCCTTTCCATAGATTCTCATCTTCTTTACACCAGACGCAGGCCTATTAATCTGACAATCATATATATGAGTTTGTCTTCTATACACGACGAAGAGGTTAAGGCACAAAGAATAAGTCATTTTAATTTTAAGAATGGTAATTTTCAAAATTTTGCACTCATAATGTACGTCTAATACGAAAGTGACATTAACGCCAAAATATAGAAGATACAATACACAATTAGTAATAAAAAAAATCTATACCATATAGACAATAGACAATATATATTTGACGAAATACTACATATAAAATTCTACATTGGTATTATACGGCCACCAGTACCCAAATTTGGGTGAGCGGTGCGCCGGCTCTCAAAACTCAATTAAAAAAAAAGAATAAAACAAAGCAAATAAACAAAGTAAAACACAATATACACTACAAAAAGAGCGACAAATTACATGAATGGAGGGGAAGGGGAGAGGGAACCATAAAATGCCATCAACATCCTATCCATCAAGAATAGCCGCCACATACTCACCCACCATGTGCCTGAACGCAACACTACCCTCATTCTTCATCTCTACTGGCAGATTATTATAAGCGTGAGCTGCGAGATAGTGAAACTGGGAGCGCGATCTTGATCTCCGCCAGTTATGAAGGTGAACAACACCAGACTCAGCACGTCTAGTGCACCCACCCCCCACCACGAAGCCAAAGCAGCAGAGAAAGCACAGATTTCCATATATTATTATTAATACCAGACCAATAGCTATGTACTTCAAAAATGATACCAGTTAATATTGTAAGCACCATTTTGTCGATGTGTATAACAAAAACAAAAATCAGGTGATAACCTGTGATGACGTAATTTTAGAAAAAAAAATTTACGCCTGTTCCATTCACAATACATTCTTTTATTATAAATGTTTCATTGGAATAATCAAAGTCGCCTAGATAGGAGGGGGCAAGGGGGGCAAATTACCCAGGGCCCATCTCATTGACACACCGAACGAAATAGGATTCGAATATATAAAAATTCGTAAAAAAAATTTACGTGGCCTAAATCCACTTTGTCCTAAGGGTAGACTAGGTTCTCGGCGCCCCTGAAAACTATACTCGGGAAATTTGGAGCATTATTATTTTTCTGCCTGGCTAGATCATGACAAAAAGAAATTGAAGTTCTTCATTCCAAAGAAATCAAAATACATTTTTTTATCATTGTATTTCTACCTCGTAATCGCGTATGACAGGCAACTTGTTATACACGAGTATCACATAAGTAAACTAACCTATGACACGAAGGCGGTCTTATTGAAGTAGAACACCCTGCATTATTTAAATCACAATATCGAGACGCTCGCACATTTATAGTTCTAATGCGTATGAAATTATTGCATCCACTCGTTTTCTAACGTAGTTATTCTTCTCATACCGCTTCTCGTTTGAGAGTTGTATTCAAGAAATAGTAGAATTTTTATCATCCATTTATCTTTCTTTCTCGAAAAGCTGCTAAAAACTTCACCCAGTAATGAAAACTAACCCCTCGCCGGAACGACAGGAAATTCGCGTTTTTACCGCTAACTTATTACATTATCGTTTATCTGGCAACTTTTACCAAACAGCTATTATCGGTACGATTCGCCCTACAGAGAACTGTGTATAGATGGATTCGCGCCGCTCGCCGTACTTCGAACCATCATCGAGAAACGTCGAAATGGCTTATTTAATATATACTTATTATACCGATTACCACTTTATCAACGTGCAAGAGCAGTTTCCGATGGTCGATGCGAATATTAATGCCTTTGAGTGTATCGCCTTGTGTATCAGCCCGTTTTACGTTACTAATGGCTCTTTTTATTCGCTTCCATTTCGATATACATTACGTCGAATCGTAAACCAACGGCTATGTACGTAAACGTAATGGGTAATGACCCGAATTGACCATTAAGTACGCGAAGATATCGTTAAAATGGCCGTTAAAGAGTAAAAGAATTTCTTGATAACCTGACCCCAAATTTTGGGTACAGCAATGGAAATACGGTCATTTTTTTAGAATTCCTTGATGTGAATTTTCGTTGTTTTTCGGCATTTGATATCTTTTAGTAATGTACGTATGTAATACTTTGGGATAAATGAATTTGAAGACAGAATCAAAAAAAAATCATTCAGCTCTGCTTTTTCAGACATAAAATTCCAAACTACATTACAGTAGAAGCAAAATATTTGAAGATAAAAAATTAATATCAAGGTCATATTTTTGTTTGAAAAACTGGAGAAATCTGGTAAATCATTATCTGATATTTCCAACAACAGCAAAATGTAAAAAGTTCAGTAAAACATATAGCTATAAACAGAACTTTTAATGCGCATAACTACATTCAAACGGACTTCATTTGAGCTCTTTCAGACTCAAGAAAGAACATCTGTTCGATCTTTACATTATACTTGGAGATTAACAAAACCAAGCTTTCTGATGATACAACATCAAACGACACAATTTGAAGCAGAATGTAATACATAGAGAATTTTTCTTCTTGAACCACGGAAAGCTTATTTGTTTATCGAGATAACCAAAAATTGGCGTTTAGTTAAAAAAAAATTTCAAAGAAATCAGACACCATAAATATGGAAAAAATTACTCACAACAAATTTTTTTCAGTCTTAATATGAATTTTGATTGCAAAAAATTTAGAATTGTTCAAAAATTAATTTTTTTTACATTATCAAATTCTTGAAAAATTCAACTTAATTTCTATTACTTCCAAATTTTTCGACTGCATAGCCGTTTCATTGAATTAGGTCAGCAGAATAGCTGCTTCCTCACCCACCGTCATATGTTTCCGCTTTATGAACTCTTCAAAAATACTACACCCGGTGTTCGAGCAACCAGATTAACTTTACAAAATCAATATTTCAAAGTGTAGAACTGGTTATATGACTGATATGATTCTTAAAAGGAACTCGAGGTTTTTCAACCGGTGAACCACGTAACTATTATTCGATCCACAAGACGACTGCTGGAGAAATCCAAAAAAGTTGTTAGGTGACCTCAATAATATACACCTGAAATTTGGTCTCTCTAGGTGAATTTTATCATCGTTATATGAAGTCAAAGTTTAATAATTTCAATTTTTTTGCAAATTCGAAAAGTTCGAGTATTGGGAAATTGAAATTTTTTCCAGTTCTTCGTTAAAATTTTGTAATACCAAATGTTTAAGAAAGATTATTAATAAATTATTAGTATATCTGAAGAGTTTAATTTAATTTCTTCAATTCGTTATTAAAACTTGACATCATACATTTTTAAAATTAATAATTGTTAAATGGACAACTCATGAATCCAATAGGCGGTCAGGATTAACTTTACCTCACCAGAACCCTGAAGGAATAAAGTGCTCAATCTTTGTTTTTCAGAAGCCTATAAGTATCAAGCATTGTTCTTCTGGCATTTGTATTTAGCCAAGGCACCCCACTCCGCTCTGGCATTATTCCTTATTTCTTCGTGCTAGAACTATTCCTTTCTCATTGCTCTTGGAACTCCAGACTACAGTATGCACTAGATCAACTGCGGTTGCAGGAGTGGGTTTTACAACCCCGGAAAATATCAGCTCCCTTGGTGCGAATTTATTCTACTGGTCTCAAAGCACATTCTGCTGCTGGGTTACCTATCCTTCCCTCAACAAACCCTTCTTCAATCACCTTTCATACCTTGGCCATGAGTATATGTGGGAACTCTTTAACACAGAAGTTGTAGAAAAAGCCAAAAGCCTTTTAAGGTTTGTGAGCCTTGCTACATTGGATTCCTTTAGTGCTCCATCTGACTTGAATCTGGCAGGCAGGAGAAGGAATGAAATATAATCTTGATAAGGATTTATGGCGTGGTGACATTCAAGTCGACGCTCAAAATGGAACTCGATTGATGCCATTCGACTCATATAATTGCACAACAGTTCTTCTATCATCAGCTGAAGCTCCTATGGGCCCTGTACTTGGGTGATGATGAGTTGTGGTGTACAATGGGCTATAAATGGCCAAAATGCGTAGTGCGAGCTCCATCCAGGTGAACCTGAACTTGAACACGTATACTGTTTCAAGATACTGTGAATAACTTGATATAAAAAAAATGTGATACTTTAGGAACTCCTGAGAGAAAGAAATTACATTGAGAGGAAATTATTGCAATGTTCAATAAAGCTTCGCTTTGAATGAATTTCACCACTGTTGACGAATCAGTAAAATAAGCCGAATAAAGAAAATATCGCAAACTACGAAAATACCGTTCACTCGAAATACAACAATGAAAAAGTAAAGTTTCTTCGACAAGAATCGAAAAGGAAACAATTTGAAAATAAGCTCTCAACACTTCATAATCGTCGAAAAGAAATCAAAAGCGAATTCTTTCATATAGAACAAAGTAAGCCAAAACATACCGACGCACTCGAAATCGAATGTAATTTCAAGGCCACCTTAGAAGAATTCGTGAAAATTTCAAGTTCACTGGTGAAAATGGAATCTACCCTTCAGCAAGGACGTCACGATGAGAACTATTAACGATAAATCAAAACCCTTTGAAAGTCGTTTAAGAAAATACCATTTTCATATTTTCGAGATAAGAAAAAGGCTAAAATAAACAGAACCTTTATACCTATTCCAAAAGGTCATCGCCGAAACTGTCATCTATTTAACTTTCTTTCGAGCCGCTCTTCCTCGTTGTGCAAAGAGAAAATTTCGCTTCTTCGTAAACGCTCATCTTAAACGTGACAACTCGGTTAAATATTTTCCAGGGACACGGCGTAACGGCGTCTACGATGAACATTCGAGCCTCGAGAACACCGTTACTCTTCGTCGCCTTGTACATTATACTTTAATAGCCAAGCTAAACGATTACCAGAGCAGGTAGAAACGTATATCCATTATCTCTTTTATATCTTACGCCAGCTCAAACGCGGCCCGGATTTGCGTAGATGAGCGTGTGTTGTCACAAACTGATGCGGTGAAAATGTACACCGAGCTGGGGCGACGACGACAGAGTAAACACATTACAGAAACTTAAGTTTATGTAAACCTTACCTCTTAATGTTGGCGAAAGGTTTCTCTTTAAAATGATAACGTCGCGTAGAGCGCGCAAATGTCGACATCTTTAACAGCGTGCCAACTCGTCCGATTTTTTATACGAGCACTATCATATTTTTATACGACGAGTCGACGTTCCATAAAACTTTATTCATTAACCTAATACCGTCGACGCGGTCGTCGCACATAGCTTACAGATTGGTGAAAAAAGGAGCGCGATTTTTCAACTATGAACGAGCATATTAACTGATACAGGTAATAGCATCTCTCATCCCCGACCGTCGCGTCCGCCTTCGGGTCGCAACGAAAAGGAAACTGAATTATTTCCTTCGCTATAATATGAACAGCGTTGTTCTTTTGTTCGCGCCATTCGCTCGTCGTTCGTCCATCGCCATTGACTGTCATATTAATTGATTGATTCTGAACGAGAATAAAAGCTATTTTGAATTGTTTGTTTTATTTCTCTATTTTATATTTATGAATGCCGGGCGTATTCGCTTCCTCATCCCATCGTTTCTTTCTCGCTATTTCACGTACCGATATCGGAACGCGTAAATCGTAAGACGGTTCATTTATCATGGCGTTTCGGATGGCAGCAGGTTTTTTTCCTTCTCCTTTCAATTCGATGCTATTGTTTCGGGCAGAGTGAAAAAAAATCAACTCTCGTAACGATACGATAACGAGTTAATAATATTTCACGTTCTTCCCCTCGACACGTTCGTTCCGGCGCTGTTGTTAATTTTATATCGCGAAAAAAAGACGTCGACGACGAATCGAAATCGAAGGAAACTATGTCTGATTCGAAAATGTCGTTCGTTACATACAGATGACAGAATTCTATTTATTTTTATAAAGCTCGCAAGTTCACACTGACGGAGCAAGCTATTAGTCCGTCAATCGCTTACTTTACACTCAGTGCTGGACCAAACGTGGGATGGCCAATCGGGATCGGGATACCGGATTTTCACTAAAGGTTTTCTGAGTTTGAGGAGTTTTCGAAAAGAAAAAAAATTGAATCTAGTGAGATATTCGACTTTAAATCTTTTCATAAAATTGGAAGATGTAAACTACTACCGTCTCGAATGGAGAGATTTTCGATTTCAATTCTTTTCATAAAACTAGAAGTTGTAAGGTCCCATCGTCTTACTAAAGTATCAATGATCAATTCCTCTGAATGAAAGAACAGTTTGTCCTTTTTCGTGAAATATTCATTAGAATTCGAAGAATCGATTATAATAAAAGATAAAATTGTCACAAGTAATTGCGTACTCCGGAATAATATCTCCATAAATTAATTTTGTATATTATAACAATTGTAGTAACGAAAAATAATTATGAAAGTCACTTTTTGGCCCACAAAGGCCAGTCTACACAGTCTACACATACGGCAGACAAACCATAATGCTTCAGATGGAGCCCATATCGAGTTGAAAATCTGTTTATAATATCTTTGATCATATTAAATTACTGTAACGGGAATATTTTCACGTGTAATCCGGGGACTGCGGCGAAAGGAGGCATACCAATGTGTAGTAATACTCCTAGGTACCATGATTTACATCTTACAGAAATAAAGGGCACCAAATTCTCACATATTTCTCATTATTTTTTGCAAACTGGCCACCAAAATTTGTTATATTGAAACATTTAAGAGAAAAAACTAACCACTTTATCCCCCACACCCATTTCAAGTTAGCTGAGTTTTTAATTTAATTTCATCGATTTTTTTACTAATTTTTGATTTTGCGCATCACATCTAATTGAGACCCAAAATAATTATTTTACTTTTCCATCATAAGTGTTTAAATTGAAAAAAAAAAAATGTATACATATATGTATAATGAAATCGAAAAAATAAGGTGAAAACTATGAAAATTTTGTTGCCCCTTAGTTCTACAGGATGCAACCCTTGGCACCTAAGCTTTTGACTGAGAAGTATTGGTAGACTTTTACGACAACAAATGATTTTCATGGTAAATTTTACAAAAATTATGGGAAAAATATGAATATGTTGTTGCATTTTATTTCTACTAGCATGAGATATACAACCCGTGGCAAGTAGACGTATTAATGTGGCTTATGCGTCAGTCGTACTACATAAGGTAATGGTGAGAGCGACTTTTCATTTTTTTTAGGCATTTGTGACTCATTCTCTAATTAGTCTACAGCGATAAAATTCAAAAATAATTATATCAACTTTGAATGTTTCCAAGTATGCAGCGAATTATGGCGGATTTTTAATATCGATAGAAAAAATCCACGGAGACTTTAAAAAAAGTCTACGTTTGGCTATGTTTTCTCAGCCTATAAAATCAAATAAAATTGGAAGAGGCAATTATGGGTGTGAAATGAGGGGGAGAGGGGGTGGAATGAGGGAGAGAGGAGGGTGTTTATATTTTATGGAATATATTTCAAATGGGTTTCGCAACATAACAAAAAATAGTCAAAATCGAGATTTTAATTACATAAAACACCCACACCCCACAGGGAAGCCCTTGCCCAAAAAATAAACATATATATGCATATAAATATTTTTTTAATGAAAAAATAATCTATTTTCGAATAAATTAGAGCATCATGGTAATAATTACATATGTAATCACTAATCACATGTTGAATCAAATAATGTAAATTTTTGATCAGCTTACTTTGCGCATATGATTATCATGGACCATTTCTCCTCTCTTATAAAAAGGTCATTCCTTTCTTTGGCATTTTTGTAAACTTTCAAACTTTACATCTCCTCCACAAAAGGAAATGACGTTTTTAGTGGACTTCCGCTTATGCGGAAATCGACTATTGCAGTCGTTTTGGTTTGTTTATTTATTTATATATTTATTTATTTGTTTGTTTGTTGAAGCCTTTTCTTTCTGACGCGTTTTCTTCAGTTTAACTAGACAGACTGATTCAAAATTTTTACAGTAGGTGTAGATCATTAAGAACAAGAGCTGATTAGTTTTTGGTGCAAGTCTATCCACGGGAAGCTGAGCTTTGGAGCTTTAAGCTCATTTTAGGGACATTCCTTTCTGACGCGATAACTCTCATTAGACTGAACTGATTTGCATGAAATTTTTATGGTGATTAGTAGGTGTATAGAAGAACAGCTGATTAAATTTTGAAGTTGATCAATGCATTAAAAAGCTGAGCTTTTCAACTTGAAAGTTTATATCAGTTTTTCGAAAAAATCTTGCGAACGGTCCATCGTAGAAGAAAATGAAGGCCAAAAGGATAGTTAGAAATTTCACGCTCTACGACTTTAGTTCTGAAGAATTTTTCTTAAAAGCTCACCGTTTTCGAAAAAAATGAGGTCAAAGTTTGGAGACTTGTGATTGGTCAATTTTCATTGATGAATAACTGACGTCAGAGTGGACCGATCAACTTGAAATTTTTATGATGATTAGTAAGTGTATAGAAGAACAGCTGATTAAATTTTGAAGTTGATCAATGCATTAAAAAGCTGAGCTTTTCAACTTGAAAGTTTATATCAGTTTTTCGAAAAAATCTTGCGAACGGTCCATCGTAGAAGAAAATGGAGGCCAAAAGGATAGTTAGAAATTTCACGCTCTACGACTTTAGTTCTGAAGAATTTTTCTTAAAAGCTCACCGTTTTCGAAAAAAATGAGGTCAAAGTTTGGAGACTTGTGATTGGTCAATTTTCATTGATGAATAACTGACGTCAGAGTGGACCGATCAACTTGAAATTTTTATGATGATTAGTAAGTGTATAGAAGAACAGCTGATTAAATTTTGAAGTTGATCCGCACTTTGAAAGTTGAGCTTTTCAACTTGAAAGTTTATATCAGTTTTTTGAAAATATCTTGCGAACGGTCCATCGTAGAAGAAAATGAAGGGCATTTAGGGTGTCAGGAATTTTACGCTTTACAACTTTAGTTCTGAAGAATTTATCTTAAAAGCTCACGTTTTCGAGAAAAATGAGGATAAAGTTTTAGGACTCGTGATTGGCCAATTTCTATTGGTCAAATTTTATGACGCATTTTCAATAGGTGATAAACTGTTGGAGTTGACCGATTTACTTGATTCAAATCTGTATGCTAATTAGAATGAATATAAGAGAAGAACCGATTAAATTTTGAAGTTGATTCCTGCAGGAAAAGTTGAGATTTTAAAGTTCAAAGTTTTCCCCGTTTTTTGAAAATATTTCGGAAACGGTGCATCATAGAGGGAAATGGAGGCCAAAAGGATAGTCAGGAACTTCACGCTCGACAACTTTGGTTCTCATGAATTTTTCTCAAAAGCTCGTGGTTTTCGAGAAAAATGATGTCGAAGCTTGGAGGCTTCTGATTGGTCAATTTATTTTTGTTGAAGCCTTTTCTTTTTTGACGCGTTTTGTTCCGTTTAACTAGACAGATCGATTCGAAATTTTTACTGTAGGTGTAGAACTGTAGATCATTAAGGAGAAGAGCTGATTAGTTTTTGGTGCAAGTCTATCCACGGGAAGTTTAGCTTTGGAGCTTTAAGCTCATTTTAGGGGCATTCTTTTATGACGCGATAACTCTCGTTAAGCTGACAAATCACTTGACCTAATAAATGTCAGCACAATATGTTTGTCTAAAGCTTACAATATATAAGAAAAATGGTGTATAGAAGAAGAGCAGATTAAATTATGTTTGTACAGTAAAAGGAAGTCCACTATTATGACACAGTGTGTCTAGTTATATTCTGTAACTACCACATTAATGCGTACGAGTTAGTTATTTCCCAAAATTCAAAATTATTTTCTGCTTTGTTTTTTGTTTTGTTCATTTATTTATTTATTTTTTTGGAATCAAAAAATAGTTAAAATAAAAATCATCTTTTTTTTGGACCAATTTTTTTCCAAAAATTCTTATTCACCGTTTCTACTACGCATCTCTTTCAAATTTTAATGCGAAGTACAAGTTAGTAAAGGCTACATTCTAAATATTTTTAGCCCGAATCAAGGTGGCTTTCATAAGGAACTAAAAAATGGGGCATGTCTCCGTGTGAGACAACTCTCCCAAAATTACCTTATTGGTATGCCTTTCACAGTCAAAAATGTTCCTCGTAAACAATTGAAAAGAAAAATAATTTTGAAAACAATTCTGATAATTGTTCAAGTTGCGATTTTAAAACATTCTGCTCTCCACCCAAAAAGTAGAGATTACAATGTAAAATGAAAGTCAATTCTTCGTTTGAAATATGGTAGTGTAATAGTAGTACGTTCGACCAACAATCCAGAAGTCCAGAGTCTAAACCCAGGCTAGAGTGTCAAATTTTCAAGTCGAATTTTTCGTATGTGGCAGTTTAGACACTTACGAAAATCATTTGCATACTCTTTCTTTTTTCTTAGTGTCTGAAAGTTACTAGTTGAAAGATTGATTAATTGATTAATTAATTAATTATCAATTCGGATGTTCATAGACCCTTTCTTTATATGGTTATGTCTTGTCATATATGGTATGTTTCGCTCGACAGGTTTGTCATACTGATAGTATAAGAGGGAATTCGAATCCCAGTTGGAGTACGAATTATTCGAGACGATCTTTTGTATATAACTCAAGCGCTTAAGAAAAAGTAATTTTCATTTAGCTACTGACGTTGTGCTAAACCATTTCTGAGTCATAACATTCAGAAATACGTGGGCCCCAAAACAGTCCTTCTTTACATCTACCCTTTCTTTTAAAAATTAAGAATTTCAACCTTCATTCAGCATCGCCCGTCGTATTAGATGGAAACAAAAGACATGCGAAGAAAATGCTAGAAATAACGTAGCGTTTTAATTAAAAACAAACCAAGTCCCTAGTTCGCATTCGCTTTCGCGACGAAACAATAAACGCTTAACTGATTTCGACGCACGACCATCTCGCAGCCGGAACATCCGCTGCTTGTCGAGGCACACGTTTACAGAACGACATACGCAAGATACGTAACCGGAGAGCAGCATTTCGTCGCTTTTAAAACCGACAAATAAATTCGGGCAACATTTAGACGACGGCGGCGCGTACATTCGAAATTTATTTCCTGGCTTACATTTATATTTACTTTCCTCTTTACAAGTAAAAGGTTATATCCTCTTAACGCCCGACGTTTTCTCGTTTCCTGTGCAGAGTCTAGCGCCCTGCCGCCAAACAGCGTTTCGACTGAGGCGAAAAATTTCCAAAATGAAATCTCGCCCGGCCGACTTTTCCTCTTCGTATCTTAATCGTTTTGTTTACATTTATAGAAGCGGCTCGACGTTCGACTTCATACTAGAATCGACGTTAAATGGTGAACGCTGAACAAATTCTTTTTATTAAGTATTCGTCGCGTTTTATCGCATCGTGTAGTAATTCTCTGCTATATTTTTGAACCACAATTACCGTTGATCTTAAGTTCCGAAGAGGTGGCTAAAAGTATTACGCGTAAGATGAACCCACAGAAGTACTAGACTGACATACGTGAAGTCTACCAACTCAGAGTGTGTAGTCAATGAACGAAGTAGCCCATTTAAAGTCCAATGTTTTCACAATCAGGGATGAAAATTATATTATGTAATCATCTCACTCCTGATCATTAGATACCAAAGCTCTCATGAAAAATGGAAAATGAATCGTCATTTATCCTCAAAATGCATCAAGAGTTCTGCTTTTCAACATATTTCTCAAAAGTAAGATTCCGACGAACATATGTACAGAAATTTCTCAGCTGTTAAATAAGTTGATAAGTGATTTGTTCGACCATGACAAGTATTTTAATCGAAAAATGAAAAGAATTTTTTTTTGTTTAATTTCGTTTGTTCATTTTTTTGAATAAGGTTTTTCAGAGTTCGTACACAAGTTGTGCAGTCCGAAAAAGAATTCAAATATAGGTTGTCTTTGTGCCCAACCAATATCAAAATTCTTCGACTTTTACGTGACAGTTTTTGTGGAATTTTCAGAAATTTTCGGTTCCAGTAATATGGAGAATAAAATCCATATGCGCTCATATACCTTCATTTCTCCTCCAATGGTTAATCCTTCGAAAGTAGTGCAGGAAAATAAGGATTGAACCTGGAAAAAAATGGTAGTGGCTGAATTTCACATTATATGTGCAGAATAGTGTCCTTAACAAGGTATAAAAAGTTGTCACCCGTAGGGGTGAGCTAACCCTTGGAGGGGGCTAAAAACTCGCAAGAAACAGTTTTTCAACTATTTTTTGCTAATATCTCCGAAAATAAGGGTTCTACGTCAAAATAAGTTGTATCAAAAAATGTTCCCCTTTAATTTCCTATAGAACGAGTGAGACAGTTTTCTCAAAAAGTCATTAGTAAGCCCAAAATGGGGAGGTCAAAATATACCAATTTTCAAAATTCCCTTTCGAAAATCAGTTCTTTGTTTATATCTTCTATACGGTGCGTCCTACGCAAAAATTGTTAATATTGAAAAATATTCCCCGTTAAATTTTCTATAAGGTGCATGAAAAACTTTTCCAAAAAGTCATAAAAGGGCCCAAAATGGGGGCCCAAAATACAATAATTTTTTGAAAAATTTACTCACATGTGTTCATCATATCTATCCTCAAGTGACCTAGGTAGGTGATGAAGATGAACAAGTAATTTTACCTGATGATTCCCCATCCCCTTCCTCCTCCCTCCTATAGAAATCCTTCTCCAGATTTACATTATAGAACAAAAAAAAAACTGTTTCTTGCGAGTTTTTAGCCCCCTCCAAGGGTTAGCTCACCCCCTACGGGGACAACTTTTTATACCTTGTTAAGGACACTATTCTGCACATATAATGTGAAATTCCGCTCACTATCATTTTTTTCCAGGTTTGGTCAAAAAATGAGCTTATTTCCCTGTACTAAAGAGAGAAATTCCAATTTTTATGCAAAGTAGAAAATTAAAACAAACAAACATTAGTCAAAACTAGTGTCTAATTAATTGAATATTTGCTGGCTTCCAAAAAACTTTCGTTATGTGTCAATTAGCAATGATATATTTCTTAGGTCATTGACTAGAAGTTCAAACGTTGCTTAAAGTTTGAACAAGAATTTGTCAAGATAATTCAAATGTTACAAAAGCGAACCAACACCAAAAATGGTTGTAGAGGCCTTCGGGGCCACATGACATTCAAACCAACGAGAAAGACGTGAATTATATTAGCGTTTACAATCTTAACTTCAAGTTCATTTACATACATTATCGTGTCATATTCAACAAAACGTTTCACATCGCTAACCTTCAGTTTCCGCCTCGCTGCCAAACCAAGAATAACTATAATAATCAATTTCTTATTACTTCAGAATTCACTCAGTTTTCCAAATGAAAACTAAATACACCTCTTTAAGACAAACAGAGAAGTGCTCACTGAGAAGAAAAGTACGACGATTTTTTATAAGAAAATGTTATTAACCCTCTGATGGCACACATAAAAGTAATTTAAATTAGAAAATAAAAATTGTGCTGAGTCACTCAAGAAATTGAAATATAATATGTTATTGTGCTCGCTGAAATGCAGAATTCCATTACAAAAAAAATTGCATAATATCAAAATTGAAAGGGCAGCATACATAGGATAGAATAGAATAATTTTTGAAAATTTTAGCTCCTTCAATATAGAAGATAGGCAATTTGTTCTTCTATGTTTTTTCTTGCAAATCGTTCGAACTACAACATAGCATGGTTTTATTTTCAATTTTTGCGACCTGAAAAATGCAATGAATAATTTACATAAAAATTCAGAAGTAAATCTGCCCCTTCAAAAATTGATGTATGCAACTAACACAGATTCTCAAACTGAAGAAATTGTGGCAACGTTCAACTATGAAGGTTGCACAGAGATGAGCAGCCGGTTACGCCGGAGCGCAGCGAGTTTGTATTACCGATGGGTGAAATTCACCCATGTGTGCCAATTAAGGGTTAATTAAAAAAAATATACATATTTTCAAGTTTTTCAAAAATAGAGCACATGAAAAGTATGGGTGAATAGGAATAGTGGTAGGTGAGTACTATTGAGAAACATTCAAGACCAAAGTTTTGGAGCCCTAACTGTACCGGTTTTTGAGGGGAGGGGGTGTGGGTCTCTTTAGGAGAAAAATGAATAAAAACTTCCTGTTCAACACAAATGGTTCGACTTTGACTATTTTTTGTCATGTTGCAAATCTATATGAATGATATTCCATTAAAAATAAACACCTTCCTCGTTCCACCCTCTCCACCCCTCATTTCACACCCATAATTGCCTCTTCCAACTTTATTTGATTTTTTTTATTGATGAAATGGGTTTTTTGAATGCACTTATGACCTCTCTCACTTTTTTTTCTTCAAAATTTTAGCTCAGGTGCGCCAAATGAAAATCCGCAAAAATTCAAATGAGGGTCAAATGGAAAAATTGAAAAAAAAGAAAGACTACTGATCATACCGTTTACATATTATGCATATTTATTGCTTAGATCAATAGAAAGTCATAACTAAAACACGGAAAACTCCCCGGCTCATCATATTTTGGAAGTATTCCGGGTAACTGGATGATAATAGTGTCCTTTTCACATAAATCAAATCCCCTGAACATGAATATTCACAAGTGGACCCCCGTGAGTAGCTTATTTGAGGGAGATTTTAAATCAAAAAGTAATTGTATTTGATATATTATTTTATAGCAAGCTTGAGCCGAGGGGGTTTCCCCAGGGACCGAGGTTTTTTTCAGGACCTGCCACTTGTATGTGTTTACCTCACATTTTTTTTTTTTGCTCTAACGACTTTTCCTCTTGTCCTGGGCCCGAATTTTCTCTGCACGGCGCTGTTTTATATCAATATATCATTAATTTCACTATGTTTAAATAATTGGTTATCGAGACATTTTATTTTTTGTAATGGGTTCCATTGCAGCAGGTTATACTCGTATCTTCTCTTACCAAGTTGCGCTGCGATTCTCCCCCTTACATATTCATGATTCACATCCACTTGACCGCACTTCATACCCCAAAAGTTTACAGCATCTGTTTTTTATATTTAACTTCAATGGAAGAGAAGGTGGGAAGGGGGTAAAATAGAAAGTCGGAAAAATTGCGACAACTTTCCGATTTGTTAGCCAAGTTTTCGATGAAATCGATAGCAATTACAGCCTTCCTGATTTAGGAAGGAGGGATCGGGGAGGTTGGGGTTTTCGAAACTTTGCGTTTCAGTTCATTTCTAATCATACACAAGAGCCCAATTTTGTTGGTATATTCCCTATCTCCTCCCTTAATGGGTATACGAAAAAAATTATAAGACCCTTTCTTATAAGAATTTAATGAGAAACATTTTATTACTATACTACTTTTTCTCTAAAACGCGTTGTTCGCAAAAAAAATTCAAAAAAGTGAATTTAGGAGGCGCTCTTGTTACACATTTCATTTTTTTGACCAACTTCCAACCCCCTTCGAGGGGTTGAAAATATTATCATGTTGTACCTTAGAGTACGAGCTAATTATGGAAAAAAATTCAGCCATGTACCCCCTCCAAAAAAAATTTTTACAATTTTTTGAAAATTTCAAAGCCTAAAAAATTCAAGAAAATATGAATCGAAAAATTTGAAAAAATTTCCACTAATGTACTTATATAATGCCTATCAATAGTGAAATTTTCAAAATTTTTCATCCATCCCATCCAGAGTTAAAAAATACTGAATTTTCGACATATGGGAGTCGATTTCTCAGGAAAGGGGGGGGGGGGTCAAAAATTTTTTGGGGAGTTTTTTCATCGAGGGCAACATTTAGGACCACTTGTGACCGAATTTGGGTCAAGGGCCGTTTTCACTACCTTATCAGGAGAGACCCTTTTGTATGTAAGTTTAGTTGATGACCAGATATGGCTTCTTGAATTTGGGTCAAAATGGTTGCAAAATGGCAGATCGTCAAAATTTGAGCATAACTTGAGGAGCCTCAAATCGCTAAAATTTCAAAAAATGATCCCATATGATTATTGCAAGCAAGAAATACTACGTATTCTAAATTTCACTTTTTGAAATGGTTTTGGAAAAATAGGGTAGGGGTTCTTAGGCTTCGTACTGAGTGTGACGTATGGACATGAAGGGGTCTGCGAGCTCAGCATTCTTTATCAACCCCATTTAGCATTGAGGACATTGCATATTCCGACTTAGGGCTTTTGCAAGTTAACTTTACGCGCATCTATTTCTTAATCATTTTCGGCTTCGTAAAAAGTAAACAATTTCTGTCATTTCCACAAATTCTCCAACTTGCAGTTATCGGTGGAACTTCAAAAATTTAGGATCAAAATTATAACATCGTTCCCAACGCACGAAACAATTTCTCAAGATTCTTTTGCACATGTGTTTTCATGTACTACATACGACACGGTCAAGAAATTTCTGTAATAGATTTTCTTTTTTCTTCGGCTTCCATTCCGACTCGCGTCATCATCCTTTTACACCCCTATAACATCGACGATCGTCTTCAACCCTATACCCCGCGTCATTCTTTTCACCGTCGTCGTTGCGAAACACACGTATCATCGATAAAATTATTTTCCCTCGAATAAACGCCTATCTGTCAATTAAATTTAATACGAGTTTAGGACATCGATACGACTAGAAAAGAATCAAGAAAAGAACGTCGACGCAAAAAGAAAGAAAAGAAGAAAAAAACGTGAACCCCGACGGTATACGACTTTGCGTTATTTTCGAGATTTTGACCGTTTTCCTCGCGAAAATCCTTTTATCGTCGAGCACATTCGTCGCCGTGAAATTGGATTAATTTGTCGCCCGTCAAATATCGAAACTAATTATAAGAATACCCGATCGAAGCCTCTAACCTTTCGCTTCATACAAAAACAATACGAAGCTACTGGGCGGAAATTTAGCCCCTTCCGAAGCTCTTAAAAGACCGAAGGAAGAAAGAGAGATACCATAACTCCGTAATTAGCGACGTTTCGGAAAAAATTTATATTTATAAAAAATTACCCTCGAAACGTTCGGCAACGTATACTCGTAAATATTCTAAACGAAGATATTAAAGATAGAAAAGAGCATAAATAATTGCCGAGACGCTCTCGAATGCTTCGCGTTCTACTCTTTATACGCCATTTGGAACATTTTTATTTGCGATTTTTTTCTCCCTCGCACGTCGTTTACCCGGACATCTATATATATAAGAAATAGTTCGATAAAGTAGTTAATATAAATTGCGATATTCATTTTGGACGATATTTACGGCTTCGAAAATTTCGCCGCCGTCGCTGCCGCCCAATGCTAACCGCGACCGTGGTGTTTAGATAATATAGGAACCATAAACCTTTAATGGTGTATATAAATTTTCTTTCGGTTTTCTTGTTTATAGCGGCGAGTAAAAACTGGCCGATTTTACGTGCCAGCCGAATACGCGGGCCCGCGCGTATTCGCTATTAAATAAAACAAGTGTGTACGCAACGAGTCGAACCTACAGCACGAATGGTACACGAAACGAGGTTTCCAGTTAAATGTCCGAAACCCGTTAGAAAATCGTAAATATAAACGCTAGCGGTACACCGTTTATACAACGGCTAATAGAGCGTCGTTAGTTCAGGGCTAATCATTTTTACGCGCCGACATTGCCCCCGTCTTCGATTCGCAAACGTTGGAAAAATCGTTGCTTTTCTTTCCTAGATTAACTTAAAGGATACAAATATACCTCATAGCCGCTTAGGGATGCAATTTATCGTCGAAATTATACCTAGAACAGAATACTAGAGGCATAGATACAATATAATTTAATTCATGTTCGCTTACATTTCAGACTGATCAAACTAGAAATGTAGATAGAATAGTCCAAAATAAAGAATTATTTACAAATCAGATTTTTCCCAGCGAAAAAAAAAATCAAGAGGACACTAAGTCAAACTATAATGGTACATTCATTACGAAGAATGGAATCAGGCGACCAAACTTCAGCACACTTACTATTTTAGAACATCGAAAATTTGACTAAAAGAATTAAGACTTGAACTGAATCTGAACTTGGGTGATAGAAATGCATTTGAGAGAATGTAGATACGAATATACCATTATAGTCCAGTCAAATTGCGACAAAAACACGTGTTAAGCGGGACTAATTTGGGGCCAAAGTTTTTCTGCAAAAATTTGTAACTAATGGTGTCTGTAATAACACCTAATTTTTCCCCAGAAATCGCATCGTTGCTTCTTCCCCAAAATCCACATTTGTGCCCCCAAAACTTGTTTTTTGCCAATAACATGCGCTCTAATCTAGATATAGAAAAAAGTTGAGTGAAGAAATGAAGCTGAACAAATTTCCAACAAAAAATATTATTACACATTTTTTGCTCAAGTTGATACAATCGTGAGAAAACGCTCTTGAAACGGGCCACTTTCATTGCACTTAGGGCCATAGCGCGACGTTTGATATACCCTACCACGTTACGCTAATGTTTAATGTTCTCATCGTGCAAATAGACTACTGGCATGGGAGAAATTTTGGTTTTTCTAGAAAATTGATCTATTTGTAGTATAGTTATGAGTAGTATAAAATATAATGCAAAACAATACAGGAAAAATAGGGATTTTTCATATACATTAGAAATAGTTTGAAAGCCCCTGATTATTGAAAAAATAGGTAAATAATTATTTTTCTGAAATTCAGAAGGCAAAATATCGCCCTTGCACACAAAAAATTTAAAAATTGTTGAAAATAAATTTTTTTGAACAATTTTTGATGCATCATAAAATTTTCTAACTTTGACCTGATTATTCAGGGTATAGATATTAACTTGAAAAACTTAAATTTTTTGGGTATACTTTTGAGATTATTTTACAACTATCAACCGCTATTCCTGATCGATTTTCGAGAAAAACCAAAATTTGTTCACCTCAGTAGTCATTTGCGCGATGAGAACATGAAACATTAACGTAACGCGGTAAGGTATATCAAACGTCGCGCTATGGCCCTATGCGCAATGAAAGCAGCGCGTTTCAAGTGCCTTTTCTCGCAATTCTATCAAATTGGGCAAAAAATGTGTAATAATATTTTTTATGGGAAATTTCATCAGCTTCATTTTTTAACTAGACTTTTTTTCTGTATCTAGATGAGGATGTATGTCATGGCCAAAAAAGTGGTTTGGGACACAAATGTAGATTTTGGGGGAGAAGCAACAGAGGGATTTTTGGGGGAAAGTTGGTGGTAGTTATGGATACTATTGGCTACAAGATTCCACCGAAAAATTTTGGCCCCCAATTTGTCCAGGTTATAAACCTAATTTGACTGGACTATTAAGAATGTATACTTGATCACTTATTAACTCGCTAAGTCATTATAAATTGTGATCTAAAAAGTTTATAAATTTAATTAGTAAATTTAAAATAATGGTGCGTATAAAAAACTAATTATGAGAGAAAAAAATCAATGGCCCTACCTTACCTTAGGCGCAATAAACGTGAAAAAACGCCTCGTCGTGTCCATCTCTAAAAGAGTAATGTGCGGTTCCAAGGTTATGACGTCATAACGGGTGCTTCGGCGAAAACTTTACGTTTTAGCACATGGCCTATAATGCAAAATTTGGAATTCTTTTTTCAAGTTCTATGTGATCAAATGAGCTCAAATTTCTTCCAAAAAATGTGCAACATCCTGATTGTGAATAATTTTTATTTATGTTTTTCCTCGAAATGAATACATTTTTAAAATCCATTTTGTTAAAAAGGAGGCTTTTATTTCGCTAGCTTTATCATACAAGTATCATTGTCTTTTAAGAACCCATACAGCCAAAAATCATGGAAAAATATTTTCTCGGCACTTACTTAAATATTATGCACATGAATTACATATTGCGCCTTTAATTGAAAAAATTACTGGTATCTGAAGTATTCCACCACACCACTGTTCTTCAGGAAGCCACTACTCTCCCACTATTCATCATAGAAATATGTCCTATAAATCATTTCGTAGAGAATTGAATGTAGAATAAAATATTACTGAGCTATTTTTGCGATTAAACCAAAAGGTGAGAAATTATAAGCGAAAAACTGATTTTGGGGGGGCTAAAATCCACCATATCAGGGGTCGCACACACCAGATTCGCATAAACTTTTAGTACGTTGTTAAGTACGCTATACCAGACGTATATACCAAACTAGTAATCTATACCCATCCTTCGGACGGGGTGTTTAAGCATGTGCTTCTTTATACACTGAAAGGGGTTTTTTTATCTTTATTGTCGACTTCTTCGATGGTAATAGTTCTTCTTTGCTTTGTTTTGTGAATTATTAAAGGAAAAAAAATTTGAAATCACGATGGTAGATTCTATCATTTCTTTAACTAACATTTTTAAAAATTAAAACTAAATTTTTGTCAATGTTATTTTTAATTTTTTTTTTTTTTTTTTTCAAAATTTGTGATCACGTTCAAAAGATAACTTTTTGCTTACTACTTGTTTAATGAAAGGAGCAATTGAAAAATTAAATCGATATAGAAAATTTCATATACATGCATAAGTAATGTTATTATTCATTTAAAAAAATTCTATTCATTCAAATTATATTCACGACGTTAAAATTAATTTTTTTTTCTTTAATCTCAGTTAGTCACAAATAAAATTACTTCAAAAAACAAAATAAAAAACATTGATACATCTACATCGGAATTCGTTGAATTATTTCAAAACATAGACAGTGAAAAAATGTCTAAAATATAATTTCGTTAGTCAACCATTCGGCATAAGATGCCATTCGAATGCATAAGTTGAGGTTTTATTTCGTTCGCTAACCATTCAACGTGAGGTACCATGAGGAGGGATCCTTATGCTTTTTACTCCATATTACAAATGACCACACCACTACTTTATTACAACTCCAGCTGGTTCAATTAAAGTGCACTCCATATTAGAACATGAGCTGGTTGAATGAAACTTGAGGACATCCTCTCACCTCCTGCTACATTTATAAAATTTTGCTCCATTCATCACGTGGGAACTAAAATACCTCCACTCATGCTCCGTCACGCCAACTCACAGTTCAATGAAACGTGAGGTCACAAAAACTCACGTTCCGTGCAAACTAAAAGACCTGGACTCATGCCTCATCAAACTAACTCACAGTTCAATGAAATGTGAGGTCACGCAAACTCACGTTTCTGCAACACTAAAAAACTGCGAACTAAAAGACCTTGACTCATGCCCCATCACGCTAATTCACGGTTCAATTTTTCCGTGAGCTCACACAAACTCACATTCCTACTACATATATAAAATTTTACTCCATAATATTAAAACGTGAGCTGGTTCAATGAAACGTGAGGTCACACAATCTCACTTTCCAAGTCCAAAATTTAAAAATTGCGCACATCATAAGGAGATCCTGGTGGATAATCTATTAACTACTCTTCGGGGCTGTGGAATGACGTTTGGTCGAGCGTCATAGATATGTGTACAACTTCTTTAGCCCATTTACTGGACGTTTCTTTAAAGCTTTTTTTCGAGCTTCATGGAGCTTTCCTGCTACATTTATAAAATTTTGCTCCATTCATCACGTGGGAGCTAAAATACCTCCACTCATGCTCCATCACGCCAACTCACAGTTCAATGAAACGTGAGGTCACAAAAACTCACGTTCCGTGCAAACTAAAAGACCTGGACTCATGCCCCATCAAACTAACTCACAGTTCAATGAATTTGAGGTCACGCAAACTCACGTTCCTGCAACACTAAAAAACTGCGAACTAAAAGACCTTGACTCATGCCCCATCACGCTAATTCACGGTTCCATTTTTCCGTGAGCTCACACAAACTCACATTCCCGCTACATAAATAAAATATTACTCCATAATATTAAAACATGAGCTGGTTCAATTTTTCCGTGAGCTCACACAACCTCACATTCCTACTACATATATAAAATTTTACACGTGAGCTGTTTAATATTGAAACGTGAGCTGGTTCAATGAAACGTGAGGTCACACAATCTCACGTTCCAAGTCCAAAATTTAAAAATTGCGCACATCATAGGGAGATCCTGGTGGACAATGTATTAACTACTCTTCGGGGTTGTGGAATGACGTTTGGTCGAGCGTCATAGATATGTGTACAACTTCTTCGGCCCATTTACTGGACGTTTCTTTAAAGCTTTTTTTCGAGCTTCATGGAGTTTTTCGTGAGTGCTTGAGGCGTTAAGAACGACCTCCTCGTTCAGCCCTATCACATGAAACCACTCGCAACTTCCATCTTTGAGCGTATCTCGACTTTACCTCGGACAAACTTTTACCCTCCTCAATTATATAGTAGATTTCAGCTTGATAGCCTACTTAGCAAGCAAAACCCTACCTGTACTATTATTAGTATTCTAATTAATGTGTCCCAAAATTGTATTTTCGTCCTAAATTTTCTCAAATAAAGTCCAAAATGGGTTTCCTTATGATTTTCGAATTCTACGCGAAATTTTAACCCACTTTGATAGGTCGCAAGGTTACTTTTTGAAAAAGTTCAAGAAATGCATTTTTAGCTGAATTTACATACATGTGCAACTTCAGTATGCAATTACTAGGTATTGTGACCACAAATTTTTAAGAACGAGGGTTCGGTAGATTCGAAATGCGTTCCTTTACCAATGTGAGAGTGATTTTTTCGGTCTCCGGGCATAATTATACTCATAGAGCAATTTAAGTGTGAAAAATGGCGAAAATTGCATAAAAAACTGCAATAAAATGTAGTTTTGACCGCAACCAGTAGATTTGAACTCATATTTATATTCAGTGGACACCCCCCTTTCTAACCCTGTTGAGTTATTTTGGTCTCCTGGAAGGTCAAAAAAATAGGGTTTATAGGTCCCAGCCCCCCATTGTGACCGTGACCATCGCTAAAATTATCATATTTCCTAATGCCAACCTATATCTACCTATTGCCAGCTGAATTTTTTGGTCCTCAAAAAATCTCGCCAAATCCGGTTTCTAAAGCACTTTTTCGAGATGGGCTGTTTAAAAATCTACGCCAAGTCCTTACTGTCCAAAGAATTTCAATCTTACTGGTCAAACATCCCAAATTCAAATTAACTTAAAAATATTAAATCTACCATAAATATCTGGAAAACTTCTCTCCAACCTAACCGTCGACATGCTTCAATTCTTATTAGTCTTCGTACTGGTCACTCCCTCATAACTCACCAACATTTCCTCACTAAGCAGCCCCCTCCCATATGTACCCTTTGTAATGTCCCCATAACTGTTTCACACATCCTCACTGATTGTCTCCTCTATCAACTCCCTCGATCCAAATACCTCAACTGTAATACTTTAAAGGACATATTATCAGATGACCAGACACAGGTTGATAAATATTCATTTTTCTAAAATCCACAGGATTAATAGTAAAATATAATTTGCTCTCGTGCCTCTAGCCATTGTTGCTGTACATGGCACGTAAAAAAAAAAAAAAAAAAAATAAAAAAAAAATAATTTTCTTTCTTATTGGTAACTTTGGTCCACACTGTAAAGTGGACAGAACCACATACAACAGCTTACTAAGTGAAATGTTTCCCAATGAATTTGTATTTTTCAACAACAAAAAAATTAATAAATAAATAAAATGAATAAATAAAAATTGAGGAAAATTTTAATCAAATAAGCAAAATCATAGTTAAAGTTTAGAAAAAATTGAGGGAAACAAATAAGAAATTTTTTTATCATTATTATACCTAGATATATCAATTAGGCGCAATAAATCCTTCCAAATAATCCCAAACTGAGATAATCTATACGTCTTCGGCCTTCCTTAGTTATAAGCATTGTTGCTTTAAAAAATCAACATTTTTTTCATTAAAAATCAATGTACCTTCAGCTCAGCTTGCATAAAAAATTCACGACACAACACTGACGATGCGCATCATACTCTCCCTATAAATTAGATTGAACAGGTCGTCGGTCATTTTCAACTATAGCAACAAGTCGAGCCCAATTATATCGAGTACAAATAAATCCTCCATTAACTATACAACTCCAACCTCGCGTCAAACAATGATAAAAAACAGGTGAAAGGCGCACACCCTACTTCCACAATTCCAGATGGTACGAAAAACTAGCGCATAGGCGTGCCTATAAACATTAACTGCCTTCGGCATCCGGATCCGAGAATGCATTTGTTAACACCGGGGTACCTTTTTCTTCCTCTAGTATAACAATTTATTCGTCGTCTCCGAATTTGTCACCTTCTTTTCAATTTAGATGTACAAAATTCGCGATTTTTCTTCAATTACTCCGCGAAAGAATCATTACATTGGTATACTCTACGTAATGCGAAATCAACGTACCGCGTATCGCAACACTGCCTCAATCGTAGACCAGACTTCGAAACGAATACGAATCGCGTACCTTTCACGTATCTCTATTCTCCTGATACTTGGCGCTCTGTTTTTATATTTTGTTGAGTCGCTGACAGGATGATTGACGGCGTACGCCCCTCACCCTTTGATTACAAACAGTGATACTCAACGTTACGTCGAATACCGATACACCTTTCCTGTATTAAGAAATAAACAATGAGCTTAATTAAATCACGTCACTGCGCCAGCCGTTTCATCAATCGCACCGCCATCGAACGGAAGTACCGCTATCTACAGTCGACTCGTCGAAATAGCGATGTTACATAGTCTTCAAAGAGGCCACCACAGGTACCGTTATCATCGTTGCATTTGTATTGCATCCGTACGACCTGTAAGTGTGTTATGTTCTCCTGGTGTTAACATTCGTGATTCATTTTTTTGAGTCGAAAAATGCTACGTTACGAGCGTTCCAAGCATTGTTAACATATCTCGTATCGGCGCCGAACCAACGACATACCTCGTAGGCACAGAGGCGTGCGCGCGCGTCATGACCGTTGATATGAAGCTACGGCCGGACAATGGTTTTTTCACGCTTCGTTCGCGATGATAACGAATTCTTACATTGGGGATACTTTTTAGTGGACTTCATTAAAAAGAAATGACAGTAATTTTCTTTTTACGTCGCTTTTTCCATTCACTTTTGAGTAGATGGAACGACGAGAAATATTTTTTTCAAAAGCAAGGATACAATATACCAATTCAAATTACTGCAGAAAATTTTATTAATATTCGATTAGGAATGTTCGATTTCAAGAATTTGAAAAAAGGAAAGAAAGGGGTTGATATGCGAAGAACTTTTTGAGTATTTTATTAAGTTGTAAATATTATTAAAAAAAAGCATTTTTTAGTGGTTTCTAGACCCTATGTACAGTCCGAGGATCATTTTTTACAATTCAAACCTATTTCTAGCTTATTCGGAAATATGAGGATTTTAGATTGTTTCCATATGAGAGTTGGACAGAGGCGTAACGAGGACATTTTCGGGGGGGGGAGTGGAGAAAACCAAAAATTGCCCACTAATACCGTGAAATTTTACCAACTGTTGACCTTTTTTTTTTTTTTTTTGTCATCAAAAAATTTAAAAATATCTCTGAAGTCACGTGGCAAATCTGAAAACCCGTCGCAACGTACAATTTCGCATGGTACTGTAAGTAAGTGCACACTAAGTGCACAATTCATAGTGGTGCTGCGCTATCTATCAAAACCCTGATGGAACTACACTTTTATCTCTCCATATCACTATATTAATAATCAAAGAGAAGAATTACCGAACAAAAAATTTAGATTCGTTCCTAAAACAAGAATATTTTCGTTACCTACGAATATAAGTAATAATTTCGAAGCACTCATTGAATTTGAGACCAACCGAAATGATGAAACTAATGCACTTCGGGATATTACAAATACAAATTTAGATAATTTCATTACTGAAAGCGTAGTGGACGCTAATACGTATATAAGTCAAAGCCAAACCACCATATTACACATTCCGACATCTTTAACAGGGACGTACCGAAAGGGGGGAGGGGGGAGCTTCCCCCTTGGCTTTTGGAAAGTTGGCAAATTTGGAGTTTTAGCGTAAAGTTGGTAAACTTGACCACTTGCGCAGTATTATTACAGCTATTTTCAAATGTTTTGAAGACTAAGAAGACTGTGACATAGGGTAAGTGCACTAATTATTGACACCCTTAAGGATTTTTTCACACGTTTTCCAATATTTCCCCCAAACTATGAATGGTAGCAAAAATCTGAATATAACATTTGAAACTACATCATTTAGGGAATATTTTGACCTATTTACATTCGAGTCTACCCTCATTGGTAACCCTGCTAAGAACCCTCCAAAGTGAAAAAGTGAGATGTCCCAATTATTTGATACTCTAACACCAGTTATTTCGCACCCCCTTGTACCAATTATTTGACACCCCTACGAATCATGTTAAATAAATAATAAATTGCTAAAATTGTAACAAATACAAATTTATTTAAAATAATTGGTAATAATGGCCCAAAATTAACAAAAAACTTTATTTTGAAGAAAAATGTGTTGGTGTCAATTATTTGGAGCATGTCAACTAATTGGTACACTTGCCCTACATCGTATTTAACATCTTATTTTCGTGGAGCAAACAAAAAAAAAACTCAACAGTTGGTAAAATTGTAAAATTAGTTGTCAATTTCTGGTTTTCTCCCCCCCCCTGAAGAATGTCCTCGGTACGCCCCTGATCTTTAATATACCTATACAAGCACAGAATAATTTCACGTAACTTTTCATGTAAACGAATACTAGTGTTTCAATCATTCATAAAATAAATAACATTATTGTGCTTATTCATAAATTTTATTACTATTATCATTACTATCTACCTTTTAAGAATTTTGTCGCGCTAATGAAAAACATTTTACAATGTAACGGTCAAACAAATATTACCTGACTCGTGCATTATTTTACTACACTCGCCTTCAGCTCGGTCAATGAAACTTAACATTCGTCATGTAATCATTTAAGGCTGGTTTATGCTGGACAGAACGCATAGACATAATACATGAACATAGTGCATAAGAATTTAAACAATGTAAAATTGTAAATGAATACCTCAGTTTATACTGCACATAAGGTAACGTTACACATAAACGTAAGACATACGAGTTGACTCAACTTCAACTTTTATGTCTTGCGCATGTTGTTATGCAAAAGTATGGTCTACTTGTCTCATCATTTGTGGCGTGAATTTAATTTTTTTGGATTAACTGCGGTTTTGTAAGAGTACAAAATGACAACATTCACCATTTTTTTCACCTTTTATTATTATCAGTTACCTTATATCGAAACTTACGTCTTATGCCTAATGTCCACCATAATCTACTCATTCCATGTAGTACTTTTTATGTTTCAAGTCTGTGCGTTATGTCTGATGCTTATGTCCAGCATAAACCATCCTTTACTTTTTGACTGTTGTAATACTATTCTACCTCGACAAGTGAATATACTGTAGTGACTCATTTTCCATGAGGAATGATTTCACAAATGATTATAGTTTGTTCAAGTTGAAAGTACCAAAAAAATCACGTCATTTTAGGGGAATTCAGCGAGCGATATTTTATTTTTACCTTTCAATTTGAAGAGTGACGTCAGAGGTATCACATAGGGACCAATAAAAACAGTTTGTATGGGGTACCACTTTTACATTACTTTAGAAATTAGTCGCTAAATAAGATATCGGTGGCTGAATTCTTAACCCTCAAAACGCACACGTGGTGAAATTCACCACCTTAAACATTTAAGGCGCGTTATAGGCAATACGGTAGGCGCGACGTACTCCAACGCTCGCGTGCGAGAATCCTCTTCAGCTTCTTAGCACAATACGCTATTCATCGAATTTTTCCTTTCATGTTTGGCGGAGGGGGGTGTGATGAAAGGTTTTTTCTTTTTTAATTTTTTCTTGTAAAAATTAAAATTAAAAAAAAAATTTTCAATACGTTTTGTAAAAAATGGAACCCGATAGTATGTTTTATGATGAATTTTGATGACACAATTTTTAAGAAGATGAAAAATTTTTTGCTCAAGTCATTTTTTTGCGGTAGTTGGTAACACTGCTTGTTTATTCCATCACTCCTGTAAACTGTCTAGCATGTTGTTGTAGCTACGATTTAAGGAAATTTTTACCATACCCCGTTATCTGTAGACCTAATAGTAATGCTGTAGCTAATTTTTAATATTTCTCGAGTGTGCATTCAGAGGGTTAAAATGTTTTTATTTTAGCATTTTCAACTCGAACAGAGCAAGTACAGATAATTTTTTTACTTTTCTAACAAGTTTCAAAAATCTTCTCATATTTCTTTTTCTATTTTCTCGATCTCGTTTCATTGTTATTATTATTATTATTATTATTATTATTATTTTTATTATCATCATCATCATCATCATCATCATCATTAAACGAATTACCCCACTTCCGAAGCGATAAAGTAACCTTAACCACAACGATACGCTGGTATACACATCGCACTAGCGGCTTCGAAATACCGAACACCTGTTGATTGAGCCTTACCAGTACTCCTTCACTTCTCACCGTTAAATGTGATTACTTTCACGTTTCAACGTCATAGCGTAAACCACCTCACATACAACCGCTCGTTGCCTTCTATATTCCTAATATAAGAACATAAAAAATAACTGTATATTGGCTACACGTGGCGTGCGAAACCATTAAACGAGAAGCGATATGCTTATGACACAACCCGTTGAATACTGAGCAGGCTCGGTTCGTTATTAACAGTTGCTGATACGGCTATACATAATTATATCGAGTCTGCGATAAGCTACAACGTTCAACATATACTTAAGCATGATAACACGCATGTGAACCTATCTATAGTCAACACGTAAAAATTATCTAACCATTAGAAACAGATCGTATACGTTAGATTTTTACAATAAGACTTTTATACAGAAAATTTACTTTCACTAAAATTTTTTTTCAACATTAACGAAACATATTCGCACATGAGGCTGCGAGAGCAGTACAATAAAATAAAATTGAAGCAAAGCAAAATGTCATCATGTCCATAGACAAATGTTTTTCATTTTTTCCCCAAAAAATACTTGAATACCAAGTATGTACTTGAAATAATAGACCTTATCAGGAATTTCAAAATGTGAATAAGTTATAATTTTAGGCCCCATAGAAAACATACGAGTCTATTTTCATTAAGTTTCAGAAATAATACGAGGTTCTTTATGCTATTTTTAAAGCCAAAATGTTGAAACTGTCCACTCAAACAATATAATAAAAGTCTTCATTGATCGTCTTTACGCGCAACTTTCCGGTGGTTATATGCTTTTCATTTCAGGACTATAGTTAAACTTATACACATTCTCATGAGTGATGAAATGGGCGCATCTCGAATGAATCACAAATAAAATTTTCTCATTTCCAAACATCTACAAACTGAAGTTTAACGAGACCAAAAAAATATCTTCACTTACTACTTTACATCAGCATATGCAATCTGCGTAGGAAAAACAACCATGCATTCACAAATCTTCATAAGCAGCGACCAATACTTCTCGACCTCTCCGAAACAGTCTTTACTCATAATTCATAAAATATATTCGTCCCAGGTTATCTAATGCTATATCTCAATCGAAACCACAAGCCAATACAGAACATGAATCAACCTAATCCAATATTCCTACAACACACATTGAATTTTTATCGAATGTAGCTCGACGAAACGAAATAACGAAAACATCTCAAATCTACCATCCGTTGCACGGATGTTCGAGTTAGCATTCGGCCGAGTATTCTGACTTATCTACTCGACAAATCAACTCCCAAGCTAACCCGTTCACCTCACTCCTATGCGTATCCAAGCTCTGGCAAAAAGAAACACATCCCATTCGTTCTACAACCACCTACCGTACCTACTCCACTCATTGTCGAGCCTATCGTGAATCCCGACAGCTCCATTCGTTTCGCCGCACTTCTCTACGGCTAGGAAGCTTACAAGTACGCCCTCGACGCCTGAACGGTGTTCTGCTTCGTCGCAAAACACCACACCACATTTTCAACAGTTCGCCATATAGCAGTACAATATGAGTTATCCAATGGTTCTTGAGAAAAAGTTCAACACGAAGAAATGAAATCTTTATCTAACGACGAGAGTTGCATAGCACCGACGAAATTCCACTACACCTCATTTGGCGTATAACTACCTTCGATCTTCTATTATCCTAATGTGAAAACGCGAAATCGCTGGCTAGGTCGGTTTTTTCATTGTCAAACACGTCAGAGACATAGTTCGCCATTTCCAATATCGAAGCGTGCCGTCTACATGTAGCAATACCTCAGCCACACTAACCACGTAGTCAAGGTCGAGTCGCCAATTTAACGCTATCGTGGAATCGATTCGACGGTTATATTCTGATGCAAAGAGTTAATCCTGCGTGAGCTAATGGCATATTCATGATATAACGTGTACATTAAAAAACAACATATGCCATTTTTGGCATAATGATTAAATTAACAACCTATGCTAAAACTGGCATTAATGAACATTTTGTAATAGGAACTGACCATAGGGCTCTTTTTGTTGAATCTAGTTGCAACATGCAAATCTTATCATACTCAAACCAGCGTTAATTTTTCAACTGAACCAGAAAAAGTCATTGAGGAGGAAGTTACCTGCACAGTTTTATGAATTTCAATACTCATAATGATTTATGGCATTTTTGGCATATGTTGTCCAATATTTTTTCATTGTGATGCCATTTTTGGCATACGTTGTCTTTGAGTATTTTTGTTGTAATATGCTGTTTTTTGAAATGTTCTTCATGCAAGGTTTAAAATGCACATTAACTCATTTCGATGACGTTAGAATTGAAGCTTGATTCATAAATGAAAGATTTCCTAGTCAAACTTCATCAAAATTCGAAATGAGTAATTACTCATGTGCATTGTGAAATCCACTGGAAAATCTCGCGATAAGGTTATCCGACAGATATTCCATTTATCAAAGGAAAATTATACTACTAGAGTTGTCAAAGAAGAAACGTAGTCTCCAAAATACCATAATTGCAACTCATGCTATTTACCCTACCCAAATCGTAAAATTCGTTATGCATCTACCTAAAGTTTATTGACCTATACAGGCCCGTAGCCAAGATTTTTTCTAGAGGGGGCAAAGGGGGGGGGGTAGATTTTTTTCAACACCAAAAAAATTTTCAAATTCAAAATGCACTTATGAATATAATTTTTTATTATGTATTAAAACTAGTTTTTCAAAATTTAGAAAATAATATCACACGTTTTGAAATGGTCTTTTATCCCTGTTTTTAATTTAATTATGTTACAAAATTAATTAAAAATATAAATAAACCCACAATTTCCTGTTATAACATTTATTTCAAAATTGCATGAATGAGGTTTTGAACATTTTTGCGCTGGTGTGTAAGTATAATTACTTGCGCACACGGTATTTGTTTGAAAGACGACAACAACAACGCATCAGTATCGCCTCACATAGATGCAACTAAATTAAGCGAAAACGAAGTACTCAGGGGCGTACCGAAGACCTTCTTCAGGAGGGGGGGGGAACCAAAAATTGCCAACTAATACCATGAAATTTTATCAACTGTTGACCTTTTTTTTTTTTTTTTGCTCCATGAAACAATATGATGCACAGTCTTGTTAGTCTTCAAAAAATTTAAATACTGCACAAGTGGTCAAATTTACCAACTTTTTACGCTAAAACTCCAAATTTACCAACTTTCCAAAAGCCAAGGGGGAAGATCCCCCCTCCCCCCTTTCGGTACGTCCCTGGAAGTACTGACATATTTATACCACTGTTACCAATCGTCAGGTCAAAAATATGTTAATTTATCAATGTGACTATCGATTTGAAACACATTTATGTGGATTTATTAATTTTTGTGTCAATGACCAAATTGAAAAGTAAAAAAGGGGTTTTTGGGTAATTTTTCTAAGGGGAAAAAATTCTTCTAGTGGGGGCAACGCCCCCCTTGCCCCCCCGACTACGGGCCTGGACCTATAACAGATTAAACCATTCCGCCTGGCCACCAAGAAATTTTAATAAATTTCTATTGGTTCTCCCAGCCACAAAAATCTGAGAACAATAACCAATGAAAAAAAAATTTGGTTCTGAATGATGTCAATATGAATAGCTAAATGTACACAAGGACTTATCCCTTTTGCGGTATAAGAAGGGAGACCAAAATTTTATCAATACTCATTAGTCATTATGACTGATGCCTTATTGGCTGTTGATATTATTAACCCACAGTTGCTCATATTGACGCCATCAATAAACAATGCATTTGAAGAAACAAAGTTGACATTGTTCACGCGATCTCAAATAATGCAACCTGTTATAGGTCAATCAACTTTGGTACCTACCTACTTCACGCTCGCTTTATCTTATCATATCGACGTACAATCTGTTACCAACACGCTGCTCGTTCCTACTACCCTAATACATCTGCGACGGAAAATAAATCAAGTGTGATCTATGTAACCAGCCTGGCGTACATGTTCCATTAAGCCCAGGTGCTGTTTACAAGTCTGGTAAGCGAAATTATAATTTACTAATTATGCCGCCTGAATGATTCAAACAACCAAGTTACTTTTTACACTTTGTTTATGATAGTCATAATGTATTTTTAACTTGTTCATTTTTTGTTCCTTACATTCTAATCGATATGAATTCTTTTTGTGCACTTACTCCTCATTTTTATATTTAACAAGCGAAATTTTTCCCTTAAATTTTAATCAGTATGATTTTACTCAACGAACATTCAAATGCCAGAAGCGGATTTAAGGAAAAAAGCCTAATCCGCAAACTTCAAAAAGGCCCATAAAAAATTCGAAAAAATCATCCGTGCGAGCTTTTTTTTTGCTTGTTACGACGAAAATGAAGAACACAAAAATAAGAGACGTTTATTAGATAAAAATCTTGGGAGGCTGGCGCCCTAGAACCCTCCCTCACGAGCCGCCACTGTATAACAATAATCAGCATTCAGCATCGTCAGCTATTTTTTAGTTTTGCGATAACTTATTTGGAAGTAGTGTTAGAAACGGGTCTGTGAAATAATTGGGGCAGCTGCAGCTATATCTATGTTTTAGATAAGATTTCTTCATGATTTAGATTTCGGCGCCATCATGTATTGAATCGTGGCTTGAGTAAAAATTGAAAAATAACAGTGAAAAAATGTGTAGTAACCTTAAAAGATGATGGTTATTGGTTTGGCCTTGGAAACGGATTTTGACTAGGTATTCTTGCCTCAAAAGGTCAACCTTGATGATCAAAATTTAAACAAAAATTTTGGACTTTGATGCAAGTATTTTTGAGTGGAGATGTCGAACTGCCAAAATATGTTTTTCCTTTCCTTTTCCTTTCTTCGACAGGTATAATTGAAAAGGGTCTACAAATACTTCAGGAAGTAAAAGATTCAGCTTTTCTTAAAAAATGTACTCGCAAAATTTTTGGGAAAGGAGCTCAACAAATAGGAGGGAGAACAAGGAGGACCGCAACACATTAAGGGGCCTCTGCATTTGGGCCCTCATCCACTCTCAAGTCTCTCTCTACAGCCCATCACCAGTAGATATGCTCTTACGAAGTTTTAAATTTAACCTATTATTGCGCTCTTGTTACTAATACACTATTAGTTACTCCCTAACTTCTTGTACCTTAAAGAATAATTTACATCGTCATGAAATTATTCACTTTGTTATTGTAATGAGCAAAATCACCTCATTTTTACAACTGAACCTATTTTATCGCCACAAAATTGAGCCTCTATGAGTCCTTTGAGGCCCCCTCAGATTTGCCAACTATTAAATCCGCCTCTATCAAACTTGTTTTGGTTAGCTACAAACATGGCCAGAAATAGCCTGGATATTCATTAATGATTAATAAGTAATTCTAAGAAATTAGTCACCCAAGGTAGGTCTCAACACTTTGAATATGAAGATGAAGATTTTTGTAGTTCTTGGTATTTTGTAGACAATTTACTTCTAATATACATGGTAAATTACGTTTTAGTTTATAGATTTCAAGTGGTGCGCCACTGTGAAGTCGAATTTTTCGACAACAAACACATAAGTACATATAATTTGAAGATGTTACAAGCCGATGCATGATATCATAATATAATGCTATTTGACCACAATGCTTCGAATATTTCCAAAGGTGTATTAGGTATCATTATTAGAGCGTCATAGGACAATATTGAAACTGGAATTCAGAATATCATCAGAATCGTAATTCTATTGACCAGTTGAAAGATCCAGCTCTGACTTTGTTCGAGTATTGTCATTCACTAGTTGATCATTTCTGGTGGAATTAACAGAACTGTCACAGAGTACAGACTTAAAAATCACTAATATTATATGGTCATTACGACTATGTATCGTTGTTTACATTTTAAAGTTGATGGAACATGATTAGAATTATCATGATATCTGTTTCACTCTCTGATTGTGTTAAATCTGAAAAAGTTGCGATTCGATCATTTCAAATAGGCCTCACAAGTTTACATTTCTAAAAAAATGAAAATGTGATATAAATAAACTATCATCTAAGGAAAACTGGAGCTATTGTAAATATTTTCATCAATAATTAGTAGGTATTTAGGGCATCCAAAAGGGAAAAAGCAAGGGTAGCTCGAAATTGATCCAAAAAGGGACATTCAAAAATTAAATGTATGAATCTTGGATTTCATGATTGCAAGGACAGTTTGGAGTATGTGATTTGTTATGGGCGTGCCATAGCCGGAGAAAAATTGGGTGAGCTAAAAATTCATTTCCAGTGGAGAGAGAGAGTAATCAATTATATTTGGAGTCAATTTTTTGGTAATTGTAACATCTTGCCATTCTTCATAAATCCATAGTTTTAATAATTATTTAATTTCTTGGAGAGATTTGAATTGAAAAGGGGAAAAGGGAGTGGGCTCGTATTCAAAGAGGGTATCCCAAACCGGGGTTATGTGAAGAAAAGTGGAATGCGTATCATGAGGAGTATTATTTGGGTCGAAATGTTTTGAAGCTAATTTATATATGAAGGAGTGAACCAAGATTCGAAGGTGAAGAGGAGGGATTTTTGACAGTACGGTAGAGACCAAATAGGAATATCATAACATCCTTGAATAATAGCAACAGCATATGTTCGATGAATTTCATCTAATAGAACTTTAGTATTTTCAAAGAAGAGGGAATTGTAAGAAATAGAGGAGCAATAGTGGAGTATGCTACAAATCGTTGCATTAAACATTATTCTTTTTGCCCAAAAAGAATAGACAAAGGCGTTAGTACAGATTTTTGTGATTTTTTTTTTTGTATTAAGGTAATCTTTGGAAGTATGTTTTTCAGATGAAGATGCATATGTAGATTTTGATCGATAAGGATGCCTAAGTATGTAAAATTTGTAACGAAATTTAGGGAATATTATTTTGTGTAATTTCGGGGAGATCGAGTAAATAACGATGCGTAAAAGTGTGTAGAATTAGTTTTATCTTATGTGGGTTTATAGATGATAAATTTTCCCCCATGAAAATTTGAAGGGTGCGAAGATGATTTTTAAGATCCTTTGGTGGTATGTATTGTAACTCATACACATATACTCTGAAGTAAGCGGCCTTGAAAGCAACTAATGACATTTCAGTGCCCTGCAGACTACCTCTCTTCAAATTGCTATAGCAATGAGCCCATCGATGGGTTAGAAGATTTTTAAAATGTTGTAGGAAAGATGCTTAAAAATGAAAGATTTAGCAGGCAAAGACGTATGGAATTGTGAATGTGCAATATCCTAAATAAGGGGAAAAAATTAATAATAAAATAAATTTACCTTGATATACGGTTCATGAATTCAATATCTGAAGTGTTGGACAGCATATACCTGAATGAATAATACTTGAAGTTACCTGTAATTCAACAATGATTTTGAGTATTACTGTAGAGATAATGCCACTATCTAACAGACTAGACTTATCTGAATAATATATCTTGATCTTAATATACTCGTATTTAATGTTTTCAAATGCTTGAAAATTTCAGTTTTACAGTCATAATTTTTGAAAATGGAAAGAAAGAATGCGTACATCATGGTGATGATTAATAATTCAACCTCGAACTTAAATTTTCTCTTTAAAAAAATAATAAAAAGTAAAAAATTATATTATTTAACCTTAACCCGAATCATTAAAAATTTCGAATGAAAATAAAGATCATTGAAAAATATAATGAAAATAAGTACAAAGTAAAAGAAATTCTTTTTCAAATAAGCCAAACATGAAAAAAATTACATTCCAAATAGAGCTGGTTAATTAATTCAAACTTGTACACAGGTATAAATAGGAGCATATAGGGTTGGAAATCGATAAACTGATCCACATATGTACCTATACTAAGGTACCACACCCCATTAACGCCACTTTTTGTTTGTAAGCATTTTTCAACCTGTTAATAGGGAGCAGGTAAAATAAAAATAGTAGAATTGGCTTTCGTGTAATCAGTTTTTCAGTAATTAACAAAATACGAGATGTCTAAAAATGGCGTATTTAGGCACTCGGGTACCCCATAACGCCACTCCTAAAAGTACTGCAAAAAGTCTTTCAAAAATCATGAAAAATGAAAAAAAAAATGTAAATCAATGGTAAAAAAGTATAATAATATTTGAATGAATGCAGCATCATTGGTTTTAAGTGTTTAAAAAATTCTTTTGATCGCAATCGGAGCAGACAAATTTTTCACTATCTTCCTTTGTTAAACCAAATCAAATTTCATGAACATATTGTTAGCAAATGCAGCAGCGACGCATATTCAATTGCCACACATGGCAATACCAGCTTTCTTGAGGTTTCCGCTTTTCCTTTTTAGAACGTGGTAAGTTTTGAGAATTTTCGGGTAGTTCAGTTTTTGGTTGTTGTTATTGTTGTTTTTTTTTTTTTTTCTGTAAATTGATTGGTCTTCATTTTCTCGATTTTCTCATTAAGTTTTTTCGGGAGATTTTTTCTTGAGCTTTTTGGAAAAAGTACTTCGTGGAATACTATAAGTATTGCTTGCAGAACACCATCATCTCTTTTTTTATTACTGCATTAATTTCAACTTCATTGGTAAGGAAACATCTCTCCTTTTTTCTTTTGACATGACTGAACTATTAAAATCAAATTAGGTACCTACTTTTGAATTTTGCGGAGAACAGACCGTAATTTTTGTTTAATAATTCTATTTTTAATGAAAAATAGGGATGAAAAATTAGTGGCGTTATTAGGACACCCGACTTCCTTTGAAATTTCTTCTATTATTCCGATTCTGTGTTATTTTTATGTAAATCTTCAACAGTACCACAAAGATAAAGGTTTAATGTTCATAATATGTAAGTGTACTTACACTGACGAGGCCAATTTCATGAAGAAAATTCAATTTTTCAAAGTGACTAAGCGAGAGGAAAATTCAACTCAAAATTTAAATGTCTGATAATATCATCGATATTCATAATATTGATGGCAGGTGTGGTTTGCGATGCATAATTTTTATTCTTGCGTCAACCAACGTCGTCACATTTGCCAATATCATCGTAGTTTTAGAGAAAAATCAAAGTGGCGTTATTGGGGCACAGTACCTTATACGAGTACAGTGTACACCAAAAAACTAAAATCCTTCAAGATGAAACGATTTTAATTTATTATTATTATTATTTTCAAAAATTGATGTAGCTCAGTGTTTGATAATTGCAAAAGAATCTCAACAGAATGTAAAAAAACTTTTTTCAACATTACCTGTTCCAGTATAATATCAGAATCGAAATTTCATCTTTTTGAAAAAGTTAATCAAGTATATACTTTGAATTTTACATTTGGACAGATAATAGGTATAGGAATTTTAAAGAAAAATGTGATCTATAGGGTAATTTTCCGCAGCCCAGCACTCAAATTAAACTGCTAAACTGTTAGAATGAAGCCAACTTTAGGATAAAAATTTTGAAAGACCACACACACACACTACATAAAAGTGTCTTTCCTAGTATTTATTGTTTAAATTTTATTCCAACTTTCAGCTTGAATCAGGGGCGTAACGAGGACATTCTTCGGAGGGGGGGGGAGAAAACCAAAAATTGCAAAGTTGACCTTTTTTTTTTTTTTTTTTTTTTAGTCTTCAAAAATTTTAAAATAGTCGTAATAATACTGCTACGCTAAAACTCCAAATTTACCAACTTTACAAAAGCCAAGGGGGCTACGTCTCTGGTTGTGTGCTATACATGATATAAGTTGGCATCAGTTCGAATTTATTCGAGTTCTTATATTCCCAAAAGAAATTCCAAGTTCCCAATTTCAACGTTGAATAATTATAAATTTCCCAACTTTTCAAAACACCTGGGGGGAAGCTCCCCCTATCCCCCCCCTTAGTTACGCCCCTGGCTTGAATCTCTTCATTACAACATATATTGCAACTTCATCATGTACTTCAGCGAAATATTTCGCTCCCAACTAAATACTCTCCACTTTCTAACCCAGGCTAGAGCAGGCGGACGAAAAATTCAAAATTTATAGTCTTTTCTCTGAAATTCATATCTCACATTTTCCACACCTCTGGTCGAGCAACATTTTACAGTCACAACTGTCTTCCTAAAAGATACGTTTATCGGTACCACATTTGCTACCTCTTTCATACTACTATTCTCCTAACGTAATTTCTCATGAAGTTGCCATAAAACCGATCTATTTTTCGTGCTTCGCGGTACACCTACGAGGTAGACAATTTAATTTTTACATCTTCGCCAATGACGCTGTGTAAACAACTGACGACGGATATAGCTTCAAAAAGTGACAACCGAATGGTGATTGTAATAACCGAACCAATAAGATTGTTGATGAATATTTTTGTACCCACTGTATCAACCTCGTGATCGCTATCCACCATCAGTTGTAATTGGCTCGCGTTATTTGGGTAGGTAACGGCTGGATTATCGAGAACCAGTTTCTCAGTGGTATAGTGGTCTAGTGTCGATGGCGTACCTGTTTGAAAATTCAGCCAATCCCCGATGAAGGAGGTAATAAGAATTGCTGTAGTGAATATTATCGATGACGAGGGTGGATAAGATTATTTTTTACTTTATTTGAAGATACATAGATCATTCTTAGTTCGAATGAGTTTCTTCAAAAATTAATGAGAAAAAAATATCGAACTTATTACAAAAATTATTTAACCTCGTACCGGCAACATTGCACTTCATTCGAAGTACATATCGTCGTAATATTACGCCGAAGAAAAAAACGAGTACTGCCGCTTACCTTCTATTATCCTAATGGCTCGCGTATTCCGTTTACCACCACTGAATAGGCAAGCATACCACACATTCCACAGAAAAATGAGGACATCGTGAACCCAATTGCGAATAATTGCGAATTTAATTTCGCATTGCAACCGACTTTATGTGTATACTCGAAAAACTGGTCGACAGACGGAGGAAAAAATACCCATCAAATTACAACATTCGCCCAACCACCGCCATAAAAATCCGTTCGTACAAAACACCACCGAGGGACGTAATTTCCAATTCAGAAATTACCCTCGATGCTCGCACCTCCCCAAATACCTTCATCCCATTGCGAAAATAAGCACCGTGTAACCAACCATACACGCCGAACAACCCACTCGAACGTGGTGCGGTGCGCTCGAATTCGTTTCGAAGGGACTACTTTTTTGTACGAGGAATCTTCGAAAGTAGGTCAGCGTCGAAAAAAGTAGTCCATAACTCGGCCAAACAATCGTGTCGTCACACGCGGTTGCAGAAATTCGAACACTTGTACCCGGCCATCATGATACCGTAGGAGATCCTACGTTCGACTTGTATCACCGACGATGATTCAACTCTTTCCCATCTACATACGTCGAACGTACAAGGCGCTACTTACGCGTTCAATTGATTTAGCTCGATTTTTTCCGGCCGGCCGAATTTACAATGTTAGCGTGAAAAAACTCGACAATTTGCTAAATTTCTCCACTTTTTGCAAAAAACGTCGAGTTTTCTTGCATTTTCCCCTGTTTTTGAATAACATATATTAGGATAGTATGAACGAGATGATGGTACGAGCGAGCAGAGAATTTTCCGGTGTGTTTTTCCGACATGCGCCTCAGTCGACCTTACCTAGGGCGTACCGTGTCCAATACTCATACACACCTCTTCCAGCCAAAGGAGGTGTTATTGTGAACAAGGTGCATCAGCTGGGTACCCGACGCTTTTTACGGCGTCGCGAGTTCGAAGTTCACAGCCCTGGGATCGAATTCGAGAGCGAGATTAAGCGTGAGTGAACATGAAAACTCCGTCGACTTGGAATATCAAAGAATTGTTGCGGATCAGATGCGATTAAGAGTCAGTTTATATTGCCGATGCCAAAAACCCAGAAGTAAAATTTGCACTAAGTCCACTAATTTTCTTCTGAGGATCAGAAAAAAAACTATGTTTTTTTTTTTTGATACCGATGCAGAAAGTCGAATATTATAGGCTGTACTCTCAGTCCATTAACTTTTATTGCACTAAAAAATTTCTAACCATTTTTCTCAATCAGAATTCAAATTGAGAATTATTGAGCTAGGAGACTTGTTTAAGTAAGTTGAATATATCATCAGAAAAATTATTTATAGGACTTACGAGAAGGGTCAACTTCCCTCCTCCAAAAAAACCTTAACCATGCTACTAATTATTATTTTAGAATTTTCGCAGAAAAAGTAAGACTTCAAATGTATTCACAAATGTTGATCCACTCTCATCAGTCATTATGCTGCGAGAAAAAAAAAACTGCATTTTCAATTATATGTGAAAGAAAAATTTTTCTAAATTTAGAAAACCAAAACAAATAAATCTTAAATTAAAATAAATCAACGAATAAATATTCTTCTCTTCTCGGATGAAAAAAAACTTCGAAACGTCCCCAAAATTTCAATGCACCGCGAAGAATATACCTCGTTGCTGCCAACATGACGGGAAACACACAAGCGCGTTCATAAGGCGTTCGAGCTCATCGCTGGAATCCTACTGCGACGAAACTGTACCTCCGTGAAGTACCACGTTTTCAGCTTAGATCGCACAACCGTCCTACTACGACAATTCCGCAAGCTGAATCGCAGCCGAACGCTTCTAGTCATGACGTAACTCGCGAGCCAGCCTTTTTCTTCACGAAGCTTATAGCTCATCGTCGAAACGATGCGTTCGGATCGCTATGTTCACGCAACAACAGGAGTTTGAGTCGTTTTCAGATTAGGAAAATAGCATATAGCAGAAGGTATCAGCTGTGTAGTGACATGGTCGTTTTATACCCACGTGAATGGTAAACAATAAAATCAGCTACCGCTATCATTGACAAGTTCTTCGTGTCCTTTAGGGTAAATAATCTTTATAAATTTTCTTTTTCAGTTTTAGCAAATTTTATGGCCACACTCGTACGAACACTCACTCAGTATGTTCAAATGCTCAAGCCATTTATTTACAAGTTTCTTCTCGCTGGCGCTGTATTTTCCAGGGGCTCTAAATATTAACTATCTCAAAACATACTTCATGAAATTCCTATTGGCAGATGATGAGTTGAACAAAGAGAAAACATCAATCAGCAGTAAGTAGATTCTGAAGATATGATGGTTCCTCATCAGAATTACATCCCAACATCTCTCAACTGAACTCAGGACATGGCTGGAGAGGGGTTAGGGGCAGAGGCCTCTCTTGCAAATTTGAGCCTCCCTAGTAACACGTATTTCATACAAAAGGGTTGTTCGGCTAATTTTTGAATTTTGGTACTAAAGTTGGCAATGGTATATCAACTACCCTCTTATTGGCTGATTGGTATTAAAATGTTTTAGGTTAATTTTAAACAAGCAAGAAGCGATCTCTATCTTTTTTATTATTAGTTCTTAGCATATATTTCAATAATGTTATTTATACCCGATGTTTTTTAATTGAATCATTTCACATGTTTTTGGAATCAAGTTTTTGCTCAATTTAAATGGTAAAATAATGCAGAAACTTTCACACAGGCAAATCAATGGAAAAAAAGAAGCCAAAACACCATCTAGGATATGCTTAGGCCTCCCATCTGAAAAAACTACGGACTGACTATGGGCCTGATTCAAACACACATTTTGAAAGAATGAATTCTAGCCTCCCTCAGCGATATCTTGCTAAACGTGAGCTCTATCGCACAAATTTCCATACAAAAATTACAAGGTGCAAGCCCATAATTTTGGTATTATTTGGTGCAACAAACCTTTCGATTAATATGGCGAAAAAATTCAAAGCGATTAGTGGAATAATAAGATGAATAAGTAATGATAATCGATGCAAAAACAGTTATATAATTCATACTTTCTTCTTGGTTAAATATGGCAACATGATTTATCGCGGTATAGTATTACAGTGTTTTTGGTTCGACTATGAACTAATCAGAACGCAATATTTAATAAACTCGAAATTGGTTGTAGAGTACAACAAAAAGTTCATTCATTAAAAAATACGTAGATCATAAAATCATCTATGAATTATAAAAATGATTTCTTAAAATATTAACTTCAAAAACTACTTCCATTTCATGTAAAAATGAAGGCCGACTTTATTATTACACCGAAATTACAGAACTGAATGGTTTAACTCGGTAGAAGCGACAAAACCAGTTGACGCAATGCGAGATCCATAAGGAATCGCGATGTTGCGTTTCAGTCTAATCAAGCATGAAAATGTAGGAGGAAAAGAAAGCTTATTGGGTAATCTGAAGGATAAAGGAAAACAGTGAAAGTGTGATCGGAAACACATGTATCCGGTTGTTGTGCTTACCTTTTTTTCATTAATTTGTTTGTATTTCGCTGTTTTTCCTTCTTTTTCATTAATATTTTATGCTATTATATGTTATTAAATATAGGTACCTAATCACTGCATTATTGTAACATGTTTATTTATAACATGTAACGAGGAATGGGTTGGGCCGCGAAGCGGCCAGGGGCGAAGCCCCTAGTTATTTTAAAAAATTAACAAGAAAAAAAAATTATATATATGTATACATACTCGTAAGTGTGTAACATAAGAAACGATACCAGCAGATAATGAAAATAAACACAAAGACGCAGAACTACGATTTCCCTCAAACTTGAAGCCTTCAAAGCTAATAATTGATTTTGAGGTATTTTTTAATCATTGTAAAACACATATTGTGCGTCCAACTAATTCGGATACAGCCAGTGAAAACACTTTTTAGAAAATCTAGAAGCACTTAAATAAATTGCATTGAAAGAAAAAAAAAAATTGTTACATAATTTCATCAGATTTGCTCTGATTTCACCTTGTCACAATAACATTTTGCACGAACTAATTTTCTATTATTTCAAGACTGAAATGTTCGAAGCTGTGTGGTTATTGTTGTGGAGCTGATTGCACGAATAGTACGGAGGTGGAAATGAGTGATGAAGAAGGAATAGATAATCCCGAACCGAGTTGAAACAAATATTTCAAAGTATATCTGTAGTTTTTTTTGTTCTATAATGTAAATCTGGAGAAGAATTTCTGAAGGAGGGAGGATGAAGGAAAGGGGGAATCATCAAGAAAAATTACTTGTTCATCTTCATCATCTACCTAGGTCACTTGATGATAGATATGAACACATGTGAATAAATTTTTCCAAAACAATGTATTTTGAGCCCCCCATTTTGGGCCTTTTTATGACTTTTTGGGAAAAGTTTTTCATGTAACCTATACAAAATTGAACGGGGAATATTTTTAAATATTAACAATTTTTGCGCAGGATGCACCGTGTAGAAGATATAAACAAAGAAGTGATTTTCGAAAGGGAATTCTAAAAATTGGTATATTTTGACCTCCCCATTTTGGGCTTAATAATGACTTTTTTGAGAAAACTGTCTCACTCATTCTGTAGGAAATTTAATGGGGAACATTTTTTGATATAACTTATTTTGACGTAGAACCCTCATTTTTGGAGATATTAGGGAAAAAATAGTTGAAAAACTGTTTTTTGCGGGGTTTTAGCCCCCTCCAGGGGTTAGCTCACTCCTACGGGTGACAACTTTTTATACCTTGTTAAGGACACCATTCTGCACATATAATGTGAAATTCAGCTCACTACCATTTTCTTCCAGGTTTGGTCAAAAATTGAGCTTATTTCCCTGTACTACTGGTGTTGCCGTTGAGGCGAGAGATTTCGCTCAGGGGCGTAATGAAGACATTCTTCAGGGGGGGGGGAACCAAAAATTGCCAACTAATATCATGAAATTTTCCCAACTGTTGACTTTTTTTTTTTTTTTTTTTTTTTTTTTTAGTCTTCAAACTCTGGTTGTGTGCTATACATGGTATAAGTTGAGTTCTTATTTTCCCAAAAGAAATTCCAAGTTCCCAATTTCAACGTTGAACAATTATAAATTTCCCAACTTTTCAAAACACCTGGGGGGGAAGCTCCCCCCATCCCCCCCCTTAGTTACGCCCCTGATTTCGCTGTCTCGTCTCAAAAATTTTTTCCCATTTTATTTCATGTGCAAATTAAACGCTTCTGATAAGCGCTTTGTGGTCGTATTCATTACAAATAACTATATGGACAATACAAAACGAGGTAGTCAACATTTTTTGCTCTTAAATGAAATAAATTTAATCGCAAATGGCAAATCAATTTCATTGATCAGCTTGGGTATGTAAAGAGATTTTGATAACAGTTTTTGCAATTTTTTGTTTGAATTTCAAAATTGTAGGAAATTTGTATATTATTCAATTTATTAAATCTATTTATGAGAATTAAGTAATACAAATAGATACAGAAAAGTTGAGTGGTTATAGCGTATTAGTAGGGTAAATTGTATACTAAGAAGCATTGTAACATTGATATAAGTAATAAAGTTACGTTAAGAAATAGTTCTTCAATTGACGTACAATGTAATTTCGGGAGCATAAAGAACCGTTGTAATGTGTTTAACAACCTTTACTTTCATTAATTATTTATGCATTGTGGAATTTTCGCCCAATGCATGAAACCATTCTCTGTACGTTGGTGAATGATTCCTCAACACCTCAAACTCCTAATGAATATACGTATTGGTTTCATGGGTCTTGAGTCTTGACTGTTGCAGCTAGCGCCGTGCAGTGAAAATCTGGGCCCAAGACAGGAGGAAAAGTCATAAGAGCAAAAAAAAAAAAAAGTCGCGGAGGTAAAGACAGTATTTTACGCCGATACGTCGAGTCGTGGGTCCTCAGTGCATAAGTCCTGAAAAAAAAAACTTGGGCTCTGGGGAACCCACCCTTCCCCCTCCGTGCTCAGGCCTGCAGGTTGCAGCGCTGTATTTTTTGAATTATTGTTTCTAAATGGATATTACTGATGGTAAGTTTCAAGTACTTACACTATGTTATTTGCATGTTTATGGAAAAGGTAAATCGTTATTTCCCTGTACTACAGCTAGAACACGTTAAAAAATGGCTATTTTACAATAGACGCTGAAGAAAAAATCGAAACGAATTTATACGCGACGCGGACATCGAATCGAAATAAACACACCAAACCATAGCTTGAGGTATCACCAAATACCTTCGTAACATCGCTGTTTTCCTAATACTAAAAATGAAAGAACTCCTGTTGTTGCGTAAACTTTCCATTTCCACTGATAAGCTGCTGCAACTCATTCGCAATAAACATTTAAAAACAATTCCTCGTCTGTCGCCCATAAAAGCCTATGGTATCTTTGTTGTTGAGTCATTTTGAATCGACTTTAACCATTGATCGAATATTACAAATGTCATGAAACAATACAGACTCCTGTTCATTGCGATGTATACATCTGAAGTGTTAATCGATAAGCCTACACATCTACGTTATGATCATCGAGTATACACCAGACCCCACCTTTGCGTTTGTTAAATCTTATAATTAGATTGAAAAATTATCTGGTAGAAACATAAAACTGTTGTTTTCGTTTTGTAATTTCTTTATCTCGAACATAACCATATTAAACACTTCAATTGATTTGGTTTAAAAAAAAATTTATACTTATTTTGAAATATCAACATCGTTCATCGGTATCACATCGACTCATACGCGATTGCACAAACCCCATACGACTACTTCGTTACTTACACGTCCCTGATACGTGAATGTATCAATTTGACTATATACGCAAAACTACAAACATACAACATACGTACATACAAATTCGCAGGTACACTCAGGCATGACACCCATCACATACTTCTACTCTCCTAACGTTAGAACATGCTTAAAACGACGAACATAACGTTACCTACCAAAATTACAAAATCGTTCCGCGCGAAAGCGAAAATTCGCCTCGTACGAGCGCTAAATACGCCGTTAGCATAGCTCCGTGCCCAAATTGCGTTCGCGCTACGTTCGCGTACACGGCAGCGTATACATTTCCATTATAACGCACTTTCGCAGCAGGAGAGCATAAATGATTGGGATGTAATACCTCCATAGTCCGTGGCACGCTCGTAATTCACGACTGAATTTATTCAATGCGAATGGGAAGTGCTTATCTGCATGGTACTGTAGAAGGGAGTACTTGCACGATAATAAGAATTACGTAGCAAGATAGCATTATCAATCAACTAATGATAATAGCCTCCAAATTCAATATTTCAATACATCTACAGTCGTTTATGGCAACTACCAAGTTGCTCGTATGCTCACCAATACATACAAAAGAAAGCTGCGTTGCTCAGCAACATACATTAATAATTCTTACTTTTTACTATGTATAACACTACAGGATTAAAATGATTAGATGTTAGATACTAGATATCAAACAAAAAATGAACAAATAAGTTATTTACAATTGAACAAAAAATAAATAAAAATACTTGATATACCTATACGATTCTTCTCCCTCCATTACAGAACTACCCAGGGGCGTAACTAAGGGGGGGGGAGCTTCCCCCCCAGGTGTTTTGAAAAGTTGGGAAATTTATAATTGTTCAACGTTGAAATTGGGAACTTGGAATTTCTTTTGGGAAAATAAGAACTCGAATAAATTCGAACTGATGCCAACTTATATCATGTATAGCACACAACCAGAGACGTAGCCCCCTTGGCTTTTGTAAAGTTGGTAAATTTGGAGTTATAGCGTAGCAGTATTATTACAACTATTTTAAAATTTTTGAAGACTAAAAAAAAAAAAAAAAAAAAAAATCAACAGTTGGGAAAATTTCATGATATTGGTTGGCAATTTTTGGTTTTCTCCCCCCCCCCCTGAAGAATGTCTTCGTTACGCCCCTGGAACTACCATTATTATAATAATAACATTACTACAAAATTTTACAGTTTTCTTGCAATTTTCCATTCAGTATCAACTGAGATTCCTTTTATTATTCATTTTAAAATGTTTAATAAGTATTTCAAATTTCAAATTTTTAAATTTTGAAATTAAATAGAGTTTTTCGAAATTTTCGATATTTTAAATTTGTAAAAACAAATATGATTAACCTTTGATTATACGATGTAGATTTCACAACAAGGCTTAGATTTATAGTCCATGAAGAAGTTTAACCAATAAAAATTCAATAAAAATTTCATGAACAATAGCTACCTCATTCCAGACAGCTTGACACTAGTGTGATTGCGGGTCAATTTCCCGAATTAATTCTCCCAAATGCCATTACCTAGAATAAGAAATTTCCCTATTTTCTCCCACCCTTCCCGAATACTGAAATCCCGAATAAACAACTGGCGAAATTTTTTTTTCTATTGTTGTTAGGCCAATACTGTGTTGTGGGCTATAGCCCTCAAATACTCTATTTCGTTGTGTTCATTGAAGTACTGCTGATAATCAGTTGCGATGGTGCGGAATCGAGTTTGAAATTGAATCCATTTTTGTTTGGATGAATTCTTCACTCATCGTCTTAAACTCAGCTCTGCTAAACAAGATTCTGTATTGGTCTAGTAGGACTCACCTTAAGTGTTCCCTCAACGTATCCGTCAAGCCATAATTTCTTATCGGCTATTGTTGCTATTTTATTTCATCGGTTTCATTCGAATTATGTAGAATTGTGCGTGATACACTAATAGTATTCAACTTATTTACTTTCCATTGAAAGTAATTACACAAACTGGAAAAACTGCCCATTCGTGTGCATTATTTTTCGGGAAACTGAATTTGGGAGATGAAGATTAGGGGAAAACATTTGGGAAAATAAGTTTTGAGGAAATTGGAAAATCAGTAATATGTTTATTCGGGAAATAAAATTCGAGAAATTGACCGGGAACCCATTGGTGTTGGGAAATAACTCGGGACACTCAAAAGTTGAGGGCCAGCTATACCCTATTTAATGAAATCTAAATTACGCGCCAGGCATAAATAGAGGAATCAGGCCTGCATTAAGGGCAGAGCAAACTGGGCAATTGCCATGAGTGGCAAAATTTTCTATTTTTTTTTTCTTCTTAAAAAGGAAATTTTTTTTCAATTTTAATCTTGACTGTTGCGTATGCAATATATTGAACAAAAATTCAAATTGCTACAAGAAGATTTTATATGTATTAGTATTGAGTATAAAGGATTCATACTTTTGTTCATAAACTGCCATATTTCTTCGAAAATGGAAATTCTGAAAATTAATATATTCTCTTTAAATTCTAACACAACGGTTTGAAGGGGGGGGGGGTCAAGACAACTTTTTTCCTGGGGCAGTACGCCTGACTGTTGAGAAGATACATTTTAATTCTGAATGGAAAACAGAATTAGAATTTGGAAACCTATGAAATATTATTTCAAGTTTTAGACATAGCTTGTAAATTTTTGGATATATGATTACTAAACTCGAAAAAATAATTTTGTTACTCCTAATGCTTTATTATTCTACTCGAAAGAATAATATTATTCATTTAACACCAAATCAATTACTATGAAGGTTTTTGGAATCATATAGCAAGAAGTTTTCACCGATTAACGTATTTCGATTTATCTCAGAGAGATCGTTTAAATCCTCCAGTGATTTCAGATTCGGTAGTAAATTTGCTCGTCTCTGCCGTCGTATCGTCTGCCTGAGGGCCTCCCTTTCGGGGAGCTGGCTCAATACTGCTGAAGGTATCGCTGCCAGTTCGGCTCGTAGTAGTTGAGCTCGCCTCTGTTCAGGGTGCTCACTGGCCTTATATTTGATGCCTGCAATCACCACCTCAGCATCGCACTCCTCCCTATTTGGAGGGTGCTCATTCTTGGATCCATCCGGTCCTTTGTATACAATGACGCCTCCTTGTGGCGTAGGTGCATTCGTTATAGCTAAATTATAGCTCGAGCTTTGCAATGTTTACTTTGCACTCGCCGGCAGTCCTAATAAATTCGATCGTTTTTCTCTGTTGTGATTTCACGTAGATGTGCCTATCTATTAATTTCTTGTTCTCTATATTTGGCATATTCGCGTTATAACGTAATGGCTGCAACGACTGTCCGTACATACATAAAATACAAACTGCTAGGCAGTATTTACACGAATTAGGGAAAAAACTATTCGGGACAAGAGTCGTTCGGATAATTCAAATTCAGGAGATTGGATTCGAGATTTGGGGAAGTGAGTGTTCGGAGAAATAACCGTTCGGGGAAATGTCCGTTCGCGATAATAGATTCGGGGGATTGAAGCAGAATCGGTTTTAGTGAAGATGAACAGAAAATGAGAAACTTAGGTAAATATGTACCTACCTACTGGAAACCATCCTACTTTTATCATATGCATTTGAAGATAAAATAATGAATCTAATAAAGGATTTATCATCTATTATGGCAAAACAATTAATTTAAATTCGAAAAATCGCTATTTCAGGTCGAAGACGAATTATCGTTCGTTTCAAAGAGCATTTGGAAACTACGGTAAAGCAACACTGCGATATTAAACAACGTAAAACAGAACTTAAATACGAAAAGTTACTACGAGTACATGGCCGGGCATTCACTTTCAGTACCTCTTACTATATCATATTTGCCTGCTACGCAATGTATTTAAAAGACTTGTTTTGACGCTTAGAAGCATTTGTGGAATGCGACGAACACGTTCATTCTCTATACGATGCTTCATCGGCAGAGCTACGTTTCTATCGTGATGCTACTCTTTCGTTCGCTTATCTTGGGCTTTCGATTTGATATAAATACATTACGCCTCTCTTACGCGCACCAAACACACAGAAAAATGTGAATTGGTATTTAAAAGGAAAGTCTGCGAACTCTGGCGGCGAAATTCAATAACTACCAAACAGCGAATAAAAATAATTTGTTTTCCATATAGAGAAATCTATTGTGAGGTTTTATGATTTAATTTCACTCAAAAAGTACTCAGAATTTTGAAATTTTTGTAAGAGTCTTTTTCAAAGAACACAGTTTAAATATTGAAATACAGTTGTTAGCATATTTTTTGGTGAAGTGATTGTGAAGTTGAAACCTTTAGAGTGTAGTTTTTGTTATCGATCAATATAAAATGCGTAAAATTTTGTGCATGCTCTTTGGTTTAAACGTTCGATATATAAATTTATTTCACTCCTGAAAATTTTTCATCGCATAAGCTTCGCAGAATATTACGTATTCTACATGCATTATTGACAATAAATATATTCGTATTCAACTCCATTACAATATTTCAAAAAATTAAGTATACTGAAAGCTTTAAATCTGCTCATTAAAAAAGATTCTTTTAAACCAAAAAAATTCTGCACTCAGAATAAAACACCTTAGGTGATAACAGCGCCCTCTACTGAAGCTTTTAAATGCCAATACTTCTACATATTCTTCCAATGCTATTCACATCTTGACGCAAGCGAAGAGACTTGACAGTTTTTAAAGTCGTTAGAGCGCGCTGTTACAGCTACAGCTGATGAGGAGAAACGATGTGGGGGCACAGACTTCCATAAATTGTTAATACTAGACCAATAGCTTACACGAGGATTAATTCATAAAGTCGAAGCCTCGTAAATGACAGTTAGTGTGCTTGTGCAATTACATATAAGTCTGTGTGTGGAGGAGAAAAAGGAAAACAGAGATTAAAACAATTTCACATAAACAATACACGAAGTGGTTTCCATTTTGAATTTTTCTCAACAACTACACAAATTTTTAAATTTGTTCAACTTTACTGTAAAATAAACAATGTCTTCTAGAAGAGATCTTGAATAATTCCTTTTTTTCAGTACGTATTAAGAAAAATTAAAATTCACGTTAATGGAAAAAAGTGAAATAAAGTAAAAAATTACCGAACATACTTCTTACGTAGAATAAGTTTCTGATCACTGTTTCTACCTAATTCTCAAATTCACCACCAGATGCCGACTTATTTGATATAAAGCGCCAATACAGGGATTGTAAAAGTATGTCATCACCATCCTTATTGAAGTAATGGTAAACGATGCAAAAAATAACACGTAGTTTAATATGGAGATCGAAATCCAAATTCAACATATCAAAAAAATTTATTAATTTTAAATAGGCATAATATAAAGAATAAATTATATTATTAATATGCATTAGAGAGAAAAAATAGATAGAGTTTTGTTAGAACTACAGTTCAAATTTGTTAAGTGAATCTGCTCAAAATCTGAACTTAAATGAAATGGGAGAAATTACCAATACTTCATTTTCTTGATATTATTCTTGATTACTAAATAGAAAAAAAAATTATACGCTGCAAAAATTTAAATGATATGAGGTTCGAATCCCTTATAAGTTTATAACTACTTCATCTTATGTAAACCTGAAAACGTAAGATGTAGGTTTTGGACATAGAAAAACTTGGCAACCAGGTATACACAACAACTGATAACAATGATTTTTTTATGCACATTATGCAAACCGTAAACAGTGATAAATTCAATAGAAGTATAGAAAAAAATAAAATAATCTTCAATCATATTATTTTATCAACACCAAATTCTTGGAATTCCGATCCGTTACCGATAAACCAAACTTTGAAAAACGCTTCGAGCTCTAACTGCATAATTTTCATATATTCAAATTCAAAAAGTGTATCACTCAATCAACACAATAAATCGCCATACTTGTAACTTCGAGAATTCTAATTCGCGTTTAAACAATACGCCAATTTTCAACTCAACGAAAAGGAAAACTTCAGCGTCACTTCGATGCGAAAATTACCCGAGTATAGGATGAAATCCTGTCAACTTCTACACATGTAATAAAATTTGTATTGTCACACAAATGTAATACGAGCGACGAAACGTCCTTACATTTCTCATTTTGCCCTTCAAAAAAGAAAAAAAAATTCAATTCCCTATCCACCAAGAAAAAATCTAGACAAGAAGAAGAACAAATTTAAAAATATGACGATTCTCATTACAAGTGAATTTTCGTGGCACTGTTATCGATTCGTTTCACTAAATCGGACTTCAGACCCGCATTCGAGTCCAAGGCGAACACCTTGACCGTTTATACCCGAAAAGCCGACAATTAATATTTCATACCTCACGATGACGCTGATTAATAATTCCAAAATTGGGGACGCAGAGCTGGCGATGTTATACAAAACAAAACAACCAGCGAGGAAGGCATTGAAAACTTCGTATTAGCGACTGAATAATTTCTGCAATTTTGCCCAACTCCTCACCCTCTTTTCGGCTCTTCACGCGTTTATCAGATTATAAAGGTATTCGTATTAGACGTGTATAAGCGTCCTCCGCTTACCCGCGTTTCAGGGTATTATACGAAGGAAGTAAGTAAATTTATATTAAGGTACTGACGTGTTACATGACGTCATTAAGACCATTATATATTTATCATGAGGCAAAATCGTGTTTAAAATACGATGGCTTGTCGCTTTTGTGTCTGTAAGCTTTTTGCGCCACCGCGCCAATTATCATCGTAATACAGAGTACATACCGAAATAGAGCTCATCGAAGCGTAAATTTGAAGAAGAGAAAAAAACGATCTATTTCCTTTACCAATCGCAGGAACTTGAAATTTCTTACCAAATGATTATATTGATTAAATTTGCCAATATACGCACAGAACAAAAAATAGCTAGCAGATTAGAGCTGAAGACAATTGGCTCCAAAAATACAAATTTTAGGTTCGAATCGCACCCTGCTGAGTTTTAAATGGGAACTTGGTCAAATTTTCAGAAAATATTGTTAAACTTTGTATGCCTACATTCTTCACCGAAGCTGAAAACTTCCATCTATCCCCTCACAAACCAAATAACAAGTTGTATTCAAAACATGTAGTATATCTTGTTCACAGAAATCACATAAGCTCATATTCACTTAATTTAAGCCATTTCAGGCTTCGCAAGCCTTCCTCAAATATTGACAATTCGCCATTTTTTCTTCTATTTTAGTCGAAATTCAAGAGGTCGTACGTACAATAGCCTTAAGCTAACCGCACATACGAAGTTTCAAATTTTTAGTGCACTTAGCGAGGATATAAGGACGATTCATGAAATTTCCTGTAATGATTTTCCCTTAGAAGACAACTTATTTTTCTCTTTTAACCCCCCCCCCAATTCACTTAGATAGCGGAAATATGAAAATTTAAGATCATTCAAGCTTACTTTGTCATCATAGCCAAGGAGAGGCAAGATTGATCTTGGAACAAAAATTATTTTTAGATTACTCCTTTCATACCTTTTTTTTGGATCCTGTTTTTTTTTTCTTTTTTTGTTAATTAATGTAAAGTAAACATAAATTGGTGTTTTGTGTCTTTGAGTACATGTATCCCTATTTTTCATATGAAATCATGATAGAAAATTTTTGACCTCTTTATTATTGCCACCACAATAACCAAATGAGCCTATATTTATCAAATTTGAACTATTTGAGGATCCTCAAGCTCTTCTTAATTTTTAGAGAGTCTAGGAAAAAGAGATAATTTTTCACTAAGACGAGTTGAGAATGTATGAACGATTCGAGAAATTTGGTAATCCGAAATCCTTTTGAAATGCAGTTTTTTGCTCTAAATCCAAACCAAATCAACTTCGGATGTTGAGAAGCTTAGATTTTAAGATATTGGTGTCCATGGGCGTAGCCAGCGAGGGGCAAGGGGGGCAATTGCCCCCCCTGGATTCAGAAAAAATTATGTTCCGGTTTACTCCCAAGACTATTTTCGAATATTTCAAGCCAACTGAATAAAATTCGCAGAAAATAGGATGTGTGTGTGAAAATGTGCGACTAGCGCAACACTGATAGCAAAGCAGCAATGTGCACCTGCACAAACGTGTTCATATGAATCTTCCAGACAAGTTGAATCTTGAGTGAGATTGCGATGAGCAGTGAAGCACAGTAGAGTAGGTCTAGTCGTTGGCGGTGGGGCAAACATACTCAGTTTCAGTCTCTTGGTAGTAGCTTCAGTTGACTTATTAACAGAAATTCTGCGTGTTCAGTACCATATGAGAAATATAATAAGTATTGTTTGTTTTTGATTGTGATTTGTGAACGTCATCTTTAAGTTTACTCGCTGTTTGTTGCCATTTCTCTTACTTTTTCGTTCATTTACGATGGATCTTAGAAAGTTTGGTTTCAAAACAATCAAGCTGGATAATACACAAGAGGGGCAAATGAATCTCGATGTTGCTGATGGTCATCGTCATGGAGAAATGCAGGCTGATGTAACCCTCCCTTCACCCTCCATGGTGCAACTGGAACACGAAAAAAAAAGTATAATTCTACCTTTTTGCCCCCCCTCGGAAAATGTTCTAGCTACGCCCTTGATTGGTGTCCGTGAAAAATTACAAACGACTATAATTCCTGACATTCATTCCAACAATGGAGACAAAAACAAACTGAACACTTCATTAAAAAATCCGCATTAAAAAAGAAAAAAATCTTGAAAGGAAAAAAAGTTTAGCCCTGCAATCGAAAAGAAAACCAATCATCCTTCTAGAAGAAATCGATGTTGACGTTGAGGCCATATGATTTTTTCAATTATACATATTTTATTTCTTCTTCAATATGCCGATAGTTATTCTTTTTGATTTTTTTTTTTTTTGGAAGAAGTTCTCACTCCCAAACGTGCCGTTGGGTGAGGGAATTTTATTCTAATAAAAGAGTAAATTTATAATTTACATGCGCCTGTCTACAGGGCTTTTACGCAACTAAAATAAATATTAAAATGAAGATGAAAATAAAGATAAAATTAAACTAAGAATTCTAACTTAATGCTAATTTAATCTAGATATTCACCGCTTGGCACGTGGCTAAATATCTAGATGGGAAATTGAAGAAGAAGAAATTGAAAATAGGGATAGAATAGTCAAAATATGGATAGAAAAGTTGAAGAGAAAGAACTTTATGCCATACCCCAAAGTCTTCACCACCAGAAAAAGAAGCCACCACCCACAGCCTACCAAAGTCGCACTCATCTGACCCGTTGGTTTTGTCAGAACGAAGACGAAAAGAGACCCGTTGGTTTTGTCAGAACGAAGACGAAAAGAGACGAGTGCACGTCAAAGGAAGCACTTGTGTCCTCTTTTTGATGTTGGTGGAAGTTGACTTTCAATTTGATTTCTCGTACATCGAAAAATTTGGATTTATCGAACCTTTGAGATGCCACTACACCAGGGACGTACCGAAAGGGGGGAGGGGGGAGTTCCCCCCTTGGCTTTTGGAAAGTTGGTAAATTTGGAGTTTTAGCGTAAAAAGTTGGCAAATTTGGAATTTTAGCGTAAAGTTGGTAAATTTGACCACTTGTGCAGTATTTAAATTTTTTGAAGACTAACAAGACTGTGCATCATATTTTTTCGTGGAGCAAAAAAAAAAAAAAAAAGTCAACAGTTGGTAAAATTTCATGGTATTAGTTGGCAATTTTTGGTTTTCTCCTCCCCCCCCCCCTGAAGAAGGTCTTCGGTACGCCCCTGCACTACACCAGAAATTTGAGTATTGTGTTGAAATAGAGGTTTGGCCAATAAAGTACACACAGAGATTAAATACAATGTGTCATATTTAATCACATGATACCAAGATCGAAAATTTTGAATCTTTGGAGATCCCTTTAGTTTCGAGCAAATTAATAATTTTAGGAAACTACTTTATCGCAATTACATGCAGTCTGAATGATCAAAAACTTGAAGAGAAAAAAAAAAGTTGAAATCAGCCTATCCCTTAAACTACTCTTCAAACTTATTCTCACAATACAAAGGAATAGCACGATTTTCAACTCGAAGGAAATCAACCCTACTCGTATTACGAAGGAAACAAATCGCCCTATCGGTTCCAGGAACGTGATACCTGTTCCATTCATATTACACGAAAACGTCAACGAGCTTACGAACGTAATTAAACAACGTCTTCGTAAAGACCCGAAGAATTAATGAGAACCGATTAATTACGTAGGTTTATAAAACTTGAACAAACCGATTAAAATTTCATCCAGTCTCGCTGACTTTCGTTTCGGACGAAGGGAGGTGGCGGAGTCTGGACGTTTATGTAGGACGAACGCGGGTCGTAGTCGTCGCCGCATTGAGCTCGTAAAAAGTGGCCGGGAATCGGGGCATTGATTTTAAATATACATAGTCGTCGACCAGGGTTAAACGAACGTACGACAAAATTTGTCGAGTCACGTAATCCTAAAATTTTGAAAGTTAAACTTTCGGAGCCTTCGGCGTTGTAAATTGCCGATGGAAAAGTTATTCGCGAGTTTTCCACCGACGGTATTAGAATGAAACCAATTTTTCGCCATTCCTGAAAGGCATTCGGATGAAGTTTTAATTTCACTACTCATCCCCAGCGTTCGCATTTTCATCATACAACCTTCTCCGACGCGTTTCTCGACGGGTTTATGAAAAATCGACGCGCAACGAGCGCAATCCTCGACGGAGGAATTTTTCCAATAAACTACGACACAAAACGAGCGATATAATCCGGCCCCGGCAGGAATATCTGGCCTAGTAAGGTAGCCGCGAGTTTTCGAGTTTTCGGAATAGTTGTAGAATTGTTTTATTATTAGGTTTCGCGCCGCCAACGATAACGCACCAGGGACGGGATGACAAGGGCGCGTAGAATTTCCCAAATGACGACAGTTGTTCTGCAGTCTCGTTGCATTAATTCGTTTCGTCGTTAATCCGCGTAAATGGCTTTAGAAGTACGTTACGCGAGGTTTTTTCGCGTTCGGCGACGCGGATTAGGGATAGATATAAATTTCGCGAGGGTGCTCGCGTATACTGGGGGCTTAGCGTGATGTATTTTTTTCATCACGGACGTTAAAATTTCGTTACAACTAAACTATACGAATTGAGATTTAGGGACGATCACGACGAAGCGAAATGTCGACGATCATTCTTCAATTTTGTCAGTTCGACCTTGGAAGGCTCGCAAGGCGAAAATTTTCATAGGCGTAGGGTCACATTTAGGGGTAAAAACAATACGAGGATTAAAATGGAGTCAGAGAAAAAAAATACTCGACGTTGCTGTAAGGTGAGAGACGAATTGGTAGGCTGCTGTTAATGTATCGATCAAGCTCGCCGCCCGGTAATACATTTACTCGTTGACGTGGCGCGTTGTATACGACGGCGCGGCACGTATAAGGCCTATAACCTACTCGACGATGAAATTTGAACGACGACTGGGACGCGTAAAAGTAACAGCAATTTGGGCGTGTCTCTTATCGAGTGATAAATTGCACCGTTTGATAATGTAATAATATTTAATGGATTATTTAACAACGTTGCCGGTTTACCGAGTTTCGTCGTGGGGTCTTTGAGTAGAATAATTTTTTCGTTTTTTGTTTAGCTGTTTTCCAATGAAAACTCTGCTATTACAGCCTGCATGATTTAAAAAAAGGGGTCAAATGTGAGGAGAATCTTATAACTTCACGTTTCAAGACATTAATAGTCCATCTCATCAATTTTTACAAAATAAAACCATAATTTAATATTTTCGTTGGAACGATGTACATATCTGAATCGCATTCTCAGCGGAATCCGAGTCTCAACATTGCTCAGAGCCGAATCTCGTAATCGAACTTACATAATTCAGGATGCATCGAGAAAATGCACTATTGAGCATCTTGTCGCTACGAGAACAAGATTTTGGAATAATAATAAAAAAAAAATTAATAGACATTATTAGAACAACGAAAGTAAATTTAAGATAATTCAAATGACTGTAGTCGAACCCATGATTAAAATTGCAAATACAGAAAGAGATCAGCTTGAGTTCGATTACCGAATTTTCAACAACCATAATCCAACAATTAATCATATCTAGAAAACTCAAGAGGGCGCTTGATCACAGAAGCCCTAGGTATTGGAAGAAGACGCCAAAATAGGTACGACTCCCACAGGATGTTCTAGGCATCTACCCTAATCAAATTACATAGGTAATCACAATTAATACTAACTCTGTGGAGCCTTACATAGGCTAGGCTCAGTATAAATAACAATAAAAATAAAGATAGATTAATTAATGATAATTGACGATCAAAATTTATTCCTACTAGGATACCCATAGGGGCCTACCGCACTGTAATAGCAGTTATTTAGCCACTCGTAACTTCGTATACGTCATAACAAAAAAAAAAACGATCCAGACGAGTAATTATATTTCCTTAAAGCGCGGCTTTATCTCAAGAAATTGCTATTGATGCGTTCACTGCGCGAAACCTCAATGCAGAACACACCGAGTAGTCCTTTGAGGGCTAACACCACGCGAACCAAGACATTAGGGGGGAGCTCTGATGTCCCCATTTCCACTGACACCAGGTCCCTCGCTTAGAGCTGTTACGATTCTTACTCGCGCTAGCTAGGAATAACGAACTACCATACTTCGTTTTTAGAACTGTCTATTTTTGTTATACATATTTGCTTTATATAATAGTACACAATGATAAGTCTTAATTTAGTTGAGAGTATAATTATGCGATAACCATGATAAACAGATAGTACTAATATAATCTTATAAAAGTAATCATAATTTGCATATTTAAAATAAGTATGATGATAAATTTATCTTTAATAAGTAAAGTACAAATTGATACTAAGTTTATCTAAAATGAGTAAAGTACAAATTGATATATATCGACTGTATGGCCGTAACAGAGCCACGCAGGTTCCGGTTTAGCCAGATGAAAACGAAGAAACTTAATACAGCCTACCAAATTTGAAAAGGAGAAGGGGAGAGTTGGGCGAGGCGGTCTTCAAATCTTTGCGTTTTAAACCATTTGTAATCATCAGGAAATGCTCAATTTTTTGGTAAATGCATAAATTTTTTCCAAACCTGAATAAGCCCCAGCTGAAAACTCAGCTCCAATAATGCGGCATGTCTGTTTCCGACTTTTTTTTTTTGGAATTCCAAATTTAACTTTTAATACAACACATGCGAGCGCGCCACATATGTAGGATACATTACATCAAGACCTACCAATTACATAAACAAATTCAAACCATTTAGTAATTCAAGTCCATGCACAGAAGTGAGGATTTTTTTCAAATTAAAAATTTAAGTACTTACGCAATTTAAAAATTATTGTGAGTTGAGTTTGTTCTTGTGACAGTAGACCTCCACAAATTGGCGTCCACTGGCAAAAATAATGCTTTAGCACTTAAGTGCTAGGTGTGCAATCACCGTCTTGATTGCCAACCTTGAATAGTAAAGTCAAGTTAGTGCGCTAAGTTTTATTTTTTAATTAATGTAGGATTTTATAATTTTGCACATAAGGCAGAAAAATATTTAAAAATAATTTTTTTTTATTTTCGCGCCAAATGCAGCGAAAAAATTGAATATTTTATTTTGTGGTTGGGAAAGCTCGCGCCTGAGGCGGCGAGCTTTGCAAAATTATATTTTAAATTTGGGTTGAGAAAGTAAGTTCGCGCCGAAGGCAGCGATGTTCTAAAATTATTTCCCAGCCGTTCGAACAGAATTGTGAATAGTGAATTATTCGCCCACACCGGATGGGTATTTCTGGTTATTTAATAGTAAGTTCGCGCCTAAGGGAGAGATCTTCAAAAGATTATAGATTCGACAGTACGAACATATCGAATAGTGAGTAATTAGTTTGTTGGTTTGTTCGCGGTGATTAACAGCGATGTCCGTTGAGCTTTTACGTGCGGTGCGACGCACCTAATCAGTGAGTAGTAAACTACATCACTGACGTCACCGTCGCACTGAACCAACGTTGTTGTTTCGTAACGTAACGGTGCAAGTAAGCACCCGTTACACTAGCATCACTATGGCTGCTTGCTTGCAAATGAACCTATGTAGATAATTTTCGCAAACTAAATAGTACCTGGCAACAGCTAGGTAAATGCTTGCACACGTGCGAGCAAAGAGTGAGAGCCATCTACTAGCATTCTGTCAGCCATATTGGAGCCAAAACCACCTGGAAATTTGATCCTATAAATAATTACTCTAAAACCATTAATACATGTTTGTTTAAATTTAAAGATCTATTTCAGTTTTAATTCACCAAAATTTCGCAAATAAATCCCAACAAGTTACTTATAAAACTGAAAAAATTAACAAATACTAGACATGATACTCAGTACAACAGAAACATGTTGTGGAACGATGAACATAATATGCAAACACATGCTACATGCAATCTAATCACTAGCACTATTACATTCTCACATCATCACATACCGATACTACATGCGCGCGCACATATCAATAGCAGAGGGGAACTTCGAATTATACGTACCGTTTTTAGAACGTAGACGATACGAAAGTTTCTTTTTAGCTACGTATGAATGCAGGAATGGTCTGTGAGGTGAGGGGAGTAGATTTCTAGATTTTTCTTGGTTTTCTTGGTCTCCTGAAGGCTTCAACACTTGTGAAATAGAAATTTTTTTGAGTGGTTGCATACAAAAACTGATTTCAAATTTGAACATAACATCTAAAAAACATGACGAAATAATCTTATTTAAGGGCACTGAAGTACCGAAGTAAATATAATTGCAATTTCTCCTATGGTATATGGGGTCTCAAGAAACTTTGGGTGGATCATATTCTCGATCTTCAGATTCCTCATGTCTGTTCATGGTGCTAATAATAATTCATGAATTCGTATTTATCATGGCTCAATTATTTATAAATCATAAAACCCTCCTTAAACTCTAAAATATCTATAATTAATATTAAAAACTTTTCCGCTTCCTCTTTTGGATTAACATTTCGACATTTGGCAAAAATAACCCCTAATATGAATATATCGCAAAACTAAGATTTCGTCTTAACTCTGGTTTAACAAAAGAAGAAATCATACGATGATAAAGATATTACAAGGAATATCCTCTTATACAGAAGCTTTGATTTCAAAGGAAAAGATCACAAGTGAAGGGGTTAAGCTTTTGATAAATGCTGTTTAAGTTTTATTGAAATCTTACCATAAATGAAGATCTTCAAGCAAAGAATTATCAATATTTGGCTTTTTTTTAGCTCCTCGCTCTTAATGTGATGTTAAAATCATAAAGAAGCCGTTATTCATACGCGAAATAATGCGAGCATAAACAGAGTAAGTACAAAATCACGAATTATACAATTTTCAGGAGAATGCTTGAGGCTGGGAGCACAGACGCTCACAAGCGAGTTGCTAGAACTCTAGTGCAATATTGTGAAGGATAAGGTAAAGAAAATTTGAAGAAAGCGTAGCACTACGCTCCATATAACTGCGAGAGGGAATGAAGCTCTAAAGCTCTCAATGATCTTGGATCGGATACATAACAGGGCCAAATAAAATACCAGTTTTTCTCAATGCCCGAGAGTTGGCACCACCGAGCAGGCCATAAAGAAGAGCACCTAATTTCTCGATGACGTCATCCACGAGTACGTACGCTACATGGCGTCTCTGGCACCGCAATAACGACAACACCACGACTAGCATTCGCACAGATATCGTAAATTACGGAAATAAACCTCTTTTCGGTGCTTCCCTACCCCTCCACGCGTCGTTGCGTCGCTACAATAAAATCTGCCGGGCTTATCGCGTACATGTCGTTAGCTTGGTCGTATGGTTGACTTTTGTTGAACTTCGACGTTGAAAATATTTTTTCCCGAACTGACGACGCCGCCGTCGCGGTATTTAGAACGAGACCGTCACGGAGGGAAATTTTTTGCGCCGCCGAGGAAAATTTTCTCGATACCGCATTAATGCGCCGTAATGGCTGCGGCGTTGAGCGATAAATTTTTTTCCGAGTTTCAAAGCCACGTAAGTGGCAAGAAGACGAGCGCTAATGGATTTTACAATCGATCCCATTCTATCGGGCTTCGAATTCCAAACTTTAACGATGAAAATTTGCAGATTGTGGTATTTTTTTGGTAAATCTATAAAGAAGATAAGGGGACGGTCAGAATAGCTTAATCCTTCCGAAATTAGCTCTAAATTATGCACATTAGTATACGTTACTAAAAAATTTTGACAATTTTGGAATGCACATATCAGTGAAGGGAAATGTCAATAAGGCCAGTTACTGCTCACCTACATTAATTGGAACTTTTGGCTCAGAACTTTTAGTACATTATGCCCCAGTAAGCAACAAACCCTCATTTCGAACGATAAATTCTACTTTATGGCTGAGAGGGCATCAAAGTCTCAGCATAAGAGCACTTGATTTTTTTGGAAGCGCGACTGTTCAGAAATTATTTTTCATCAAGTAACTTCAAATAATTGAGCCTAGCTGAAGACACAGTGAGAAATGAATTATTTAGATAAATGATACATTTTGAAGAAATGAGGTATTCTTCTTTTCAAAAAATTCTCCAAATCCCCTTTTGAACTGTTTTTATTGTTTCAAGGTACGTGAGAGGTAACCCGTCCAAGCCAGTTACCAGACTGATAATGGATTTAGAAGCTTCTTGAAGGACTGAATCCAAAGAAGATCTCAAATTCCAATTTAGCGACATCAAAAACCTGATCGATATGAATTGTAAATTTGTTGGTCTGAAGCTCAATTTTTCTGAATTATGCATTTTGAAGATTTTCAAAGATATGAATTTAAAGAATCAATTTAAATTCAATAGGTAGAAAAACATTAAATTCCATATAAATGGTCAGCTATTATTTATACAAATATAATTAATTCAACTTTAATTTTAAATTATGAAATAAATTTAAATATTTTAATTTATTCCATTTTTTTTTCACAGATTTAATTCATTAATAATGTTTCATTGACTGGTTCGCTAGGTATATATGATTTTATAAAAATCGAAATTTAAAAAAATAATAATAATAAAAACTATGAAAAAATTATATTTATCAAAAAAATAAGCAAATAAAATTTAATAAAATTAAATATAAAGTAAAAATATAAAAAACAAACAAAAAACGAGAAAATTTTTTCATAAAAAAATTTATTTAATTATAAAAAAATTATTAAAATTAAAAAATCAAATTAGCTTGCTTTCCTGAAGCGTCCAACATTTAAGTTAGAGAATTTCTTGAGGGACTGCATGCGCAAAACCTGATTTCAAATTCGTTTACAGTCACTTGAAAAATATATTAATAAAATAATTTTTTTTTTTAATAATATTTTTTATTTATGTTTGAAATAATTTTTTTGCAATTGGTCTGGTGGCGTAGGTAAGGGGGGAGGTTTAGCGCGTTGAAACCCCTTCATCGGCGTGGACGATACACAGAGAGATTGGCATAAACTGGTATGAAGTTTATGATTAACTATCAAAGAAAAAAAAAATTCATGCATCTCATAAATTTATTATTCCATAAATTATTCTTTCATAAATTCATTCCTTCAACTATACGTAAAATGTATGCTTCATTTGTTTTATTTTTCAATTTTTATGCATTTGAAATTGAACGGAACCAACAAGGTGAACTCCTTCACCATTGAAAATTCATATCTACGCCATTGAATCGGTCCTACCATGCGATGTCAAGAAGTTCCTGATGGACTGTATTTTGAACGTTCAGGTTCCTCTTCGCTCTTCTCGGCTCCAGTATTCATAGGAGTTCCCATATTCATAAAAACTGAACTATTATGATTCCCCAAACTCTCCTCTAATTCTGGAATATCCGTCATTTTGGGTTCATTTTGACTAAAACTTGAAGGACCATAATTATGATACCAAACCATTCGACATAAGAAATTAGAGTTTCTAGATGTTTTTGCTGGAGAAATATGGATGATGACAAGTGAATCCTCTTTTATGACTATTTTGAAGCTCTAAAATCTACTTAATTCTCTTCCAAATCCATCCATGAAACTGGAATTCCTAAATGCTTATATTCTTAACCCACTCCTTTATATAGGACCAATGACCATAACCTCTTGAATTAAATCTGCTGTAATAGCTCGGCTTATTATCGAAAACTCAACTAAAAAATCCATTTCGTTGCTTTACACTATCGTCTAAAATTCGTGTACAACTTGAAAGTCAACCTATCCGCGATGAAAAACACGGTGCGATATTCTCTCACCGTTGAGAGACGACTATACGAGCCCTAATCTAATTACAAGGATCAAAATGAACCTGGGTAGTGGGTATTCCATATCCTTGCGAAATTTCGCATACGTCACGTCGTTATATTGGCCCGTTCGTGCGTAAAATTTCATTATTATCAGGCATACGTCGGTCTTCTTTTCGTTAACGAAATTGCGAATTTTGCACGATGAATTCCCGTACACGATATACCTTTTCAACCAGCTACCCGATGCCACATATCACCGAAATGCCGAATACAATATAGATTTCAAATGGGTAATCATATTCGCAACACGAAAAAAAACTCCATCGCGAAGCCGTTGAAGAGAAAATGCGAAAAAAAATTCGACCTACAAAAGTCACCTTGAATAAAAATATCCTTTATTACTTATATAAAAGAGATACTTGTGATACCATATTCGACGTATCTGTCTATACGCTTACGTACTCGTAATATTATACGTAGCCCATACATACACTTACACCGATAAAATTGACAATTTTTCATCCCCGCGGTATTACCCCCATAGCCCTATAACAATCGCTCGTTGTCGTAATTTTCCTCTTTCCGACACATACGGAGTTCGCGAGCGACGAATTAAAGTAGCACAGAGAAATTCCCTTTGACGCTCATTTCGGTACATCCAGTATTCCAACGTCGCGTAGTCGCGATTCTCTACGCTGATACGACACGGTCGCGCAACGACAAGCAATTTTATACATAATACGCGAGTACGTAGAATAGAGTTTTACTCCTTTTGTGCAAGGTCTCGTGGGAAAATAAGCTTTTTACGTTTTGTTTCAATTATTGTACATGTTTAAAGGACATGAGAAAAAAACACATACGCACTTGAAGTCGTAGATGTAAGGTTTACAAAGGCTCAATATGACTCATCTGTTTTGAGAATAACATAAAAATTCGCCTTTAAAAATAAATCCGGTACCTCATTTTCTTTCGTAATTCTCAACAAAGAAGGTAGGATCATCGAGCTTACGTTAGACCATATGCAACGCGAGTTCGCCTCCAGATACGTAATAACGTCTTCGCTTCGGCATATAAATACAGCGTAATCGTCGTAAAGAAAATATGAAAAAAATACTTGCCCGTTGCAACGTACACTGTACTCTGTAATGTACGTTTCGTTAATAAAACCTCAGCCTAAAATCAATAAACGTCTCGGTCGTTCGAGTTTTATTCCACCTAAAAGGCTTCTCGCGATGCTATACGTATATTATTAGCAACATGGTTAAAATGGATTATCGCGGATATATTACATACATACGAGTATACGCAACATATGCATTCTAATAAACATGTATAGGCACCACTAAGTACATGTGAAGTACATAGATTTCGCTTATTTTTTTTTTAAGCGTCAAGGTGCCCAGCATAATAAACCGCGAATAATCCTGAAATAAGGTATAAAAAATTTCAGTCCCCAAAACTACTGGAAATATCTTCTAAAAGAAAAAAAAATTATTCTAGAACTAAAAAAATTCCCCAAAAATAGTTATAGAGCAATTTTAAAATTTTTTACGTCCTGAACTTTCATTTTGTCAAATAAACGATAAAAAAAATTATTAGAGTTTTTTTTTTCTTAAATTTAGAGTTTCCATAACTTTTTTCAATTTTTTCTAAAAAAGCGTACATTTTAGGTATTTTCAAAAATACATAATAAATGGATTAATTTATAGATCATGTGCATTTGTTGGGCTTGCTTTCAGCTTTTTATAACTTCGGAGACAAAATGTAATACATTTTCATCTAACAGAGGCTACTATCAAATTATAACTACTGTGCGAAACCACACATTTTAGGTATTTTTCTACTAAATACCTCACACTTTGGGAACCCCTGAATCCTAAAAAATCTAAAATAATTTGTCTCTGGCATACCAAAGAGCTGAAATCAAAAGTGATGTTTCAAAAATTTAGAGAAAAATTCAGATCTTCAGAACATGATGACTAAAAATAAGTTTAGTCATCTTTGTGAAAAAATTAAGCTTTTGGACGCAAAAAACTTTAGATTAGCCATATATTAATTTATATCAATGATGTAAACTTTGAAAAATTAACCTACACCTCGCTTTATGTTCCCAGTAAATTTGAGAACTGAAATATTTTGTACCTTCTTTTCGCAACATTTGATCACTATCATGTTCGTAGTCCATTCACTTTCTGGAGGAAAACTAAATTCGGGGGCACCAACAGATTACCACGATTTAAAATGACTAGAAAATTAATTTAAAAAAAAAGTCTGCATAAAGTATTATCAAATTTCATTCTCAATTTAAGATTATTTTCTTTCAAAAAAATTAAACATACCAAAAATTTCATGAAATAAAACCATTCATTTGCGATGATATCAGCCACGAATTGCCTTTCAACAACCTGCTTGCTTTTATCGCCATGAGCAACGAGTAGCACGCGCTGAAAGCGTTTGAATACGCCACCATCGAAAAAAATTATGTGCCTAATGAGGTCGATGTTACAACATTCACTAGCAACGACGAAACATGAGGGAATTTATTTTTTGTTTCGTATATCAAAACGAAAACACAAATACAAAATGGACAACAGCTGCTATGTTTTCCACGGAAATTTGGCAACATGGTTTCTACTAACCAAAAAATACTCTATTTTTCTCATGATCAAGCGTTAGATTTTAATGTTCATGACAGAAAGACGACCCTCTTCAATTCTCGAATCTCACTCCAAGAAAAGAACTCTGGGATAACTCTTTCATTTTTTACCTTTGTCGCCTAATTTTTTTAATATCAGCATTTTTTACTGGTTACAGTAATTTTGGAAATTTTCAAAGTTTGGGGTATACTTGAAGCTAAAAAAGTCTTTTTCAAATATTTTGCTTACGTCAACAAAAACTATTCATTTGGATTCCTTTATTTAAAGGTTCTTTAATATTATTTTTCTGAAAAGTTTTGAAATTTTCTTCACAATATCTCAAAACTTTTTTTTTCTTTTTATTAATTCATAAAGGAGTTTTTTTGAATAGTGATACACTGAAAAAAACGATCGAAATCTCACTTCGAGCTCTTTCTATTCTATATAAATTTACTTCCGAGTACCTAGTAATTCTGTAACTTGATGTATTGAAATAATATTCAAGTGCACTATTTTTCAATTTTTTTTTCAACCATTAAAATAAAGACAAGGTAGATACTTGAGCCTAAAATAAGAAATTTTTTCGTTTAGGAGATTAGGAGATGTTGTAATCACAAATTTTCCATTTGCAAAATCGATGAAAGAGAGAAAAATTCAAAGACAAAAAAAAAAAAAAAAAACAGTAAATAATGAAAACAATTTTTTTTCATACCTCAAATTTTCAATAAAAGAATAAAAGTAAATAGTTTTTTATTGCGATGAACATAATGCTCATAACAAAAATGTTTAGTAATGAGAATGCTCAACATTTTGAATTTTCTAAAACTATAACGTCCAGTAATTAAATTCTGGTAAATAAATTAAAACATTACCTAATACCACGGCTCTTATATCACCTTAATCCCCTCTGCTCCCTTTAGAACACCGCCATGCTCATGAAATACGACATACTTTTTTTGTTTCTAATCGAAAGAGGGAAAATCAGTGTTTAATTACACGTAAAACTTCATGGCAATGAATTAAAGCAAAACGATAAAAGTATTTCAATCACATCGAATACTTCTCACATACACTGAAAAGAGGTACACTAATGAGAGAAGCAATGTAGTAATGTTTACGCATCATTACAGATAACAAGATCAAACCATTTGTGATGATTTCGGTTATTTTCATTCTTTTTTTCAATACAACATTTTGAATTAATTTCCGAACAATTTTTCAAATGCTAAAATTTTTTTTTCTTATTTAAGGCTATTTTTTCAAATTTGCCGCAACAACGTAATCAAATTCATGAAAAAATTACTTTTCTTCAAAATACGTGAGCAGAGTGAAATTCGAAGAGTAACGTTTTCTACGAATAATCTAATTTAGGTATGAAAAAAATTCCATATTCAATTTAAATCTTTACTCGAGCATACCGCCAGGGAAATATACAACGCAATATTACGAACAAAATGAAACCGAATCATGTCCCGTTCGTCAGCCATAACCTCAAAACCACTCGAAAATAGAAAAAATTCACGAAGCTACATCGCTACAAGACTTGATAAACCATGTAACTTTTATTACAACCATCGAAATTATTTTTTTTTTTGCTTGGTTTTCTTTTCATAAATCATTCGAAAAACACGACCATTCAATGATGAGTATTTTATTTTATTATTGGCATTAAAAAAAAAGGTAATAAAAAAAAACGAATAAGCTGAGTCATGAGAGAAATTTATTTTAGTTTTTGCAGAAATTCGATTTTTTCCACTCCTAGCGAATACAGAAAAGGAAGGAAAAATTTTCGCTTTAAGAGCGACGTATATTAATAAATTATTCAATAGAATAAGTCAACGAGACGTACAGAATATACCAAATATTTCAAGAATATCTACAAAATCATCACGCTAAATTTTCAACTCAGTTGAACCAACTTAAATTCGAGGATTATGTTGTGAAATCTAACTACCTACTATCAGCGCTAATGAAAATATGAGTAAATGATCTACACAAGCAAATCCACTTTTTTATTACCTAATCCCAAAGTAATATCGACTACTTCATCAAAATTGACAAGAATAAAATTATGCGATGAAAAAAAAAATAGATTATACTATTTAAAATATAATTATTCGAAACAATAATTTTTTTAGATGAATAAATAAATTTTCTGAAATTCAAAAGTTCTACCTACTCCAGTTACCCTGAATAATGTCACTTCACGTAATTTAATTTTTTATGTCATAAAACTTGGAATTTAAGGTCACGTTACCTCACGTTCAAATAACGCTAGAAAGCTCAGTACTTCTGAAGCTCTACCTCGTAACGATGATTTTTTTCATATGACTAGTTTTAAATTGCTGTTGTTGTTGTTTTTTGAATGCATAATAATCGTACACTTCATTCATACAATGTTCTCCGTTAATACAAAAAAAAGTGTTAGAAGTGCTGATGAAACGATAAAATAAAGTTTATACTTTTATTAGTCTCAGTTCAGTTGTCGATACATTACTCTTAATTAATAGGTATTACCTATGCATTTATCGAGAAGAGTTATCAAAATATTCTGCAAAAATTAAAATTCCGACAAAAGAATTCCGCAATCCGAACAATAATTCTGGAGTACGAAGTACGATACGCCATCATATAAACACACATGTATAATATCTGGCCTAACATGCCCCTCATTTAAACAGTCAATGCGTATTAGAAATTCCCTCGAAATCACAAACTTTCCCTTCTTTATCCTCCACCCTTTACAAAAATATATAAAACCGTTCGGCGCCATATTAAGCGAAATTTCATCATTCGACCACTTTTCGCAGTAAGCAGGCTGTCCATTAGGGTGGATCGAAAATGGCAAAAAATTTTAGTTTTTTTCGGAAACGAAAACGAAGAGAAATTTGTCTTTTAAAAGTTTAGATATGACATATGAACAATTATTGTAATTCTTTCAAAACTTCATAACCTTGAAATTTTCTAAAGTACGTTAAAATTCAAAATCTTATTTTCAATATTTGGAACATGAAAAATAAAAAAATTTAAAATAATATTTGAATTTTAAATTTGTAATAAAAAAATATGAAATATTCAATTAGAACAATATTTATAAACAAAATTAATAATGTTCATATATTTAATCCAATATTTAAATTCAAATTAATCAAATAATTCCTTATATTAAATTATACATAAAAATATCTTAATTACATAAAATAACTTGAAAATACATAAAATTTGAAAAACTAACACGCACGAATTTTTCAAAATTTTATCGACAGAATGAGAGAAAACAATCATAAGTTTCTTCCATTTGAAACTAATTTGAAACAATTTGAAACTTATTTTAAACTTGACAATTCGAATTTTTAATTAAATTTCAAGAATTTGTTGCAAAAATTTACTATTTTTTTTACTATTTTCCATCCACTATCTACTACTATACAGTTTGAGAGAAAAAAATCGATAAAAATTTCGGTTCCTTTTTTGGCAAGGAGAGGAAGGCGAAAAGGAAGAGCTGCCTAATAATTTGTTTAAATATGGAAGGGGGAACGTTTAATTAAAATTTTGTGAAATGAAAAATAAAAGACAATTTTTTTTGACAAAACACAAAGTCCTATAAAAAAGTAATTATTAAATTTTTCTAGAAAGCTATGTAAATAAGAAACAAACCATTTCCAAAAATAACGCGCCAAAAAGCCCGAGCAAAGCACTCGAGAGAAACAGCCATAACAAAATCACGACCATGTAACAGCCAAATTTTCCTACCATGTAAAAAATTCATTTCCCTGAATTCGTGCCTCGAGAAAATTTGGACAGCTATTCAAAAGTCATCTAGACAATATCCATCTAATCCATTCTAGCTCGCTTTTCTATATCCATATGGCGAATGCGGCATTTCGCCTACTTACGGAAAGGCCGCCGTCGCGATCAGCTGTTTAAAACGAAACCGTAGAGGGGAAGATTCGTCGACTCGTCGACGATAACGTCGATGTACCGGGAAAATTTTCCTTGCGCTTTTTGTCTTCTCTTTGATATCCGAGAAAATGAAAATTTATTCTACCTGCTATACCTAATATACAGTCGTCTGAAGATTAATGAAGTTAATTTTCCTTTAATGAGAGCCTTGTTCGCTTTCCAGCCTTTGAGCATCGGATAATTATTATAATTGACGAAGTCGTTCGTCTAATTGGCTTTCCTGTTTACTGTATTGATTTCACTTTGAAAATTAACAGCGTACTTTACGCCATATCGTTGACTCGTATAGTTAGAACTAATTATGATATATAGTTTCTCATCTCTTTTATTGTCATAAAGTTCGACTTATCATTTACATTTGCTTTTACTTCAAACAAAAAAATTATCTCATGAAATTATACTTAATTATAATGGTTATAAACCTACCCACATTACGAAGGTGTCGCAAATTCCACAATCCCAGAGAAAATTCATTTAGGAAAAACATTATGTCTGAAGGAAGCATAATAAATCATCAATTAGTACTTAATGTGGAAAGTGCTTGAAAAATTCTTACACCGAGTAATTTGGTGAAAAAAAGAAAATTAAAATAATCAGAATGAAATAGTGGTAAATTATCATAAATGCTAATCACCTATTAGGGAGGAAAACGTGAATTTCCAACATGGCAACACTGTCTACAGTTCACCTTTTACCAGACATTTAGAGTCATTCCTACACTATACGTTGCAGTAGAAGGATGTTACATAAGTGTTGATGATATTAGTAAACTAATATAATATATCACGGTATATCATTATAAATCGTTACTTTTTTTTTGTAAAATAAATGAGACTGAAGAAACGTAGGCATCAAATGAGCTCATGACTGATAATCAAAAATTTGAAAATTCAGAAAAAAATCCGAGAAATTTAATTTTTGGCATCTAAAAATTACATTTTTATATTCAAAGCCCAAAATGATTTCAAGTCATAAATTTTTCTTTTCAAATATGAAGAATCTCAACATCTAAATTTTCTTTTCTTTTTTTCTTAGAATAAAAAACCAAATTTTTGGTATTTTTATAAATGAAAAATAAATAGGTATTTTATAGTCACGTTTATATTACCTACATGCCTAATTTAAGATTTTAGGAATCAGGAGACGATATATTCTTAATTTTCGCCTTACAGGGGTTTCCAAAATATGAATTTTTTTCCTAGCAAAGTACTCAAATGATTCATAAAACAATGAGATGATATTTAGGTACTCCGTGGAATAAAAATTGGGGCGATTCGATCTCCCGAGTCCTACAGAACTCAAAACAAGCTCATTATGCACGTAACCCATAAATTGGACATTTATAATTTTGAAAACACAAAAATTTAGCGTTGAAAAAAAATTTTAAAAAGGTTATGATCTCTGAATTTTCAAAAAATAATTTTCTTTAGTCTTCGGACAACAAAATTCAAATTTTGAATGCCAAAAAAATTCGAACAGCTCAAAAATCAATTTCTATGAAATTTTTGTATTTTTGAAAATGTCGACCTCATTTTGGGAGAAGTTCCCACCAACTTTGCAGACTGAAACCTGTTTACATTTCCAGAAAAACCATTCAACAACTATTTCCCCAAAACCCCTACTTTTTTGAGAACTCTCGAATTCACATCCCTTCCCTTCTACACTATTCAAAAGATACACAACTTTTCAATATTGCTCTTTCAACGTGAATACCACACAATTACCACTTATGCCCTCGAGTTCTATCATCAGCACCCTCAAACCATAAAACAAAAACCTTCGAAACATCTAGGACTTGTTATGGCGGAGTAAATTTCGCGGTACTTCTGAATTTTCTCCCATGTACTTGAAAAAAGCTCGAGCGCCGGTCTTTTCATGCCGCGCGTCGCAACGCTAAAGGGTAAACGGGGCGGTTTAGCGCCGGTCTCGTGTCTGCTCCATCTAAAGAACACCATTCTGGTGATTTCGGCGTCGTGGAAATATTGTTACGCAACGTTAAATTTCCTGGTATATACTTCCATTGAAAGGTAGGAATTATTTTTCGGTTTATTCTCGCTAGTGAACGTTTGGTCGTTTCCACTTTTTTTTTTCCTCTCAACGCTTCTATTTATTTCTCATTTCAAACTGTGCTTTTATATAACTTTTAATGATAACGGGAATTAGTGTGTGAAAAACGGTCGTAGTCGTATCGATTTTTTCGGTTTGAATTCAGCTCCACAAAGTAGGTCAAGTGATAGAGGTAGGTTCGAAAAAAATTATATTTATATTAATAATAAAATCAAAATAAATTATTATTATACAATACCCATTTTTTTAACATTTATTACATCGGGGAATATTGGGTATTGCTTTGAATATATGTTTAAAAATTTAGAGAAGCCGGCCGGTATCTAAAATTGTATCAAAGGGTCCTACCATAAGTTTTAGATTTTGTTCCTAATCTGAAGGTTATTTATAACTCTAGAGGTCTCAATACCACTTTTCGAAATTTTTTGATACTTATTGATATTAGATAATTTCAGCCAAGAGTAGATTTTTTTAGAATAAATAATAGGTAAGTTGGAAATAATTATTATTTTCTTCTTTCCTTTCCTTTTTTTTTTTTTTTTTTTTTTCGTAAGAAAAAAAGACATTGAACAAAATTGAAACTAGTTTTTCCACTTTTGAAGGTACTTTTTTATTGAATAAATTCTGAGAATGGAGAATAGGTAGCTCAGGCGACAGGTACCGGCATCGACAGCTGGAATGATAGACGTAGGCCTGACTTTTTGACATGCAATCATACCTGATTTCACCCCTTAAAGCCCAAACCTTTTCATAGTATGTAAGCTTATTTAATTTTTTTCATTTTCCACCACTGAATTTTAGAAAAGAAGTATTCAAAAAAATTCTCAAAGATGAAAATTACAACATTTACCATACACGTACTCTGGATGTGGCATGAACTAGCCTACTTTTAGGCCTATTGCACCTTTTTTAGTGCAGTCTATCATATCCATTTTTTTTTTTAACTTTTGTGCCTCATACAGCTACAGAGGTTAGAAGCACTTGAAAAAATAAATAAATTGGATTACTTCATTTTTTCAACAACTATGAAAAATCTTTACAATTGAACGTATTAAATAAAATGAAACATTAAAGAGATTTTGAATCACAGTTGATCATTTTCTTGATTTTTAATACCATGAAACATGTCCAGCATTACAATCGAAAATATCGACAAAAAGTGTTGTTTTTCTTCAAAAGTGAATACCAGAATTTTTTTTTTAGTTTAACGTACCCTGTGAACTAGCGCTAGTTATTTTACTACTTTATAAACTAGTAGTCAGAAAAAAATTAAAAATTTTTTTTGAACTTCTAAGAAAGTTTAATACAGCTGGCTTCAATTTAAAAAATCTGAATTTTTCATAGTTTCATCAATAAAATAAAGAAATTGGGATTTTTCTCCTTCAAAAGTTATGGTAAACTAAGAGGTTTTGGAAATTGGGAGATATTTTGAAAATTCTCTTTAAAAATTGCTATACATTTTTACAAATGGAAACATTTTTTTTCATTTTGGAAAAATTTTTTTTCATTATAAAAAATATATATATATCATAAATATTACATTAGATAAAAATATTCAACATTAAAACACCTTCTAATACATTTTATTCATGGCAAAATCTGTTTCATTAATTTCTATATAATTATATAATAATTCAAGCATTATTTTTTGGATTAGTATTATATTTGTACTACAAAAATTGAAGGATTTTTTTTTTTCGATTTAAAAAAATATATAATTATAATAATTTTTCTAGTTTTATTATTATTTATTATTGATTAATTAAACGTATTAATAATTTTTTGGTGAAAAAATTTTTTTTTATTTAAGTATTATCTCAATATATTTCTTTTCTCCAAAAAAGATTCCAAATTCGAATGAATAAAAATAATTCCAAATGGTTAGCTCTACTTCAAAATTACACGACTCCCTCCTCGACGATGAATAATGTTACCACAATCATTCCTATCCTTTCCCCTAGAACCCACAAACCACTTCCCAGTCCTTCAGCATAAAAAGGCCGACTTGCCTTTCCAAGCTGAATAAAGCGTTTACCGCGTCCTCATCTATAAATAGAAAACCCCTAGTAACATCAAAACAACCGCCTAATTGCTTTCGTCGATACGATCGCGTTTCGAAGATCAAGCCCGCTTCTTCCCTTAATTCCTGTTTATTATTTTTCACGCCGCCAATCTCGACCAAGTGTTTTTGCGACGTGCCCAGTATAATTAATTCGCCGGAAAAATGGACGCGAATTCGCGCCGATAATTTTACGCCACCTCGCCAAATTAATTTTCTCTTCGCCTACACAACGAAACTTACTGTAAGGCGTAAAGACATTTATGAATGAATTCGTTTAAAAGGAAAAACACTTTTTTATTCGACCTCGATGGGATCCCTTTTAGAAATTAATTTATAGCGCCGCAAATTCATCTGCTTTTTACTTAGTTATACGTATACTCGTGATAAGGGACCGTTTCTTTTACTTTTATTCGACGAATACTTTCAGGCGTTCTAAATATAAGACGGAGAAAAAGTTGTTGTCATTTTGATTTTTGGTATGGCTGTTCGGAGTGGTTTCATAAAAATCATGCTAAAATTCATGGCAATCATCTTTTTCTATCGCGTATAAATGAGGTATAAGATATTTTTTTGAAAATACTGTCATAGTGAAAACAAAATTATCAGAATTTATGAAATCTAATCCATATATTGGAATGAGAATAATCTCATAAAGCTGACTTTTGGACGAATGGTCAGGGGTATCACCATAGATAACGCAGGAAAAGTCTAGATGAATCTGAGCACCTATCTCCATCTTAGAGGAAAGAAACCTCCTCAAATATCACTTTGTAGCATATTTCACCGCACGTAATGATGGTTAAAAAAAATTACCTTTAAGAAAAGTTATTCTATGTAAATTTCTTACAAAAAGTGTTATCAAAATTTACCCATCTCTTAGGGTTTACGTGCAAAATGACCTTGGGACTGTGAAAGGCGTGGAGTGAGGTATATAATTAAGGTCATGAAATTTAATCATAAAATTCACTCGAAATAAATGTTATCAAGCTGTTTTTTGGCGTAGTGGTTTGAAATATCACCATACACAACATACAAAATAATTATAACGAACCCAAATGAGGCGTTTCCTTCGTTAAGCTAGTTAGCCTAGATTTTGCTGTCGAAAAATTACACTAGGGATTATAATGTTTGAAATTAAAAAGCTAATAAAAAATTCTACGTGCAAAATGAACTCACTGATATGCATTTCTGAATGACCCATATTCCTCAAGAGTAAGGGTTCATATAAGGATGCTTATAATTTTTTCAAGGTGAAAGGGAGAATTGGATGATAAACAGCTTGTATAGCACATCGGAAATAATAATTATGTTTTACTGTATTCCACCGACAAATTTAGCCCTCAACCTTCATCGTAATTTTCATCTCATCATAAATTACATACTTACTGTTAAAAAATGGAGGAAAAAATTAGTTTTTGGTACATTCCTCAAGAGTATCACGCTAAATAACATACC